>JBAMAV010000272.1:0-387561 GCA_037043315.1 Amiota communis
CATTGCCATTGCTTCAAAATAATGCCTATCAAAGCACCCAATCTTTGGTTACGGTGTTCAGGCGCAGCTAATCTCATCAAATTGTGCCGCAATTTTCTTATCATCAAGCATCAGTGAACACACTCAAATAAATACACAGCCAATGTGTGTTTGTATGTGTTCTGACGTCAAATCTATTGTGCTTTGCCTGCTGGCCCCAGAAAGCCCACTTGCTGTCCACTATCAAAGGGCGAGCGTGGTACCCACGCATAGTCATCATGTTTTTTGGGTAGCAGAAATAAAAACAGAATCTCATACTCAATGGCATTGGTACTTTTTATGGTCACTCAAATAAGCATAAAAGTATCTGCACATATACCATACATAGATATACCATACACACATATGATGTCCTTTACTTTGAATGTTCTTTATCCTGTGCTCATGCTTATGTTCATATTTACGAGTTTAGTCTTTTGCTCGATGTCCTTTTCGATGCTCAATGCTACTAGTAGATGTTGCTGATTAAACTTTATGGCAAACTTGCTGAATCAGTGCTTCACTCACTTGTTCCAAGGATATAAGATCTTTTGCTCCACTTTGACTCGATAAAATCGCATAAAAATTCCAGTCTGGCGTCTGCTGCACAAAATGTTTACGATACAAATTTCCAACTAATTTATGTGTGATAAAGGAAAAATAAGCGAAAAAAGAAAGAAATTTTGTTTTGTTATATCTTAGTATGTCATCATGATAACATATTGATACATGGAGGCTACGTTAAATCATAAAATGTTACTGTAGGAAAGATATGTACGTAGATACATTTATACTAATATAGTATAATAGCAGAGGGATTCGGAAGCTCGTCATATCGTAAAGTGAGAAGAATTGCACATAAAATACAGAAGAAATTCATTTATTTAAATAAAATTATTATTGCATTAAAAATGCCGAATTGAATAAACATAAAGTTTCGATTTTAGTGTGAAAGAAAGGGGATTGTTAAACATCTGTGTATCTACAATAGCATGTCTCTGTTTTTCTATCTGTAATCAGGCATGACAAGACTTTTAGTGGGCGCCGGAAGCGGCAGTCAATGTCGATAACGATGACATCGGCATTGAAGATGCTCCAATGGCTGCTTGCTGGTGGCTGGTGTCTGGACTAACAACCGAACGAACGAACGAACGAACGAATAACTACTACTTCTGGGCAACAGCTGCCTAAACAAATTGAGAATTGATTCTTTATAGACCATTAGTTTTGATTATAGTTGTGCGTTGGTTTGAGTTAAGTTCATTTGAAAAGTCCTGTATCTTGTGTCCTGTGTGTCATTGCTGCTTGCCTGTTTATCCTGTTTAGTTTAGTAAATGCCAGCAAAATGAAGTTTTACACTTTATTAGTTAAGGGCCCCCACAGACAATGGACACAGGGAATGAATGACGAGATGGAAAACTTTGTTCAAAACTGGAAGAAAAGTGTTAGTTAAAACGATTTGTTGTTGCTTTGTTATTATGGCTGGCCAAAGGCATGACAGGATAGGAAACGACATGATAGAGTAAAGATATTTTTGTTTCAATTGAATGCTTCAACGCCTACAGCATAATTTTGTGTGAAAAATTATTACAGGATTTTCTTCTTATGATATTATTGTCCTGATAGTGAGTTTGTAATACAATAAATTTTGGATTTATAGAGGACATTTTTGACAGACTCTATAAATAGAATTGAATTGCTTCCCTTTCTTAAGCTTGAACATATTCTAAGTTTTGTCATAATGTTACTTATAAACTATAGAATACAGCTGATGTTGTTCGTTTCCTAGAATAGAATTTAAGTGTTCCATCGATAATATCAATATACAATAGCATAGGATTTGCTTGTACTTAAAATAATAAGAAAATCTAATGAATTGTTCTAAATTTATGAAATAATAAAGTTTAAAGCATTATAGTTTAGTAATTTTAATAAACATTCATGTGGCAGCTGTATTTTACATATATTAACCAAAAATGGGGATCTACAATACAGTTATAGTATGTTTTCTTGAGAAGTTCTCCTTTCATCTCTTCTCTCTATATAAAAATGAATCACTAAAAGTGTTGGTAAGCGCCACACACGAGAACGGCTGGACCGATTTTGTTGAAATTAATTTGTTGTACTTATTGGGTCAAGCGGATGGTTATTGAGAGTTTTTTGTTCCTCAAAAACTGTCTTGAGGGGCTTCAGCTTTTATGCTGTTTATATCAAACTCCTGGACTTTGAATCTGACATAAAAAGGAAGAAACGAACTTAGAACCAGAAAGTTAGGTGACGGCAGAAATTTTTTTTAGCTTATACAGGAGGCCGGGGTACCAGATTCATTCTACCGCTTTTCATACTTCTAGGAAAACGGCAATGAAGTACTCACCATCTTCGAAGGTATTGATAATTTTTTGTACATCATAAGCCCGAACTGGTGATCTGGGACCATGCCGCCTACGTCCTGCAGTAAAAGCATATTTTTTAATTTTACTTGCAATAACCGGGAGCTCAAAAACCTGCAAACTAGGTAGGATAGTCAGAGCGTAATCAATTGTATAAGTAAACATGCACTAATCTGCACCTGGGTAGAGGACTGCAGCAAAAAAAAACTGCAGTTGCGCTTGAAGACAAGCGATACCTCGTCGGAGCAGTCCTTGCTAGTAATGCTTTATATTGGGTGGTAGGGCAGGTGAACTAGTTAGACTGAAATAAATGCTAAAGGAAGCAGCAATATCCCAGGAACCAAATGCACATAGTTCAGCTATATAATATTCAGATTTCACCAGTCAAGGCAATTGAATGCTCTCTTTATTGCTATAATTTTAGATATTATTCGTATAATTCCAAATGATTTTAAGCACACAGCGCAGTCCCCGGAATTAACTCATTAATTTACATATAATGCATCACCTTCTTTGATTTGTTCTACTCGATCACCAAATGTGCCCTCAAATATATGACTTCCTATTTTTGGATCTATTGAGGCCTAAGTGTTAACTGGGGTTATTAAGAAAGGTTTATAAATGTTGGTTAAACCTCAAACTTATTCTTACCTGTTTTGTATTATAAGGATATAAGCATACATCATGTCAATTTGAAAAATTTGATACAAAAACAAATCCTTATTGTTAGAGTCTCCTTATCTAATCACACAATTCGATGATCATCATTTGATTTGGAAATCTTCAATATTTAATGAACTCGAAATCAACTTGCCTACCATTTTATTAAAATTTCTTTTGTATTCATTCCTAAGTACTGTATGTATAACGCGAAGGAAACTGAAACAAACCACCTCCAACAATTTTAATTTCGCCAAAAGACAATAAGCAAACAACAACAAATCTTGAACATTTCACAACATAAACAACGATAAAAAACATTTCAAATAAATATAAATGATACTTTCCGGTAACTTTCCGTATACCGCAAGGATGTAAAAGAGCAGAGGCTTCACCTTCGCCTTCACTTCTTACCTCCTTCCTGCTTAACAAACGCGGCGTATCTTAATACTTCATCTAAGCGTCCCCCATCATCTTTTCTTCCTTTTTCAATTTCGTGTTGTATCAGTTCGAAAATGAACTTTAGACTTTTGTATCTTTTATTTTTGCATGCTCCTTTCATATTACTTTTCTTGTGTTGTTGTAGTATCTTCATATCTTGGATCTTTTCTGTCTCCGTTCTCCTCTCTATCTTTGTTGTTGTTGTTTTTTTTATTTTTATTACCGCGAGTGTTATGCTAATTTCCGGCTGTGAATGCCATCTTCCTTCAAACGAGTATAGGATTCATTTTAGGTGGCAGTGTTCTTCTTTCCAATATTATTGTAGATGAGAAGCATTTACTTGACTGCTCTGGGTGGTGCCCATGACAAGCGAGCGAGCTTTGCACGCCGGAAATGAAATTTAACTGAATTTGCATTGGAATTCGATTAAATCGTTTATGCAAACATTTCGTTTCGTTTCGTTTCATTTCAATTCAGTCTTTCTACACTAGTATATTAGATGTAAACAGTATTTTGTGTGTGTGAATCCTTTTTTGGTTTACTTATACACAGACACTAGACAGACAGACAGATAGACAGGCGGACAGACAGATGAAAAGATATCCGAATTGAGTTGAGGAAGATGCAGATACAGACGCAGGATATACTGAGTTAAACATTTACAGAAAGCGGTAGGCAACATTTACCGACCCGGCAGCTTGTGATCCAGCAAAATGACATTTCTACTATTTGAACTGCTTTCCTTCTTCAATCTCCATCTTCTTTTCACATCCTTGTTCTCTTTCCCATCATTGAGTTTATTGTTTTTCTTTTTATTTAAATGTATTTCTGTTTATTTCATTTGATTTCATTTCATTTCATTCATGTTTATGGTATATCCTTTGCCTTCAAGTTGAATTCCAGGCATAATTTGCATAATTTTAATATGTTTACCTTATGGAGAAGGTAAATTGGGCGGAAATTCATAGAATTAATGCTTATTATTTATGAATTAATTTACTTAGACTTGAATACCTAGTCCTTGACTAGATTCAGTTTCAGTTGCAGTTTATTTGTAACTCTACCAATTATTGTAATTAAATTGTTAAGGAGATGGAAACAAAGAAAAGAAATCAAAATAATTTTATTATAAATAAATAAAAACTTATGAAAAGGAAAGGCCAAAGTTTTCAGAGAATAGAAAATAAAATACAAAAAAAATATCATAAGAAATCTTCAACTCAATGACGCATACAATTCAAGAAATTATTCTTATTGTGCAATTTCAATAACTTTCAATTGAAGTTTTCTTCCATAATGTTTTGTCTACATTTTCCTTTCACTCATTCAGAAGCATAGTATAAATTTTGAAAATGAATGAAAAACTTTGTCGAACTTTTTTTTGTCAGTCTTGTTGAGCTTGAAGAAGAAATTGACGATTTCCGGCAATTGAAAAACTATTTTCAAAGAAACTTCATTCAGAGAACAGCTGGAAGGCTAACAGCAACAACAACTACCACAAGAACAAAACTATACTATACTGTACGAGGGGTATTATGTATATTTCGGTAATTGGCAACAATAGCTAAAATCTGGCAACGCCATAATAAAGTTTGACAATTTTTTGCACAAACCTGCGATGTACAAGTGCTATTTGTTTCATTTACAGTGAGTGAAGAAAATCAATTTGGCCAAAAAATGGAAATTTCAAAAGAAGGTTTTCGTTGGATAATTTTTCATAACTTTCGACGTGGATTATCTCAACAAGAATGTGTCAATGAACTCAGTTCTTTGTATGGCGATAAAGCACCATCAAAAACCAGAGTATATCGCTGGTATTGTGAATTCAATCGAGTTCGTAGTTCGGTCGCCGACGAATTCCGTGAAGGTCGTCCAAAATCGGTTGTTGTGCCACAAAACATCGATGCAGTTATGATAATGCAAGATCGTCATGTGACATATCGTGAGATAGAGGCATCCTTGTACATTAGTTCCACTTCAATATCAATCAAATTGCAGTCGTTGGATACCCCATAACTTATCAATAGCTCAAAAAGAGGCTCGCGTCGATTGGTGTAAGTAAATGCTTAAAAAGTTCGACCGTGGTGCTTCAAACGACGTGTATAAAATTTTGACAGGTGACGTAACATGGATATATGCGTATGAACCGGAAACAAAACAGCAATGGATCGTGTGGGTGTTCCAAGACGAGCCAAATGCAACAAAAGTTGCTCGCGCTGGAAGCACTGCGAGGCAAATGGTCGCCTGTTTCGGCCGAATGGGTCATGTGGCCACTGTTCCTCTTGAGCAATGTAGGACGGTCAATTGTGAGTGGTACACGACAATTTGTTTGCCGGAAATCTTCAGAGAAGTTCGCAAAACCAACCGCCAATAGACGAATCATTCTCCATCATGACAATGCGAACTCTCACACATCTCGTCAAACAGTTGAATTTTTGAGCAGTCAATACATCGAATTGATGACTCATCCTCCGTACAGTCCTGATTTGGCAGCCAATGACTTCTTCTCGTTCCCGAATAACAAAGGTAAACTGCGTGGTCAACGATTTACGACCGCCGAAGAAGCAGTTGAAAACCATGTTTTGGAAGTGTCTCAAGAGGAATGGAAAAACTGCTATGACAAATGGTTTGAACGAATGCAAAAGTGATCATCATGGTGAATATTTTGAAAAACAATAAATTTTCATTTAAAAATGTTTGTTATTATTTGCTTTTCTCGAAATATAAATAGTACCCCTCGTACTGCTAATGAAGTTGTTTAATGATGATGAATATATATTTTTTATTTTTAAAATAAAGTTTTATGAGTATCTCCATCATCCTCATTCCCTGTGTCTATCCACTATGTGTGGTAATTAGAGCAAGAATAAAATTGTAAGTAAGTCTAAGGATGCATGTCGAGGTAAGTTGAATGAAATATTTCAATTCAGTTTTAAGATTGTCGAGTAATTGAAGCATTTTATGACTACTTAAGGCGCTCAAGTGCAGCAGTTTAGTAAAACAACATCCTTATCAACATCATCATCATCCTTCTACTTAGAAGTAGCTGCAGTTCAACGCTTTTATATCAACTCTGCTATTGTATTTTTTTATCATAAATTCTTAAGGTTTATCTTTCTATCTTCAAGTTATTACCTTTTATATGAAGCAATTTTATGAGCTTTAAAATGAAAACGGAGCTGTGTAGATACTCGTACTCTTATAAATGTATATATGTTGAGTATAAAAATTGCATATAAAAACTAACAAAAAAAAAAATACTTGTAGCATAAACCAAAAGGCAAACAAAAGTGCCGTGCATAAAGCAAACAATGTGTTGCCGGTTTGCTAAGCTTAACAAGATGAGGATGCATTTGTATCTTTGTGTGTTATGTGTGTGTGGTAAGTTAACCAGAAATATGCCTCAAAGCGCACAAATAAACTTTATGCATAAATACATAAAAAACATGTGCATATAACCAGATAGAAGCAGAGCATCAGAGCAAGATACAAATGCATATATTGTAGATATTGAGGCAACGCCAAAACTTACAAAAACCTTGGCCGGATCCAAGCGAAAAAAAATGAAATGGTGAAAAACTAAAACTAAGAAGGAAAACTCCAAGTACTAGAAGAAGAAATACAATATTTACCAAGCGTTTCAGCAAAAAATACTAGGTAAAATGCGCTTGGGAGCAACTGCAACAACATTTCCACTCATATGTAACTAGATACTGTACCATACACTCATGCTGTACTTGTAAGTGTACATGTGTTTGTTTTATGTGTGGGTGGGTATGTATGTACTATCTTTAGTAACTTGGTTTGGCCGCAAGGTAAATTTTCTTCAGTAAAACAATATTTGCTTTTGTATTTTTGAAGCCAATTTTTTGTTGTCCTCCAAAAAAACAACAGCATCTCGTTAGTATTGTGTATAGACAGAAAACCAGAACAAATATTATAGATACGTAAATCTGTGTATCTTTTGTATAAATTGGCATTCAAAAGGGTGGTTATTTGAGCATTGAGTGACTATATTTTTTAAAGCTATTCAAATATCCAACTCAACCAGAAAAGGGTTGAAATTCGCCATGAATTTTCTTAGTGGTACTATGTTTAAAGTTTCGGCCGCCAAGTTAAAATATATGTTTGGTATTCGAAGCCATTAATCAAACAATTAGAAAAGAGAGTCGTTCTCTTTTATATTCTGAGCTGGGGGCCACGTACTAGCATAGCTTCGTAGGTTTAAGTGGATTGATTTGGTTGCGTGAGTAAATTGTTGGGTTTGGGTGGGTGATTTACTTCATGCAATTGAGTGAATGACCATGGGGCGTTTGTTGTACGCAACAAAATGCTTAAATTATGGTTTCATAATAACCGTCATTTATAAAGTTGTTCAATCTGTGTGCCTCGAAATGAAGGTTTGTTTGTTGGTTGGTGGTGCGAGTAAAAGTGTCAAGTTGAAATTATGGAAATTTTAATTCAAATGAAAATAAACCCCATAATTATATTGTTAGTTCATTATGTAAAGAATAACTTTGGACTATCTTGGGGGTATCATGTAAGGACTTAAACTGTTTTGCATAACATTAGATATTTTCCTTAAGTTGATAAGTTAATGCTATTGAAGATCATGATATAGATGTATGTACATATGCACAAATGTTAATTGATTAACAATTCCATTGCAATTATGTTGTTTCTTAATAGTCTTAACTGTTTATGATGACGATGATTTTCATACCAAACCAAACCAACTCAATTCTACTCAACTCAACTGGATTTCAATCAACACACAATCATCTTTATCAATCATCATCCAACAAACAACAATTCATAACTAAATTTGTGGCATAATTCAATAAATACCAACCAAGCAAATGCAAAACCAATCCTACTGCCTGCACCTTATATCCTTAAACAATCTGTCTATGTTGATTCTCCAAATCCAACATGCCTCTAATACTATACTAGTATTGTTGATGATGATGATGATGTTGATGATGGCAAATAACGTTATCTAAATTTCACGATTTCGATTTTCAATTTCAATTTTCATTGCAACAACATTTGGTATTTTGCATTTGCAACTCGCGTGCACAATCAGCAAAGCATTCAATGTCATTTAGCATGGATAAATGCAGCAAAATGCGGCGAACTTCAAAGAGAATGAAGCCCCGCTGCACAGGATATACACATACTATGAACAAAGATACAGACAAACATACACAGATACCCACTCGTAGATGCCATATAAAGTTAGGCAACACAAAGTTGCATGCAAATGGTGCTATACATTTGCATTTTGCCATGAGAAAATTTAATTCGATTTCATTTTCATTCTCGATTTTTATGTGATTTTTGGTTTTGTTTTGCATTTTTTTTGTTGTTTACCATTGAAATTTATTTAATTGTATTTATTTATTTATTTATTTGTTTTTCTCTTATATTGTGTATTTTATTTATTTATTTTTTTGTTTTACCTTGTTGGCAGTGGCAATTTGTCGCCAAAAATTAATTTCAATTGTTTGAATTTGTGGCGCGTGTAATTAAAAAATATTCCATTCAAATAAATAGACTGAAAGCGAAGTTCATTTGTGACGACTATAATCCGCTTAAAAGTATGCTATGGAAAATATAATAATAAAATGAAATAATTTCCATGTAGTGCAAAGCGGTTGAGCAACCCTTTATATGAAGTATATTTCCTATTAAGCGCCTTTGAAAATACTTGCCTCGCACTTGAAACTCATTACAACAAAAGGTGCTTCATCAATGGCTGAGTGAATGATGGTAAGGTAAGGTGAGGAACGGAAAAGAAAAGAACAGAATGGAAAAGAAAGGAAAGGAAAGAAATGCTATAAGTGTTGAAATAAAGGAAACATTAAGAAGGATAGGGTAGGTAGGGGTAGGCCATAAGACTGTGAATAAAGGAAATAATAAGCACATGAAGTATGAAGTATGACATGAATAAGAGAACACAAAGTGAAAGAAGGCATGGATGTGGTTTGTGGAGAAGGAGAAGGAGAAGAAGGAAGCCATGAACTTTTGTAAGTAAGGTATTAAAAAGAAGATTTCATAAAGAAAACCAAGCAAGCCACATACCCACTTAAGTCATGCTGCGAGGAGAAGAACTCCTGATGCAAATGGGGGTGCAAAATATGATTGTATGATGCAACCAGAACAACAGTTTTCGAATTTCATTTGTACAACTTTTCCACTTTTGAGACTCAGCTCAACTCAACTCAATTCATCTTGGCTGCTTCAATTCGATTGTACTAAGTATGTAGAATGTGTTGGCAATGGCCATAAAAAATTGAATGAAAAAGAACAATGAAAACAGACACCGTGTCAGCCTAGCATCCTGCTACTTGCTGTTCGACCACCTGCATTTGTCTGACAGGCACTCAAGCAGCCTCAGCATGGTTACAAGTGCCAAACTAAGAAGGAAAAGTGTGGTGAGGGGCTGTAGCATCCCATTGTCTCTGTGTCTATGTTTTGCCATTGTCCCAATTTCACCATTTTACACCTTTCCATACTGTGCTCACATCATGATTCTGGTTTTATTTGCTTTTTGGCGAAAAGTTCACCGTGTCATGAGCCTGTCTTTCGGTCATGTAGACAACAGCTTGCAATCATTCTACCTCTTCCTTTGCCTCTCGCTTCTTTTCGATTTTTCTTCTTCTATTACTTTTTTATTTTTATTTCGTTTCATCTTTCGTTCTTGATTGTATGCCATGTTGACATTTGTGAATGATGATGATGGAGGAGAAAGGAGATGGCAGAAAGTGTTTACATTGCTCGATCTCAATTCATTTAGTCTGATTTGAATGCGCTTGTTTGAACATGTTAGGACAGAGTTACATCATTACTCTAGGCCCCATACCAAACTTGGCAAATCAAGTAAAATCGAGAATCGACTTTAGTATACGAGTATGTGACTACAAACGTGGCTGTCCTTGGTTTGGTTGACTAGGCAACTTGATATCCATTCCATACAACACCATATTGGCAAACATCTTCAATTTGCAGTTGTCGTACATTTTAATTGTTATTGTTATGTTGGTTTGCTTTCTTGGTTCCATTGTTGTTGCATATTCATGGGCTTGGTTGGATTGGACGCCATGTAATTGTTATTGATTGGAAAAATTGGTCTATTCTCTACCTTTATGGGATGTTTCTCTTTTGAATTTAGATTGTAGATAATTTGTTTGATTCAAAATTGATAAAGAGAAGAAGAATCTTTGTTTAGTAATACATCATTTTCCTTTGGACACGTGAATCATTTGGAGCCACCCCATAAGAAAGGAAGGAACAAACTCCTTTCACTTTCTTTCAATGGAAATTTTCAAATATGCACTATACCTACAAAAGATACTTAAAAATTAATTCAAGCAAGAAAAAGCACGTAAAACATACGTACAATCCTTGGGGGTGACGACTCAAGTACTTTCTTTTGTCCACAATTGGGAATACACAATTTTTGAATTGAATTCATTGAATATGCTGGGGGGCGGAGGAAGAAGAAAAGGACCTTATCATAAGACTAACAGCTGGTTTTTAATCTTTAATTGGTATTAAATGGGCTTTTTATGAATGAATAATGCAGAAGACTAAAAGCATTCTTCGATAAGGTCGAACAAATATTAAACAGACATTAAAGTGTCAGAAATTATGCAACGAATATGAATGATTTCACATAAAAGAGAGGCAATTTCCTTATTATTAATGGATTAATACTTAAATAGTAGGAAGCTCAATACCAGATGTTGTCAATCATTTACTGAACTAACTGATAGACAGTTGTTGGACAGCTGACTTACTACTTTCGATAATATAAATTGAACGATTTAGACATAGAAAAGTTAAGGTTCACGCCAATTAGGGTTAATCAATTTATTTATAATACTTAACCCAATTTATGTGAGCTGCAGTCAACCATAACTTAATTCGATTCATCATGATCCGACACGATTCGATTCAATTGAATCTGACTTCGATTGAGTTGAGTTCAGTAGACTCCTAGTAGAAGAAGAGAGTAACCTAGTGCCATGGTCACTAGGTCGAAGGTTAAAAGGCTTAAGGGGTGAACATGCATACGAATTTCCTTCTCGTATACTATATGCATATTTCTTGCTCAGGATGAGGTGGGTGATTGTGATGAAAGCGAATGTGGTGGCTTCGTTCTATTAAATATGCGCATTTTTATTGCAATGCCATGAGTTTCAGATCGAATTCTTTATAGATATACATACATTTTTATATGTACTAGTATGTGGTATATATGGTGGTATGTGGAGAGCGAGCGTTAAGCGTTTTGGACATGGTTTAATGCTTTCATTGTATCTTGTTTTCATTTTTCCTTACTTTACTGGAATTTCAGCACATCTGAAGCGTTACGCCCCTTTCAAATTTTCCATTTTCCTTGCAAATTAGTAACGCCCTTCAATTTATTTTCTGAAACTCTTATAAGTCGTTGTAAATCGACCCTTGATATTGGTATTGGTAGAATTTCTTCTTCAAAATAAAATCAAATACTTGAAGAACAATATTTTGTGTTTTCTTCTTGTAGCAGCTCTCCTCAATAAGTTGTTATATTTTATGATATTTCAGTGAGTTCGAAACTCATCAATAACATGGAAAAAACAACAACAATTTCCTTTTTAACTGGTACATTATCCAGTGCCAAGGACTCTTGCATTTGTTTCATTTTCAAACTGCAACATTTGGCAAACAACAAGTAAAATTGCATTGACAATTGTATCGAGTACTTCAGTTGGAGCTGTAGGATGTCATCCTGAACAGCAATAGCAATAGCAAAATATAGTTGGTAAAATACACATACCATAAAATGAAAGGACAACAAAACAATGCACAGCCGACACATCGCAGTATTCGAGTAATAGTAGTAGAAATGTTTAGTTATTTGTAGGATGTTGGTGGAGATGGTGATTGTGATGTCGATGGCAATGGCCCATAACTAAGGGGGAGAAGCTCGGCATTAAAATCAACAGACCGAAACATTGTCATTTAGTTGTGTATCGATTGCTGCTTCATTTCTCCTTCTCTATCTCTCTATCTCTCTTTGCAGTATATCGTACTTACTATTGTAGTTTGTATACAGATTGAAATTGGGTTTTGGTATTGGGATTTGTCAGTTTTGTTTCGATTTTGTCGATTTTGAAATGAAGTTTTTCTCATATAAACAAACATTCATTCATTTGATTCCATTCCATTCCATTCGTTTGTATGATTTTACATTTGTATGGCTTTGATTTGGATTTCCTCATTTTTATTGAGTTTATTTTTTTATTCGTCGTCTCATGTATTGTATATAAAATAAAATAATGTTTGCTTATTGTTAGTGAGCTACTACTACTCGTATATAGTATGATAGAGTTATAGAAAGAGGTGCAAGGGTATACTATTTGTTATAACGTATTCACTGTTGTTGTTTCTTGATTGATTTCATTTTCTGGTACAAAAATATTGCAATTACAATTGCTATTTCTATTTTAACAATTCTGGTTTGACTTCATTGTTAAAATGATGGAATATTTACGGAAATTATTTAGTGATACTAAATATTGTGTGATGGATTTTAAAATAAAACAAAAATATATACCATTGATTGTCAATAATAATGAATTTTCCTATACAAATCACAATCGACCGTACTATATAAAATTGAACTTTCATGTAAGAATTTTCATTTCGATAGTCATTTAATCATGTCAGTTGTATGTTAATATGATTTTCGCGTTCTTATTTTGAACTTTTAAGGAACAGAACTATGCTTATGTCTATTATGATCTGTATGATGTTGATTTAGAAGAAGATCAATTGAAATAAGTATTCAGATTAGAACGAAATAAAAATACATATTGGCAAGGATTCCCTGAATGCAGGATTTTGCCTCTAAATATATGAATGTTTGATCCATGTTCATTATTTGCGCGGACAGCAAATCAATATTCGAATCCATAAGAAATGCCAATAAGAACACCCTAATAGCTATTTCTATCCGCAACCAACTTTTCTAGCAATGCATTTTTGGCAATGAACTAGCTGAATCCCATGCTAAGCTTAACAGAACAACTGCACACAGTTAAAAGACCAGATTTCATTGGATAACAGACAACAAGACATCACTCTAAGCACATTAACCCAGGTGCCATTACACCAATTTACCCTAATCAATGCCATCGGAATGCAATTATATTATTTGTACGCCTCCGACTCAGGTACACCGCACTTACACATCAACACCTACTTCGTGGCCTCAACAATGATGTATCCCCTCTCATTTATGTGCAGCACATGCTTTCAGAGTGCAATCCAGCGCCTTCGAGACCAAGCCAAACTTAATATAGTAGAGCTCTTGGGCAACTCATATCTTACAAACATAAACCTGTTCTGCAATATTTTTTAAATCCACTACTTTGGAAAATCTTATTTAAATAACATTATTAGTCTCATATACTTCAAGTTTCATCATTTCTTATTAACCTTAGAGCTGAAAGCCATGGCAGCAGTAGTGCTCTCATTTTTCCAATAATAATGTAATAGTTTTATTGAAGTTAACATTCCTCATAAACCAGTTCTATCACTTTTCTTTTTAAGCAGGTAACAGATGATAACAAATCAGATATTCAGGGGTGCCACAGAAAACTCTAGTGTATTCGTCGTATGGAGTTTTGCATTCCACTCGGCCACTCGGTGATTTTATCGAATAACCAAACCGCTTCAACTGAATGTTAATAGGGCTGTCAGCATATAAAAACACAAAAGGAGGAACCAAACACTCCCAATAGAGTTTTCTGTGGAACCTAAAATCGGAAATAGTGGAATAGAGGAGGAAGAGTTTTCTGTGGCACCCCTGATAGACAAATTTGTTTGACTGAGGTTCGTTACATACAGACTTCACTTGAAAAGAACAAAATGATTTCACAACAATGCCACAGACGATGTTATGCTTGACAAACCATTGAAATCTTTATAAAAGTTTAAAGAAATCCTTCAAGCTGATTGACAATAATTCCGCAGTTGCTGATTTGTCTTTCTATTTTTGCAAGTTTCATCAAGCATACCGTGTATGGATGGTCTGCTCACTTACCCATGTAGATCATTGGAATAAGTTGAAACTTGAAATTAAAAACTTATCTTTTATGGATCATAGTTTAATAAATTATTTTTAATTTATTAGGTGTTAAATCGTTGCTTAAAAATAATCATAAGACACCATGTATTTAATTTAATGATCTCCAGATTTTGAATTTACCAAAAAAGTATAATATAAGTATTATGTATGGTAATGTGTGTGTATTATTTATTAATTAAATTATTTTATGGGATAAAGAGTCCGAAGTATTGTCGCTACAGCCTTCTTATAGGGACTGCATTGGCCAGAGGTCTAGCAAATGTGTGAGTGTTTGTGTGTCATGAATTGGTCATTGTACCGGCTCGAAAAAATGCCGATCCAATCCCCAACAGTTGCCAAGTTGAGGTCAAGATGTAGAGTTGAGTAAGTGAATAGGCGCAAGTCTTTGTTTTCCCGGGTCTGGACCCGTTTGCGGCTTGGCTTTGCAGCTATAGTCCAGAATTGTATACCATATAATCAGGAGGGTACAACGATTTGCTGGTACACTGTGCGCTTGTTGCCTAGCGTCAGTTTGCTTCTGCTGTTGAGAAGCATGTAGAGCTTTCTTAACCACCGCGGTGATATGCTCTTTGAATGAAAGCCTTTTGTTGAGGAGAAGCCCAAGGTATTTCACTTTGGTGGATGGCCGGCGACGTCCCTACATAATAAATTTATAGAAAAATATCGAAAGCCAATTAGAAATTTCAATTCCTCGAAAAGATATAACGTTACTTACAATTTAATTAAACACCATTAAAATGTAGCTTTGTCACATAAAAAAATCCATCTAAATACTTCTATAACTAATAATCTTTAATTAATTTAATTTAAATTTTCTCTTCATGATGATGATGATTTATGTTAAGCATCTTACTTTATCAATTTTTTGATCAAATTGAAAAAGTCATTCATTAGTGTAATTTATTAGTGTTCGTTCCCTTATAAGTATTATTGTTATCCTTGTTTTTGCACTCAAGTAAATTCTCCTCAAATATTTATTTAATTTTAAGAATTCTTCATTTTCAATTTATTTGTTTGCGCAATTGAATGCAAACAAATCTCGGCGCATAGAAATTTTGTCATTGATAATTTTTTTTGGTGTCAGGAGAAAATGGAAGGATTCCTCCAATGAAGAGGGAGACTCAAGAGCTTGTTGAGCCTCAGCTGACAGACATTTTTTCAATGATATCGATTGCGATTAGTGCAAAAATGTTCAATATTCGAAATGGAAAATGTTATAGGAAAAATGGGAATGATGTAGTAGAAGTGTGGATTGTGTGGGCGTTTAGTAGGTAAATTGCCCTCAAGTTACCACAAAGTCTTAGCGAAGGCATGCGACAAGAGGCGACAACAGTAGACAGACAAGCAGAAGAAGAAAAAGAAGTTTGCCTTCTCGACATTATCGGCAACCAAGCAACCATTTAGTCTCGGTCTCAATCTCTGTCTCAGTCTCCGTCGCCTTCTCTGTCTGACTATGGTTGGCAATCGAATTGAGAATCTGAGGCGATTCAAGAGAAGTCATGGAGAAGTGTCATTTGCTATGAGTTTTACAATAGCAACGATTTGGTTGTCGATTTTGTTGGTGCTGCTACTTGTTATTGTTGACTGGTTGGAGTGGAGTCGCCTGTAGCCTAGGCATCATTTCGCATTCCATATACTATTTCAATGCTACTTCGAGGCTGGCAGTGTTTGAATTTTCTATTTGAAAACCATTGTGTTTGCTTTATGGATTTTGTGGGCTTAAAGTGGCTTCGACGCTTGGCTTGCTTCATTTATGCGTTGTCGCGTAGTAGTTTGAGTTCTTCTCCTTCCACTTCTCATGAGGAGTGTTGGGTGCCGGGGGCATTGAATTTCGATATCTCGAGACTGTGTGTATTGTTTAAAAGTTTGACGCGCGCCATTGAAAGTAAACTAGGCGATGGTTTTGGTTTTGTTTGTAGTATTGCTTTGTTTTTGGTTTCTATGTTGATACGAGGTTTTCATTCTTTGGTTTTTCATTCTTTCCAGCAGAGGCGCTAAGACTTTAATTGAGGGCAAAGGCGCTAATTTTAAGTTGACTTGTTTTTGGGTGCGCCGCATTGCCGGATTAGCTATTGGCATCTTTCTACAGCGTCTGCAGGATTAGCGTTTGGTGGTATTAGTTGCTAATAGATTTGTTAATAAGACTTTACTTGGCTGGGCTTTTGTTGCCTTTTGGCATGGCTTAGCGCCTTCGACATACATAAATCGGTGGCATAAGGTTGGGGCACAAACATCAAAGCATGTTCTTATTTGTAAATAGCTGCAGGCAACCAAGATGTTGCCAAAAAGAATTTTCTATTTACTTAGATATTTTTTGTGAAATTTTGAATGGAAAAATATATAATTATAATAAGGCATAGAAATCCTTGCTTAAGGCTCAATTTAATATAAACTGCGTTGTAGTCAGCAAGTTCGATAGTGGTCGAGGGGGGCAAGAAGGAGAGTGTTTGTTTTTTGGTTTTTGTCCATATTTCGGACACAAATCTTTGTTATTTAAATAAAATAAATATTTATATTAAGTTTATCAGATGAACTATGTAACTATGTACGAGTATGTTACCATCAATTCACCAGTGGGACAATCATTAAATTGCTTAATCTTTACAGAAAAATATACATATACATATATACATGATGGTTTGAAACATTTTGAAGTGGAAAGAAAAGGGATGAGTGGATGATGGAAAGTTAAAGAAACAGTTACATTAAATTCGGTTTATTAGCCTGCGCCTCTGAACGTAAGGTCTAGCAAGTAAGTCTGTCGATGTCGATTGATTTCCTCTGAAATCCATGGATATTTTGATTCATCATGAATTTCCCAATTAGTAGTAAACAGGTAAGCGCCATTTGCTATTCCCATACTTTGTTTTGCAACCTCTATGTGGTTTTAATGTTTGAGTCACGAGCCGTGGGCTACAATTGAATACTGCAGACCTAAATCGGTTTTATTATGGTCTTGTATAGTAGCAGTTTATTCCTAATTTTGAGTTTGAAGTGGCTTTCAATGAGCCAGTACATTTGCCGAAGTTTCGCATTTAGATGGTTCTTTTTTGTCGCAATGTGAGTCGTCTTTCAAAGGTAAGTTTGAGATATTCAACTGTCTCTGCTTAAGGAGTTGTGACATTCTTTGTTTACTCTTCTTTTTGCAAAATATTCCATCTCCAAAAGAGCCAAGCTGTTCTTGAAGCAATCTAGAAGCCCCAGCGAAAGTCCTGGGAACTGCTACAAAAGCAATATCGTCCGCGTATGTGACTGTAGTAAGGGAATGGTCTCCAGTGATTTGCATATCTGCGGTGACTATTGTATATGAAGAGATTTTCTTAGAATATTTTAACAAAATCTCATTAAACTAAAATCTAGAACAAGAAGAACATAAAGTCATAAGAAACTCTTAGAATTTTGTATTAACTAAACACACACTCGCTAAAATTTAATTCATTTCCATTCGCATATACTGGAAACCGGTTCAAATGTCTTGCATGTAATTTATTAATTCATTGTGTTGAGCATAAAGCCAAAACCAAAGTCATACAGAAGTAGTATAATTTGTTTATATTTTAACAGGATATGAATAAAGTTGTAGATAATAAAATCAAATAAAACATTCATTTTGCAAACTACTACAGTACTACGAAACATGCGTCAGGTTTTGTGGTAAGGATATGGAAGAGAGAAAGAGAAATACAGAATACTAAATGTTGAGACTAAGTTCAGTGAATGAGATACATTTGGAGTGACTGAGGGAATAAGCACAAACTTGAGATTCATTATCTGGCAAAACATTTACATATATGAATGTCTTTGCATATAAGTTTATGTGTGTTTATGTTTGCTTACTCGTTCGTTTACTTGCATGTGGTTGTACAAGTAAGTAGTAATAGTATATATGTGTATGTATGCAGATGTATTCTACATATGAGTATTTAATGAGCAGACGTGCGTGTGAATTTCTGTTGAAACTAACCTTCTTACACCTACACTTACAAGCACACATATATACGCAAATATATCTTTAGCACGTATTCACATAGCAAAGCTATGGAACAAATGCATACACAAGCATTTTCAGGATCAACTTCAGTTGTGTGTGTGTGTGTGTGTGAGTGAGCAAATACGTGCATACTCGAAATTAAAGCAAACTTTTCATGCTCGATCGCAATAGCGTGAAGTGTAAACAAAAAGAAAAGAAACTGCTGCTGAAGATGGTGAAAAAGAAGAGCACATAAAGAAACAAATAATCTACAATAAAATGAAAATAAAAAAGAAAAATCATGCAAAAAGATACAAAATACTCATAGATACTTATGTATGTGGGTAAGGATTGTACGTGCGAAAGTTTTTCATTTCCTCTAAGCAAACATTAAATAGTAACATAGATACAAAGATACTCACTCACTCACTCACAACATAGAACAAGTATCTAACATACTAGTAAGTAATGAATGAATGAATGCATGCGTGTCTGTTGATAATCAAGAGCAAGTAGCGGAAATGAGATGTGCAGATAAATCATGGTAAAGATGCCTGAGATTTAAAGTCACTCCAGCAAACCATAGTCCAGGAACTAAATTTAGGCAATGCTTCAAGTTTTAGTATAGTATATGTATTACCATAAACTAGAAGAAGAATAAGATAAAGAATCACATGATGAATGGCTTAAGTTAAGTTTCTTGTATACTGATAACCATGAATAAGCAATTATTCAGGTAGAACAATTGCCATGATTTTACTTAAGGATTCCATTGAGACTTTTTTCGCCCATGGGCCTCCTTTACCATTGTTATCTCTCACAGTTAACAATATGAAGAAAATAATTGAGCTTCATTCATTATTATTAGATGAAGAAAATCATTGACTTTTGAAAAAAAAAACAACAAATAAAGACTTCAACAAAAGGACAACTACGTCAATGAAGAAAGACCATAAAAAACAATGTAACCATAGAAAACTACTTGAGAAAGTTGAAGTTATCGACAACTTCACTTGTCTTTTTCATAGTAAGTAGGAAGCAAGCAACTCAAGGCATACAGAAAACTTTTGTTAAGAAGAACATCATGACCCGCTCCATAGTTGGACGGGGTCAATTTGGATCGAGTCTGGTAGAAATCAATACTTAGTAAAAAGAGAAGAGACAAATGCCAAAGAGTGGAAAACAAAAGCAAGATAAAATCAAGTTCATTTACTAAAAAGGCTTCACTCACCAGCACATAACAAAAAAAAAACAAAAAAACAAAGAACAAATGTTGATTGTACTACTAGAATAGTAGAAGAACTGAAGGCCAGTTTCGGAAGAGTTCACGAAGACAGGTAAAAACAAATAAATAGTAGTAAGAGTTTGGCTTGTGCGGTTTGACTTTCGGGTTTGATGGTCTGAGAGGTGAAGAAGTATTTGGCATTAAAGTTAATAGAAAAAGTTACTTGGCCAAGATTCAATCATGCGATAGAGAACTCTGTGTGACTGACTCTGTTTCGCTGAAAGAAGAATTTTCCTCTTATTTGCAGGTCAGAGACATTGGGCAGGTAAATACCAAAAGATACAAGATACACATACTGCGCCCTCATACAAAGACAATCAACCAGAGAGTAATAGATTAAAAATGGTGAGGGAAGTGAGTTTTAGTATTGTAGTTCAAGAATGAAAACGAAGATAAGAAAAAGTCAAAAGTTTTCTTCATTTTTTTTTTTATTTTTCTTTTCTTATTTTTAGTCAAGTTGAAAAATTACTTCAAGGTGGACAATTTGGTCAGTCAATGTGTGTGTGTGTGTGTGTGTGTGTTATTTGAGTTGGACAAACTGTTGGTCTTTGGTCATTGGTCAAGGATAAGAGGCGGTTCGAGAGGGTTGGTCTGAAAGGTAAGTGCTTGTAAATATTTGAGTTATGGCGTAGTGTAGCCAAGAAAGAATGCTTCAAGAAAAACATATGTGCCGGCGTGTGCTCAAATCTGATTTAGTATTTGTTGTTCTTCTTCTTGTTGTTATTGAAGGCAATCAAGCGTTTTGCAGTTTATAAGGGAGTAGTTTTTCTTAATGTTGTTGTTTATTTTAAAGAAACTTTCTTAAAATGTGACGCACATGACCTTTAAGTCAGAAATTGAATATAAATATAAGCAAAAGTATTTAGATAGCCTGCTTAAATGAAAGGAGACAACATTTTAAGCTCGTACTTAAGATACATATCTTAAATAGAATATCTTACATCTTTAATTTAATTAAATTCAAATATCTGCTGAGACAACCTTTGGCTTTAGATACTACATACTATCTTTCAATCTCATCACATGCTCTTTACTCCCAAAACATATGCAACGTTTTCTTTGCTTCGAAGCATTGCCTACTTTCATGTGTTGTCTCTAAATCATTTGGGGGCAAAATCCTTAAGGACATTGACAATGCCTGTTTAGTCTTAGACTTGTTTTCCAAACCAAACCAAACACACAAATATTCTTTATAATGCAATGCTAAGCATCGCATTCAACAAATATATGGTACAACAAGAACAGGATACTAAAGGTTTTAAGGATGTATTTACTATATATTTTCGTATCATTTTATTGTAATACTTTTATATGCTCAAATTGTCATTGAAGCGTTTAGCCATTTTATTATATTGCGATTGCGATTGCTTACTGACTGAACTGGCATGGCATCATGGCATCATGTCGTTTTGTCCTTTCGAAATCATCCAGCATCTGCCTGCAGCTTTGGCTGCCCAATTGTTTCGCCTGAGTTGAGTTAAGTTGCTCTCATTGTGTTGTATTTCCCAAGTCCCCTTCTCGGTTTCGGTTTGGTTTGGTTATCCGGTTTTGGCGTTGCAAAGATTTATGTATGAGCATCATATGCTAAGTTGGGCAACGCACATACACATGTACATATAACATATCTAAGCGACCTTTAAGTATGTGCTTTTCTTCAACTGCTTATTTTGCCTTTTGCATTTTTCTTCTTTTGGTGCAGGGTATCAAATTTTTTCTTCCTTGTGTATCTTGTCTGCTTATTTTATAAATTAAAATTGATTTGATTTTCGTTCTTTTGTTGTTCACTCGGCTTTGTTTGTTTTCCTTTTCTTCTTTTTTTTTTCTTTTTATTTTTGTGTTCACTTTGGTGGATTTCTCGTCTTTGTGGGGGCGCTTCTTTTTTTACTGCTGCCACTACTCCTGATATCTTTAATATCCTTAAATTGCATGTACTTTCACGCACATGTGCACAATTTTTTTTTCTTCTTTTGGTATGTTTGGTATTTTGTTAATACATTGAAATGGTATTTTAATTTGGTAATGAAACGTGGCTCTGCAAAATGAGTATAAGTTCAAAGGGAGCGCCTTCGTTTTGGAGCATAATCACAGATATGTGGGCACTACTCTTGATTTTTGATAGAGTCAGAAAATTTAAGTTTTTCTTTATGAAAATAATTTTACTGTGATTGATATTATTTTTAACAAAATGCGGATCTTCTTTTATTCATAACAAGCAGAGCCATATAGAGGTCCTAAGGCAATATAGAGATGAGCTAAACAGTGACACAGTGATTTTCTCGCTTCAAATGACTGTGATTCAATCACAGTTTAGAATCACTGTGTCACTGTTTAGCTCATCTGTACATTGCCTTAGGACCTCTACAATGCAATACTCAGAGCATTTCACGTTTTTTGTAAATAGAAAATGCACCTGGAAGCGATCTGTGGGCAGTTCTTTGTCTTTGTAACTTTCTTTGTATTATATATTGATTGAAGTTGTAATATCCACTGTTTTGACTGTTCCTTTGTTTATGGAGTATGGTATGTATCAGCGCAGAAACTTGTCGGGAATGGGAGGGAACAATGTCAAAACAGCCTTAGAGTCGACCACACGATTGCATTTTTTCTCTACTCAGGGACTTGAAACCACTGAACTATAACATCGCCTGTGAACTCAACTATTCCTTGCATTTTTATTCGTTGATCACTCAAAACGATATCATTGATTTTTCCAATCGTTTTTTGGGTGACCATCTCCACCGGACTTCCCGAACGATGTTAATCTTTTGTGGATGTACGTCCACGTTTAAAGTCATTCACCCAATTGTAAAAAGTTGCGAACGCAGGAGTCCTATGAACTTAATCAAAGCTTTGATTTCGTTCATTGTTAAGCTTTTAATCACCGCACAAAACTCGCTTTTACATTTTTTCCTATACACAAAAGTTTGTTGCTTCAAGTGACAATACAAATGAAATTATCAATGCTAGGAGCGCGATCTTTCGGAATTTCTAAACACTTATTGATCGACCCACGTATCTTAGCTGCTATTGAATTTACATTTATAGAGAAACATTTGTCCAAAAATTTGTCTTAAACTAATTTGGCCTTTGGGATTCATCAAAAAGAACAGATGAAAACATTAGAATAAAGGTTCTGAATGAGAAAAGCAACCTAAAGTTCAGATGCTACATAAACTAGAACCACGAGCAGAAAACAGTGCTGACAGGTTGATTATATATGACTTACAAGGTTTCTTCAAAAAATATCTCGAATTCTGAATATAAGCGGGCTACGTATATCCGATTTGTGGCATTATGTTGGGGTACTCATGTCCCCCACTTATGCTGACAAGGACGGTCATTTTGAATGTTTAGTTAATTTTTGACAGCTGTTTTGCTTGGCTCGTCTTCGATTTTTGTCTATTTCAAAAAATTGATCTCCGTAAAATTTTGTGTAAAAAACAAAATTAAGTGTGCGGACGTATTCCGAATGTTGACTGTGGCATATGGTGAAGCTACCTTGGACCAAAGCAACGTTTAACGGAGGTACAAAATGGTCTCAGAAGCCCGAGAAGATGAGGAAGAGGTTGCCGGACGCTCCAGCTCGTCAACAACAGACGATAACATTGATAAAGTAAAGAAAATACTATTGGCCAATCGGCGAATCATCGTTAGAAATGTTGCTGAGGGACTAAACATATCGATTGGCTGGTGCCATTCCATTTTAACCAATGATTTGGCAAGAGACGGGTCACCGAAATCCGTACCAAAATTGTTCAATTTCGGTCAAAAACAGAATCGCGTTAACATTGCTCAGGAGCTGTTGGACTCGGTCCGCGACGACCCAAATTTCCTCCAGAGGGTCATAACTGGTGATAAATCATAAGTTTATGGTTATGACGTGGAAACAAAAGCTCAACAATGAAAGCTGCTGGATGAGCTAAGACCGAAAAAACCAAAAATCGAAGACGAGCCAAAACACGTTCAAGCAAAACAGCTGTCAAAAATTAACTAAACATTCAAAATGACCGACCTTGTCAGCATAAATTAAATTAAATTCAAATTTCGCGATACTTTTTGATGATTATGGCATATTCACACAGGTCTATGAAACCTTTGATGGTGCGTGGCCCATGCACAGTTGTTTACATTATCTAAATGGATAACCCTGATTACAGGCAGAAATCCTCGTAAGTTTTAAAAAATTAATAAGTTTAAATTAATTTTTCTTCATTTAATCTTTTTCTTTTTACAATTTTTTTTATATCTTTTTATGATATTTCATTTTTTTAAATTATTTTTTTTTTGTGCAAAACTTCAAAGACTTTGTAAAAAATAAGATATGAATGAAGAAGGAGTTCTGCCATTTTCCGTTTTTCTTATTGTCCTTTTGTTTGAGTTTACACGTGTTTTACGTCAATATTTACGGCTCATCGTACGCTTGACTTGATCCCTTGACTGTGGCCTGTCTTACCATCTGGCACTCATTCTCCATCTCCTTTAGTAGAATAGTACGAGTATTACTGTTTGCCATATAAAAATGAGCTCAGCTTGTTGTTGTTTACTTCACACATACACACACACACATACATTTCACATAATTTTTGTGCTTTATTGGCATTTTTCCCAGGATATTTTCTTGATGTTATTTTGTTTTTGGTTGGCAGGAACTCAGGAGCATTTTCCTTGTTCCTTTTGTCTTCTTCTCATGGGATAGCAGTTGTTCTGGTTCACAAACATAATCATAATTCAGAAGGCAATTAAGTTTATGCGCAGTAGTTGAGTGTTTAGGCTATAAAAACGAGTTAGTATCAAGTGGCAGCATACCCACCGGTAATATTCTACTGTTCCTATTCATCTTTTTTCAATTAGTTTTCCGGACCTTAAGATTTTTATTGCTTTTGCTATAAATTGATCAATTAGCTAGGGTTTGGCCACTAACTTAACGAAGTTAAACAAGAAATTGTTTTCTTGAATACACGTAAGTTCTTTATTTCACATAACAGACTCATACTCATAATATATGTATATACTAAGTAGAATAGTAGAGTGGAGTGGAGTTTATTCCTAGAAAAAATCTAGAAATAAACCACAAGCAAATGAAATGAAATGAAAAAATAAAATAAAGGATGAACAAACATAAAAAAATTACCATAAAAAGGATAAAGGCTGCTGCAGTTGGGTAAAGCACTCAAATAAAGTCAAACTGAAACGTGCTGCAAATAAATTCGCGCCCGACCATGGTCATTTGCACTGCGGATTAAAGGTCTCGTCGAGGTTTAGCCACATTTTCTTTTTTGTTTTCGTCTCTGTTAAGTTGAGTTGAGTTGCGTTGCCTTTTCCTATTCAAAACAACCAGAATCCGCCGACGCGTTCCAAAGCTAAAAAGTGATTAATGCAAAAGCCCACCACACAGCAGATAAGCGGGGTAAAGGAGTAAGGATTTGCAATGCAGGATATATTGTTGTGATTGGGAAGGTGAATGAGTTTGGAGCACATAAACAAATTGCGAGTAAAATCGTCGTCTCGAATTGCACAAAAAAGAAGAAAAAAAGGTTAAGCTGGAATTTTATTGAATAGCGCGTTTTTGGCACCGGAATTTCACTCACAGGACTAACTAGAATTTTCAGTTTTTTTACTACCTTTTTTTCTTTTATATTTTCCGTTTTTTGTTGTCTTGCTTTTTTCTGTATATAGTTATTGGTGTGCGAACGAAAAGATAGACAGACAGATACAGACCATTTACCTAAGCAAATAAACATAAACTAAGGAAGACAAATCTTTGAGCACAGTTACAAGGATTAACGATGAATTGATGCAGTTGATTTGGAGTTTTTTAACTTCACTTTAAGGTCACATAAAACTAAGGAAGTTCAACAAATGTGGCTTTAAGTATTGTGAAAAAATAACAATTGATAAATAACAAAACACTTTCTTGAAATCAACCCTCAAACTCCGAGACAACAATCAACCCTCAAACTTAAATGCTACAAGTGTTGAATTGACTGGGCTTTTATGCTGTTGAAGCACAATCATTTCTAGGTTCACGGGATATGCACAACGTATCCGTATCATTGCACTCCTGAGACAATGCCAAAGGAGCGGACAGAAGGCATAAGCTTTGTTGGCTAAGGAGAGGAATGCATTAAAAAGTGTCTCTCCATTGGCCCGATGAAGTTTGCCATAGAGATGCTTATCAAGTCATCAAAATGACAATGGCAGTCAAATGCTGGCACCATAGCCTTACTGACTATTACTACTACTAGACATCAACACATAAATAGATAGAGCTGAGGACAACTTAGCAACAGGACATGGCAATCAGAAGTTCATTCCATCGTTGCTTTGGTTTATTCAGTGTCACTGACATTGGGGTAACCCTGAGCTCTCATCTCTCTCCATACTAACAGGCTTAGTTTCCGTTTCCTGTAATGCCCCCCTATGACTGCCTGCTTGCTTGATGTTGTCTGCCAGTTTTCTTTGAATGAGTGCTCCTCCTTCTCCCATCTCTCACACAAAACATTGTGAGTTTTGCTCAGCCTAAGTTGATGCTTGAATTATTGATGGTAATTTTAAAACGTGCTTTCAAATTTTCACATTCAACGGATTTACAGTTTGTTTGCAGATTTTTCTTAGCATTTTCCATTGGGATTTGGCATATTTTGTTGTTGTTTTTTCTATTTTCATGCTCGTGTGTCGCTTATCTTAATGGACCAAACATATGCCTGCCTGAATTACTTCTCCTTGCTCCATCCCCCCGAGTGGTGTTTTTCGATTGAGAAGTACGTGTTGATAATTTAAATAAGCTACTTTCGTTTGCAAATCACTTTTGTTGCTCATACGCAACGTTTTCCCATACCCCTCCGGGCACCTCTGATTGCTGTTCAATGCTTTCATTTCCGATTTTCCCGATTTCATATTAATTTTGTTCACTAAATCCCAATGAGAGATTTTTGTGTGTTGATATCGCTTTTATACATATATTTTAAAAATGGTGTTTTGTTGGATTGTATCGTGTTGTGAGCCTTCCCATTCTCCACCACTCCAGTCATCACTCGCGGCATTGCCTTCATTAGCGCATTAAATTTGATGGAAAGTTGAATTTAAATGGGGGCGAAAATGTGGAAAATTTGTGTCAAATGTTTTGGTGTTTTGGTGCTTTGGCTTTCGCTTTGGGAATTGAGTGAATTTGTTTTGCTTTTTTAAATTTTAAAAAATCAAAAATTAAAATCTTAATGGACTTCAGTTTTCAGTTCAAAACGATTCCATTAAATTTACAAATAAAAAATATACAATATTTATAACGGATAGAAGAAGAGAAAACTTCTTTTTCATCATCATCGATTAATATGAAAATTTTGTTATTGACAGGTTTTTTTCTCTAAAATTTTTTCAAAGAGTTTTAAACAAGACACTGAAAATGACATGAACTGTCATTATACATTAAGATAATTGATTAAGTCAAGGGTTTTTGAATGAAATTTTAAAGGAAAAAAAGGTATGTTTTCCTTATCTTAAAGATATTCTTTTTTGTTAAACAAATTAAGCTCTTAACTAAGGTCAACTCATTATGATGTTGTCAAAAAAGAACGTTTTGCTTGCTATCAAAATAAAAATCTTAACGAAGAAATTAACAAAAAATTTGCTTGCCACTTTAACGAAATGTTGTGTAAATTGTCAAAATTATTAATTGTAGTCATTTATATTTTTTTACTTTTGATGAAACCCAACCCAATTCAAATTTAACCATACCCAATTCAACCCCAAAACTGCCAATTGACGCGCTCTCGTAGCCTGTGGATTTTAATGTCTTCGTCATTTATTTGTCTGTTTTTGTTATCTATTCCTACCATCACTGGCTTCTTTAGTTCTTCCTACTGAGAGTGCCTTCTGCTCTTTTAATTAGTCAATAAACGCTTCAGTTTCTTGCCTGCTCCGACTTAGCTTGGACTACCAGTAACACTGTTTCAAGTCCTTTTACAACCAGAACCCATAAACTGCTGCTTATGAGAATTAATGTGTTTTCTTAACCGAAAGCGATTTGTTATCGTTAAAAATAAGAATAAAAAATATATTGTAGTATTATTTTTCCAAATTATGAGGACGTTGTTAACTTGCCAAAGTTTCATTCTGACTTTGGGTCCTAAACTTTAGCCTTTAGTTAAATATTATAGCACTTCATGTTCATGGATATTTGTGGGTTAATCGCTTTTTTGCCTGTGCCAATGTTTTTTATGTCAATTTCTTTTCTGGATTTGTTTCCCTTTCTTCAAGTAATTTTTTATTTTCTATTATATTTTTATATTCATGTTTAATGTTTTTGTCTGAAATTATCAATATGAAATTTAATTGTATTGTGTGTAGTACGCTCGTTAATAAAGACATAAATAAAGGGAAATAATAATAAATAATAATAAAATTAATGGCAAATTTTTATTGAATTGCTTGTGTTGTAAGGACCTTTTTTGGCTCGAATTAAACATAAAATTCTGAAATTGCATTTTCACTACATTATCAATAAATTCATATGCACCTTTATTCATTCATTTCCATTTCCTTTTGCTCTTTCTCTTTTGACCATCATCACCGATTACTAGTTTTTCTTTTTTCCTTTTTTGCATTCAAAGTTTTCTCCGCAAATTCTCTTTTAATCCTCAGCGTAATTTATGTTTTAAGCTTACTTATGGTACTTTGGTAACCTCTTCCTTACAATTTTCCATTGTATTCTTTGAAATACATTTTTTTTTTTTTTGTGTTGATTCTTCAGCGCTGCTTTTATTTTCATAGATACTTACATTTTTCTTATTTCCTTTTCCATTTTCAGATTTTCTCCATTTTTCTTTTCTTTTCTCTTTTATTTGGTTGATTTTCAGATATTTTTGCATTTTTTGCTTTGTTATTGCAGCTTCCACTGCTTACTTGGTATGCACCCACACCTACACACAAATATATATAGATATTCACCCATATACAGATACATACTGAGATATATGTACATACTTTTACAATTATTCAGTTCGTCTATGCTTGAAATATCCTTTAGTGCTTTCAATTGTGGTCACCTGGCGAAATCCTTTAGCTGGTGTTATTGCTTTTCCAACAGTTCAGCATTAAATATTGAATGCCCTTCATTTAAGGGATAAGGCATATTGGCAATGATGATTTAGAATTTCAAAATGCATTTCTTGTTTATTTGATTCGTCAAAAATATCAAACAATAATTATTTTTTTCTCAGTAGATTTGTTATAGAATTGATAAGGTGCTTGGTCAAGCAGTGTAGACCACCATGATGAATTTGAAGTCGAGATACATTGATAATTTGTCTTAATATCTACAAAAGTTTATTAAGATTGCCTTACTAGAATATTAATTCCACTATTCAAAGTTTATGATGATCGTATTATAAGAAAAAAGATAACATAATGTTTAAGTTGTACTTATAATGTTACTCATTCTTTGTTGAGATAGGATGTTTTTTTGTAGTAATTTTCTGGCAATTTATCTATCTATATTTTTTTTCGATGGGGAAGCTTTGACAGCCAAACGAATCTACAAATCGAAATGTGGGACTTGCCTCACCCACTCAACCCCATCGCCCTAAGTCCTACAATCCCACCGCTAAGTATTGCGTCAAGGAGGACAGAGGGAGCATTTCTGCTCAAAGTCTGCTAATACCCCATGTAAATCAGTTAGAAATTTATATTAAAACTCCTTGTCGATATTAAACTAAGAACTTATTACTTCAACGTTCGTCTGAACTCGTCGCAACCGTTCAATTCGGCGCAGCTCTGTCATTATTTAAGCTGCCGCCTGACTTACCGCATCCGAGTTCCGCTGCGATTGGTACATGTGGCGATCGCAATTCGCCACAGTCGGTTCTTCTCCAAACACTGCTGCAACCTGGCAACAACAAATCTCGGGCAATGCAGAAAGACGTGTTCTGCATTACGTTTACGCCTCTACAATCCGGGCAGTAGGGATCATCATCATATCCCCGCTTATGTAGGTACTCCTTAAATCATCCGTGACCACTCAAGAACTCCGCAAGGAAATGATTGACCTCGCCAAAAATTCTTCCGACCAATTCTTCGACATTATTAATGAGCCGATGGATCCACCTGATTTTGTCAGAACTCTGCCATCTCCGCTGCCACTCCACCATACTGAGGGCCCTTTCATCTAGCTTTCTCACCTCGCCAGGGCTCGTCTTATCTATATCTATATATGTACAAAAAGATGTATGTATGTGTGTGTGTGTTCTTTATGAATTCTGAAACTGTTGAACAGATTTTGTTGGAATTATCAGGGAAACTCTAACATAGTCTGACGAGTGTTCCTGTAAAGTCTGGTTCGAATCGCAATTGCTGTTCTCGAGCAATTGGTTGATAAAATTTTGCATGTAAGGCTTAGAGATTTATTTTCAAATCATTCAAATCGCCTTTGTAAAATTACTCTTTCTGATGATTTTTTTTTGAGTGATCTCACATAAATTCAAGAAAAGATTCGGTAGATCCTGCGACGTTGGGTCAGCTGCATTATTTTATAGAAAAATATTTCTAAGTATGAAATTGATAAACTCCGAGTGCATATGATCGGTCACCATGAAAAGTTGACAGATACATGTACTTTTTCATGGAAAAGGTTTTTATGATATGCACTTGTTATAACTTGGAAACAGATGGCGCTGCAGAGATCACCTTCTACACCATTGAAATGATAATGATTTATACTTATGCTATTTCTAATAGAAGAAAAGATTTGGACGCATTAACATCACATCGGGGGCGTAGCAAAGCAAACCGGGTTCGCTAGTAAATAATATTCTCTTAGAGTTAATTCCTATTCATATTACTTATTTTTGTAAGATGTGTTCATAAAATTGCACTGCTAAGAACATTCTTCTCTATTGATATTAGTTTCTTCACCTAATATTACCAGTTTATAATGATATTGAAATCCATTTTGTGGTATGTGCCATACTTCAACGTTTGGTTGCGATATAAATATTTCATAACAAATAGAGCTCACTAAAGATTCGATGAACTCACATCAAATATGCGTTGTAAAGTGTTAAGCAAAACTTTTTTATTCTTTATTTACATTGCGCATTTTACTTCTATGCAAAAGAAGGATTTTTGTATTAAGAACCACCATGACAGGTGCAAGTGCAATAAATCATAATGTTTTTTTCTCTTGTTTTACTATTTTTAATATTATTTTATTCTATTTCTTGCTTACTGAATGAATTTCACATTAACTATAGTCAAGAGTTGTGAGGAACCTTGGATAAAAATAGAGATAATCAAGACAAATTATTAGAAAGTTTACTTAATCATTTGTTAAAATTATTCATATATTTATTGAATTTTTTTTTGTTATAAATGTTAAGAGAATCAATTAGATCAGAAATATGATTATAATTTCAAGTTTTTATTGATGCACCATTCAATTTCCAGAATTATATTTCTCTTACAAAACAATGGAGAATGTAAGCTGCATTATGCCCGTAACTAATGAAAAGAATTTCTTTTGATTTACTCGTACTAAAATGAAGAGAAGCTCAGTCGCGCAATCAAGTTATTAAATTGAAGTCTACTTAGTGCAGTGGGTGAATGAGTTCTTAAAAAGAAAAGAAATTGATTCTTTAAACCCGCAAAGCCTTATAAAATCGCATCAAATAAAATCAAAAATTACATTTTGCGAAAATCATTTTATATTCTAAATAAAATGTAATTGCTCTGAGTCGCATCGAGTCACTTCAGCCGACCCAAGGACCCAAGATAGCAAGGAAAAGCCATTAAAATGAGACGCAATGAACACCAAAAAGGAAACACCTTTAATTTTATGTGACACAGACAAATAAATGACGACAAGACGCGAGTGCGAATGAAATGAAGGACGAAGGCAAAATATATAAGTAGATATAGGGTAAAGGAGAGATGGAGATTTTTAGTATTGTGCGATGATGAAATTGCAGGAAGCACAACGTCAACGATCAATAAATTAATCAAAATATATAAATCAAAGCAAAAAGCGACACAAGACACGACGACCAACAGCAACAGCAACAATAACAACAACGAGAAAATGAAGTAGTGCCCAACAAGGATATGGCACACTCACTATATACGAAGCCAATGAATAAGGAAGAAATGGGTGAATGAGTGCGAAAGAAGGAAGGACTCATGGGAGTAACACACACAAACAAAATGGCATTCAGCTGGAAAAGTAGGATAAGGTGAAAATGGCATACGGCAACAAAGAAGACCAAAAAAAAAACAGAAAAGAAGTATAAGTGAAAATGACGCTGAGAACTGAAATAAAATTTACAAAGCTAAAAATGTCAGGAGAAACCAAAAAGTGACGCAATAAAAATGAATAAAGAAACGTAGGAAGGAAGAAAGAAAACATAAAGACAAGAAGAAAGAAAAAAAAAGAAGTGAAAAAGCTTTAAGGAAATTTAAGCGGAAATTGTTTAAGTGAGCAAAATGGGAAATTTATTGAATAGGAGACATTATACATATTTATTTGCCATGCATAAGATTCAATATTAAGTATACGCCTAGTTAAAAGCATTTCATTGATATTTGCATTAAAATATTGTAAATCAAAGTGTAAATTGAAAAAGAAAAAGATAAACAGATCACAAGAAACAGAGATGAAGATATAAATGAAATCATGTTTATATAACAATAAAGAATCATAGTGAAGAAAAAGATGAATCCGATTGTTAACCACAACAAACACAAACAAGAAAAACGATTTTCCACTTGACATGTGCTCAAGTGAAAACGAGTAGAGCTTTGAAGAAAGAACAATACTAAGAAGAATAATAACAAGAGGAATAACAATAATAATATGATTGTTCTATTGAAATAGAAAATAAAAAGGGATGAGCTTGTGAAAATCACTAAAATGGGTAATGGGAAAAGGGAATTGTATCCCAGTTTAGTTGAATTGAGTAGAGTTCAGTTGAATTGAGTTAAATTGTGTTGAGTTCAGTTCAGTTCAGTTGTCATGTGTTGAGTTGTTTGTGTTCACATTCTTCTTGTTGCTGTTGCTGTTGCTATTTTCATTTAAACAATTTTGAAAACTTGTTCATAACTCAATTTCGAGAAAAATAAAATGAAATAACACTTAAATAAATAAACAGAAAACACACGCGTTTACACATAAACACATACATGTACACACATTCATATAAGCTCAGAACAGTTTAACACATATATATATATAAGATGATAAATACATATGTGAGTGGGTAAGGTTATGGCAAGGATATGAGCCATTTCAATTTAAGCAATTCAGAAACACACACTCTATTGAAATATTACCAAATAAAGTATGATGATTTTCATGAGTTAATACTATTTGAGTGTGTTTCATCCTTTAAAGGAGAAATACCACAAAATTGTGTAAGCAAATATGTATGTATGGGTACTACATACATATTTCATTCATTCGTTTATATAAAGCTTCATCATAAATCCGCTAAAAACGAAAATATGTTTTAAATAGACGAATTTCATTCATTTACATAGTTTTTTGGTTATGAATAGCCTTTGTTTTGCTCACTTTGCTCACATTACTGAATGAATAAATAAATGACTGACTGACTGAATGAATGAATGAATGACTGAACAAATGACTGACTGAATATACACTGTGTGTATGAATGTAGATTTGTTTTGTGCCTGCTCCAATTTTCACAATAGCAACGAAATGGAAAACTGTGGCTTTCATTTTTGGTAAGACAAAAAGTGATATATCAGAGAGGAAATCTGAGTTTAAAGAATGTAGAAAAAAGGTATTGTATGTAGATGGATGTATGGTGAAATAATGGAAAAGGCAAGGAAAGACAATTAAATTGAGTTTCACCGAAACTTATATGCCTGTCAGAAACATTTTTATAAATAATATATATATTTTTATATTAAAAAATCGAATATTTTCAATACTATGAAAACGAGTTGAGTAAAGGAAATATTTAACAATACGATTTAATAGTTTGTTTAGTTGGTCTTTAGGTGATTTGCAATGATATGCGTTTCTGATTCGCATTACTTATAAAATGCAATTATATTTTATATAAAAAAAACCTAATTTTCTATAGTTTCATAAAGGTTTTTACCTTGTCCAATAATCAAAACACATTCCCCGACTGACTCTTGTTACCAACATATGTGAAGTGAACGAACCCTGGTTTGCGACACGGTAGAAGGCAATAGGACATTTGAGATTACTGGTGGTGTCCCACAAGGTTCGGTACTGGAACTTGTCATGTATGATGGCATTCTCTGGATTTGTAAATCCAATGGAGTGGAGATTGTCGGGTATGCGGTGTACTTGCAGGCAGACTTCCAATTGATCCTTGCGCGAGTATCTTCACAGCTAGTAGACAAGGAGGATATTAAGAACACATACCTGAATATATGGCAGCACAGGTGGAGTGGGTCAAATCCACAAAGGATACATCAGCTCATCCCAGACTTCAAAGAGTGGCTTGAGCGTCGTTCTGGTGACGTCGGATTCGAATTTACCCAATTCGTAACTGGCCATAGATGCTACAGGCAGTATCTGCACAGGTTTGGACACGCTGCGGATCCGTTCTGTAGTCTCTGCGGAGATGTCGTGGAAGATCCAGAACATCTTGTTCACGAGTGCCTCCGTTTCGAAGTGGAGCTGTCGGATTTTCTTGCAGCTCCCACGAGATTGTTAGGCGCATAATAACATCGGTTGACGATTGGGCATTCTTCTCTGCAGAATTTGCCAACATCATGAGAGGTGCTCAAATGTACGAGCGAACAATGGCGTCTGCTTAATGTAGCTATTATCCCTCCCTAAGAAGGAATGCTTTGGCGGTGCTGTAGGGATTGACGGGTTTTGAGGCGATAGAGAGTATTATAGTCGGTAGGCTAATGAATCCGACATAACTTGTGGCATGGGCCAAAAGTATCTTTGGAAGATTTTTACGTCCTTGTTCGCAAAACAAAAAAAAAAAATGCAAAAAAAAATCTTCTAAGCAACATGTTACTTATACATTGAAATATAAAAAACTAAAAGAATCTCATCTCCTTGAATGCATCACAAATTTCAAGTAAAAGTGATAAATGCCACTTGTATCGTATGTGAATGGTATAAAATGTGGTTACTTATTTCTTTTTGATTTAAACAAGAATACATTTTATTTGAGTTTCATTTTATTACATTGTTCTACTATGGGTAAATAGAATGATATTTCAGTTTTGGTTTCTCTCTTGCCATTGTGAATTGTAGTTTTCACATCTTTTGCTTTTTCTTAAAAATATCTGGTTTTATGGTATTTTATAATTAAATTTTGTATGGTTGTAAAATAAAATGATAAAAAAAAAATGAAATTCAGAGAATAATAAATCCCTCGATTAACGTATGTTCGGTTTACATATTTTCAATTTACGTAGCCAAAGAATTTGTTCTTTCAAAATTTGATTTCCGTAATTTTGTTTTACGTACTTAAAGATTCGGACTTAAAATTTTGAGAATTTTGCTTTCACTTTTTCGTGAATTCGTTCCGTTGCATTGTAAAAGTTGTCTAACAAGACATATAATATTGTAACAACGTAAAATATGAATTCGAAACGTGAATCTGTTGGTGTTTGAAATAAACCTATCATTGCAAAAGGAAGTTGCCGATTCATTCATCTTTATAGTAATGGTGAGATGGCTTTAGCATATCGGAAACGCACCGGGTTCGCTAGTATATTATAAATGATGAACAATCACTGTGACGACATTTGTAGATCAAGTAAAGATGGTGATTTTTTTTTCTGGATTCAACTATCCATGCAATAAGGTTTCTCAAGGTGTTGTTTGCAAACTTATCTACCTGTGTTTATACAGACAACCAAAACTCTGATGGACGAGATTGTATGATATATTTCCGATAGCCACTTATAGGTAACTTACAATAAATCAATGAAATCAATTTGTTCAAAGGGTTTTTTAACTGTTATGTTTAACTGGTAATAGAAGGTGACTGCTCCGTCGCCCATTTCGTTATCAATACATCCTTTGTAGCTGGGTACCCATGAATCAAGTCGTTCATAAATATGGAGTCTTGATACAGGTGTCCCTGATTAACGACAAATTTTGGGGAATCGATTATTAATGTTAATTGATAAGGCATCAGACTGTTCAGACGAGGATTGCAACATGCCTAAAAAATTTGTGTCTGCTTATTTGATGTCAATGTTAAACGCTTTTAGAATGACAACTGCTTCGGCCAAAAAGACTAGAAGCACATTTTTAGTTATTGGTGATGATAAAAGAGCAGCGTAACACTGGATATGAGCAGCTGAATGAAAAACAAAAGAATATATTGGATTACAGGAAGAAGAAGATAGAAGGCTATGAACTAATACCGCCAATGGCATGTTTGTATTCCGCAACGAAATAATCATTGGATGAATCCATAAACGAAAACAACAAATTCGCGATGTATATGAATCACTTTATATCAAGAAAAAATGTACTAATCTTAGATTAGGAGACCATTTGCGTCGGCATACTGCATTTTGCATACAAATAAACCATTTAATCTTCTACTTTGTATCTCTTATTATTCAATACTTTGTGAATATGAATAATTTACCAATTATTGTGGAACGTGGATTATTGAATGTGGAATGTCATTAGGTCCTGTGTAGAAAACACAATACAATAATGACGACAGCCGAGTTGAGGCAAATCAACGTTATCGTTGAGCATGACGCTGGTAAACGCTACAAGTAACTGCATACACTGAAGACAAGTGACTGATATTTCAGATGCGGATATTGACTGTAATTCAGAAAATAGTGAATCAAGTTATTGTGAGACAGAAACAGACGCAGTTACTTAGCTCGGTTGATACCTTACTAATTTTCAAAAACGCAATGGTATTCCGTGCCACTCCATTACCTCAACTCATTGAAACTGCGGCTGAGAAATTTATCTCAACACATGCAGGGCCAAATCGATTCGTAGTATCCAGATGCAGTGACATGATGTCAGCATTTTTGTTGTTTTTTACGCATTCCATCGAAAAAACTAATAAATATGGCAAAGTTAAATTTGTTAACAAATGGAGGGATACTGATGAAGTTATATTGCGAGCATACGTATATTATTGTGCTAATTCTTGACAAATATAAAATTTGCATATGGCAGAGGTAGAAATGAAGACATTCATGGGTTATTTGGTGCATCTTTTGGTCGTCCCATTTTTCGTTCAATGATATCTGAGGGTACTTTCTACTTGATTACAAGTGCGCACCGTTTCGATGATGTAGCAATGATAAATTGGCTCCTATTCGTAAACTGTGGGACCGTTGACAACTCCTTCTTCCAATCTTTTATAATTACCATGAAAATGTGATCATTGATGAGACTCTTGTTGCATTCAGGGGACGATAGTTTATGCCATCAAAACCCGCAAAATATGGTTAGAAGTTTTGGTTAGCCGTGGGCTCAAAGTCAGATTACGTCAGGAAAATACAACCATACCTTAAGAAACATAGCAATGCAAGGCCTGAAAAGAACCAAGGAGAACACGTTGTATTGGACTTGAAAACATATTAGATATATCCGCTTTGATTTTTTTCGGAAATCGTTGCTTCATGGGTACCAGCCGATACAAATCGCAGGAGACTAACATATAATGACCACATTTTCATTGAAAGAATTTTAATCAACAAACATTTGTATTAATTACCTACTTTGCTTTGTCCAACATAAGTTGCCATAATGAAAACTTATTTAAATTAACAAAATGTTCAACTTTTACCATACTACTATAGTAGTAGCAATTTACGCTTGGAAGAAATTTTAGATTTCTGTTTATTTGTGTAAAATTTGATGTGAATAGTAGTAGTACATAGTAACTAATTGAAAAGCCACAGATTTTTAATTTGCTTGAGGAATTGAATTGAAGCAAAGCAAACAAACTTTTATAAAATTGCTAAAACTCAACATAAAAACATTGAAAAATACTACTCATGGCGAAAATACTAGAAGTTGCCATTAGCCAATTTTACAATTAAGTAGGAACAACAGCAACAGTAACAATTACAACAATTACAATTACAAAAATAAATAAACAATTCAAATCAAGTACAAAACTTATATATTTATTTGGTTTAATTTTGCTCGCGGCTCAAAAAAAAAACCAAACTTTTCTCTTTGCCTGTGATAAAATGTAAAACTTTGCAATCATTAACAAATTTGATAAAAAGAACTTTTTCAAACATTCGCTCTAGATTTCTTTGTTTTTTTCCTATCTCTCTCTTTCTCTCTCTCTCTCTCACTTTCTATCTCTCATGAGAACAATTTTACAACAAATTTAACTTTAATTTAACAATTTACATGAAAATACCAAAAATACAACATTTTATTTTGTATGCCTTAGGATGAGAAATACAAATTCAATCGAATCAATTGCACGAATCACCAACAGCACTGGACGACGCCACGACACAATTTCAAAAGTAAATAAGTGAAAATTTTCAATTTAATGAAATATTTTAACGTATTAAGAAAATAAAGTCAAAAATGCCATCGGGCAATTGTGATTTATTCGACTGGAAGTTCATTTTGTTTTTGTAGTAGTTAGAAAACTTAATAAAGTGAAATTGGTGCCAACAAAGTGAGGGAATCATAAGAATAGTATGTGGATGGTAGCGACACTTTCACTTTTGGACCAAGACAAGTTGATGTTAAGTTGAGGAGCAATGCATCAGAAAACAAGATATTCCATAATAAGACTAATGAAGATGGGAAATGGAGATGTTATAAGAGGAATATGGTAGCAGAGATGGCGCAGATGTTAAGCATGAGTCACAATGATAATGATGAATAAGAAGAAAATGACAGTGACAAAGTTCAGTTGTTCAGTGTTCGCTCGTGCTTAAAGTGTAACTAGCACAAACTCACGCAAGAAAGTCTCTTGTCCCATTTTTCATCTTCTTTTATGCAAGCTTATGTAAAGTTCGGAGGCTGCATGCATGATGCATTTAAGCAAGAATAGCATAGAATGCGCCTATTAACCAACTCTCTATAAACTTTGATTTAAAAAAAAAAGAAGTACGAATTTTATAGTAGTTTAAGCCAAGTTGGTGTGCCAGTTAAGGCGCTTGAAATAACTTTTGCGTGACATATTTATCATGCATACTTTGGGGCACAAGTCGCGTATAAAGAGCATAAGAAATCAGAGAAAGTGCTATAAGTATCCTTTCAACTTTATAATATGCAAACTTGAATAGAGTCTCAGAATCTTAATTTCTCTTTAACTCAAAGTGCTGCTGGACTTAATTGTTACCTATAAATAATTTCCAAACAATCACACCTTCTATTGAATGCATCCATCCATCTGTTAGTTTTAATGGTTGAATGAAATAATTAATAATCAAATTAATTTATAATAAGACCAAATAATGAGCAAATATTGACACACTCAGGTGTATTATGTAATATTCTCTCTCATATACAATTTCTAACGACGTTAACTTACAAAAACACATTAACAATAAACAGAAAGACAGAGAGAGAGACGGACTGAAAAGGAGACATCAATTCAGAGAAATGGAGCAGAATTGGGGAAAGAGTATGCCTTTAGTTTCAAGTCAACGCACATGTGTGTTCATTCAAATGCCATCATTATCGTCATCAACATCATTTATGCACATATATCTTCATATAATTTTAGCTCTTGACTAAACACATACACATATAGTAAAGTGTTGTATGCCATAGTTGCTGTTGTTGTTGCTGCTTCATTATGCTCGTTACTCCTTTCTGGATGTTGATGCCTGGCTGAATGTTTTCTATACTATCCGTATATAGTTGGTGGGTTATTGTTTCCATTTTGATTTATGCATGCGAATGGTTGTCAGGCATTTCTACTCCTGCCTTTCAACTCAACTCCACTCTATTCAACTCCACTCATCTTGTCTCTTAGTTAGTTTAGTTCAGATCAGATCAGCATCTCAGTATAGTTCAACTCAACGCAACTTGACTACAATTTTAACGTTGTTAACTAAATTGCATAAATTAAGTGCGTTCACTCGTTCCTTCATTCCTTTCTTTGTTCCTTGCTTCATTTGCTTGACTTGCTTTCTACTAGTTGTTATAAGTATTATATATGTATATCTACATACATACATAGGATGAAGGAGTTGTTGAAGGCATCCTCAGTCAAGGATACAATCAACTACTGTAAGCATTTGTATGGCTAATGTGCGCACATTAGACGCACATGTTGCCGTCTTTCATTCTTTTAGTTTTTAAAATCTGCTCCGTTTTGTGCATAAAGAAAATAAAGAACGATAACAAAAAACTAAGAAAATGGGAAAAGAAACCAAACAAAATGAAAAAAAAAGAGCTTGAGCCATTAAGAGACCAACTCTTCGTATACGTGATATTTATTGTATTAAGGCACATACGCTTTCGTATATGGTATCTTATGCACGCACACTCATTCATGTCCCAGCTGTCTTAAGAATGAAATTTATTTTATTTTTTATATTTTTCCATATTAAAAAGAAAAGCAGCTCAATCATCAATAAAAAGTGTTAGTCAGTTAGGATGATGCTTTTCTTTTATGAAGAGTTGATTTCACCTTAAGGAAAAAAAATATACATACATACATTCATATATCTAGTATATGATTATTGTTTATTAGATCACTATAATAACAAGTTAAAGGGTTTTCATATAATCCAGCTGTTATGTTAGTTTCTTCATTGTCATCATAAACTGTTTTCAACCAAATGTCACCAAGATTGAGTATTTTTTTAGGCTCCTAACTCCCTCTACTTTTCAAGTTACAATATATGCAATCACATGGTATAATATATATTTTTGAAGTAGGCAATTTTGTTACCAATGGCAATAACTTGGGCTTCCTGGCAAGCAGCCAGATGTGTTTGTCGTTTTGAAGAAATAAAAACCCATTAGAAGTAGCTAAACAAAAACCAATTGATTTATTGCACTCACTTTCTCAAATGTTCACTCTCAATTGACAAACGTTTATCCTTAAACGAAATGAAATAGATAAAAAGCAAAAGTGACCCATATAATGTGGGTTAATGTATCCTGCTATTCATTCATTCATTGAAGTAAAAGGACTACACTATTTCACAATAAATTTATGTGTAATGTGTAAATTTGACATTAATTTGGAAATGGTAAATTCATGAATACTCGTACGAAAAAATATCCTTTAAATATACACCAAGAAAACTTATAAAGAAGCCAATGTAAGATAACACATAAAGAGATTTTCGGTATCCTATGGTGAATCTAAGGCACTGCCATCTTATTAAATTTTTCATTTGAAACTTTGTAACTTTTCTTTCATTTTGTTGACCTCATTTTGTATGCATTTTCGTTTTTCTTATTTGCCAGAAAACTTAGCTTTTCTTTGTAACTTTTTGCTTGACTAATATCCAACAGTAGAAGAGGTGGTTTTGTGAGATTATGAAAACTATTTCAATAGCAACACATTTGCATAGCTTTTTGGTATTTAATTTCTTGGAAAATGTAGAAAATTGCATATTGTTTTGTTAATTTTTGCTTTTAAACATTGTTGTGGTAAGACAACTTAGATGAAACAAAGAATTATCCTTTGAAGAAACACAGAAATGTTAATTTAGCCTTTTACTAATTGCACCAACAAGGCGAAATTAGTATTCTAACTTTGTTTAAATGCATCTTTGTGTTAACAAAAGATAGTGTAATTGTAAGGAATTTTATTTGAGTCAAGTCAAGATAGTGTTATGCAACAATTGGAGAAATTTTGAAGAATATTTTTTGTTATATTGTAGTATTGTTTTAAAAATACCTCGAAAAGAGTAAGGGGTAAGTAAATCATTAACAAAGTGAATTAAAATTTAAATGATCAATAAACTTATGTTTGGGGATTAAAATTCAAATAATAAAGTCATTGTTGAGTCTAAGAGTTTTTTTCTTGAGCGAAGAATTGATAAAATTCTATACTTGCGTAAAAAAAACTATATTCAACTTGATTGTTGTTCGAACTTGCATTGTGCAGGCCACGAGGCCTCGTCTTCTAGCAGTTTAAAACACCGAGTGTCCTTGTTGCCAAATGCATCCGCAGAAGCGGTTTTTAGCGAGAACCATCGATCACGTCGATGGGGTCACCAAATGAAAACCAAAGACAAAACAAAATTACTTGCCATTGGACACAACACCTGCAGTCGCAGTAAGCAATCAAAACACAACAGGAAAATAATAAAAATAATTTGAACAAGCTGGTTTGAACTACCTCATCGATCATGCCTATGATCTAGACTCGCTATGCTAGCTATCACTCATTTCCTCTGCTCGCTGCTTATATAGCATAACCAAACAGATATAAGGAAAGGGTGATTCATTTCGAAGTTTTATTTTAAATTGTAAATAAAACACACAAAGAGAAATTGGATGGCCGAATTTTTATTAAGTCCTGAAAGAACATTCTTTGACATTTACTTTTTGAAAATAATTTCATTCAAACTATGCCATAGGTGATCCATTCGGGAGGTCCAATTTTGGACCGGTATCTGCCCAATTACGCGAGTGATGTTGACTTCCAAGTTCTGGATCGTAGTTGGCTTATCGGCGAAGACTTTTGACATCACATAACCACAGAGGAAAAAGTCTAAAAGTCTAAAGGTGTGATATCACACGATCTAGGCGGCCAATTGATAGTTTCGAAACGAGAAATTAACTGCTCGCCAAAATGATTTCTCAATATAGCCATTGTGTCGCGCGCTGTGTGTGCCGTGGCCCCATCACCAAATATCACCGACACTTCGGGCCTCAACTTCTGGCAAATAAAAATCCATTATCAAGGTGCGGTAGCGGGCGCCATTGACGGTAATGGCCTCATTTTTGAAGAAATACGGACCGATGATTCCACCAGCCCATAAACCACACCAAACAGTGCATTTCTGTGGATGTAACAGTAGTTCGAAAGTCTCTTATTGACGTAGTAATGGAGCCAGAAATGTGCATCATTACTGAACAAAATTCGACGCGAAAACAGCGGATCTTCGTTGAGCTGTTCCAGAGCCCATTGACTGAAATTGAAGCGTAAATTCAAGTCTGACAGAACGTTGATTTTCGTAATACAGCTGAATCATTTGGAGACGTTGTTGCGGTGTGAGTCTTTCCATAATGCTTTGTCAAACATTACTAAATAAAAATAACATAACAGCATGACACAAGTCACGCGTGATCTGTAAAAGAAACTCAATTGACAAAAAAAAAACCTCCTAATGAATGACCAGATATAAATGTAATGCAAATCTTTGAACGTGATGTTTTTAAAAGAAATATAAAGAGTAATTTCCTTTAATTTACTATATTTTAGGGATAGACCTAAACAATTATCTAGAAAAATGGGAACCCTGAAAAGTGGTTTGATATCAAGGCACATATTTTAAGTAAATTGATATTTTTCAAATATCAATATCCCACAAATTTCACCTAATAATATTGTTTCATAGTTTTTTATGAATGTTACACAATTTTTCTACACTCAATATATCTAAGTTGAAGGATATTTTTATTGTCAAGTCAATCCTGTGTACAGTACTAAATAAATATTGCGCTAATTTCATGCTTCAACGCACATACTACACTACTACATTGCACTCAATGAAATCATACAAAGGACTACTTAAGAATAGCACCAAGGACAATTCATCAACCAAAAGAACCATCCAACAACTATCAACTATCCCAATGGCATGAGTATCTGTTGCTTACAGTAACAGAGGCCAACAGCCATCACATGCTATGAGTACTCGTATAAGTAATTTGTTGGGTTATAAGAAAAGGCGCTATCTTTACTCTACCAGACAGACACTGTCAATTCCCAGTTGGTCGATGTCTGGATGATTGTGTGTCTTGCCTTTCTATGCGTTTACTACTATGTGAGTACTCTAAGTAAGGTCTAGAAAAGTTTTATGGTTTTTTATTAAAGTTTTTCATTATTATTTATCCCATGTGACGAATTTTGGTGAATCAGTTTACAAAGTTCTTACACAAGATTTACTTTGAATGAATATTTTTTACTTAAAAGTTTTCACTTAACGAACACAAAACGAAGAAAGAGTAAAAGTTTTTCTTTGCTGTAACATTTTAATTTAATAATCGTATCACTTAATGGGATGCATATGAGAAAAGATATAAAATCCTTGATAGTTTTTCTGTTTTCATAAGTAAGATTGTAAGTTTTATATTGTTTGACAGGTTTGTTTTATGAAAAAAAAAAAAAAAAAAAACATAGTTAAAGGATTAATCCCTTTTATGAATATTTTACTTCTTTTTAAAGTCATGCTATTATGCTCCTATATACAATATATGTATTTATATTCAGTGGATAAGTTAAGTTTGTGATAATAACGGTAAGTTTAGTTCCTTATAATGAATAACGCTTCTATAAGATGGAATAATTAAACGAATATGAAACTGAAGTCAAAAGTGAGTAATATAAAATAAATATGAGCAATTATTCTATAAACTGCAGGTGGAATTTTCATTGAGACGCATGTTTGGGTATAAATTTGCTTCCCACGAACTATGTACTATTTTATAAAGGCGATAGCAAATTATTGTAATTGAAGATTATTGTTTTGTTGTGCACCGTTTAATCCAAGTAAACAGCAGAAACATTATATGATGGAACATTTAAGTTATAGTCAGAAAAAGTCATTTATATGAAATATCTGTAATTTTTGAAGTGAAACTTCTTTACCGGCGTCGGGCAACAATTTAATATAAAATTTTGAGTGAAAAAATAATTCTGTATGTCATGTCTCATCTGTCCCGTTAGCACCCTTTGGGTACGGAACCCTAAAAATGTTTAAAACAACAACATGCAAGCAACTAGCTTGTGTGTTGTACAAAAACAAGCGAATATATGAAGAAAACAGAACGAAAAACACACAGAAGCACGCAGTTAATCTAATTTTTGGCAAGAGGGGACAAACGGCAAACGTAAACACAACAACAACAATTACTCACTCCAAAGAAAACAAGCAACATACAGGCTGATAGGCACACGGACAGACTGAAAGACAGACATAGCTTAATTAACTGGAAAGAATATTTTGTAATGTTGTATTTGTTTTGAGATGATCTCTCTATCTCTCTCTCTTTATCTGTTTTTAAGAAGTTTCACTTCTATAACGTGTATGATGGCACACTTGCAATTTTTTTTTAATCCTATTATGGTATTCCCTTCTCGCTTACATGTTGTTTAATAGAATTTTAAATGCGTGGTCTTGCTCTTTTTGTGGAATAGCCTTCAAAGCACAAGTCAAAGCGCTTTGTATGGTCTCAATGTTTTTAAAATTACTTCCATTTGAATCGTATTAAAAGTACCACGCTTCAGGAATGATTGCCACGAAGTGATTTCTAGTCTTCAGATAAAGTTCTATAGACCTGTGTTTTACACAAATACTCGTATAAATTGAGTTGAATTGATTCTCTGCTAATATTCAGGGGCTCTTCTATCTGCCATAAAAAAAAACACATGACACAATATAACATTTGTAGTTCCTTAACAGTTATTGCCGAACACTTACTGCATCAACCGGAATGTTTCTGACGCAGTTTTACCGAGAATCAAGTTTGGCTTGCTCCAGGAATATTAAATATTTGAAATAATATCAACAAGGTATGGCTTGTATTTACCTCTGAAAATGCAGTTAAATTCCCCGCATATAGTAAACAGCTAGGTTTGTGCCATATCAAATTATTCAACCTGTTAACTTAAACTCTCCAAACGAACAAACTTATCTTCGTGTCTGAACACCATATTAAAAAATTAGGATATAATAAAGTTGAATGTGGAAGATTACGGTCATATCCTATCTGTATCTGTATATTTATGACGATAACTGTATATTGTATTATTTAGAATTTGCTGTTTCAGAGTAGCGATTCCGAATTCCTTATTGATGACAATGCTATATAAATTGACCATATAAACATACATACTTATAAATCAATAAATGATTTAAAAATTTATAAGTTTTGCCCAATTATTTTTTTCAAAAATGTATAACCAATTCCATTAAATAAAAATACGGAAATACACACAGACATTTTGTAATTTGATTTAAATTTTTTTCGTAATTTGTTTGGCTGTTTTTTTTTTATTTTTTACTGATTGCTGATGATGATGGTAGGTGATAACTTTGTGCCATTTAGCACGTGTAAAATTTCACAGTCCTCCCGCAATTGTCTTTTCCATTGTCACCGTTTTACTGAATTTTTTGTTAAATATTTTTTGAATTTTATTGAATTTCAATAAATATAATCAAAAACATCATCGAAATCAATAAAATATGCATACTCGTAAATGAAATCATATGCGTGAAATTTGGCAAAATAAGATAAAATAAATTTTGAATAAAATACTACCATATATACTACATTTTGGCAAATGCCATAAAATGCAAATATGTTTTCCGCTTAAATAATTTTCAATTTGAATTTATCTTTGTGATTTCTGAGTGCATCATAAGATTGAATCATTGAAATTTATTTAGAAAACTGAAAAATGAAATGAAATTGAGTGCAAAAAATCATATTCGAATGAAAAAATGCATTGTTTGAATACAAAATATAAAAAATAAGGAAAAAGAAAACTTATTTCATGAATATACTCGTACAATAAAAAATTTATTCAAATGAAATAATTTGTTGAACCGAGTGTTAAGATAAGGGAGGTCAGAATAGAATTTATGCCATTATATGAAAATTATGTTATTTATTCAAAAAATACATTATATAAAAACTGTAATTTCCTAAAAATAATTTTTATATTTTTTAACATTTTATTAAGTGAATTCTATTTTAACCACAAATTTGTTCGAGATTTTATTATTCAAATAAATGGAAAGCAGTGTTTTGTGCAGGGAATCAAATCCTAAGTGTGGAAATATGAAAACAAATACTAACATATTTTGCACCACGACAAATTTAGATTTTTATAGCATCGAAAATTGTTTGAATTGTGAAAATAATTTCATTTTGATTGATTTTTATAAATATTCAATTAAAAATTTAAAAAATAGTCAAATTCATGAGATATGTTGATGTAGACACAAATTTAAAGTGCAGTTGTGTTTTATATATATTTAATTTATATACTTATGCAAAACATGATGAAAGGAATCGATCTATTCATGCTACTAAATCATATACAATAAATTGACTTGTTAAGATTTGCTAGGGAGTGGCATTGAAATATTACACCAAAGTCTATTAAAATGTATAGACTGGACAGAGCGCTCAATTTAAGTGGTGTACCTCTTAATTTTAAAGACCAAAAACAAATTGTGTGATTGATTACTCAAGATTTAACCGAAATTACAAACAATTGTTGTTGGATGTACCCATAATTTCCTCTTGGATTTCTCTACAAAAAATCTCAGTTTAAATTGATTTATTATTTGTTGTTATCATTTTAATATTCAAAGATATTCATTCTTTTTATTGCTTTTGCATTGTGTTTATCTATTTGTGTTGTCCATTTAATTGAATATTCTTCATGAATCAAATATGCTACTATCTACTACTACTACTTAATTAAAGGCGATCATGGGAAGGTGAGTAAATCTTTATATTTATTTACTGCTTACAATATGTTCATATATTTTATGTAAATTATTTAATGTGTTTTTATCCATCAATTTTGAATCATACAATTATACTTTGCATACTACATATTACTTCATCTAATAGAAGAATTGAACATTAAACAAATGTTTCAACAATTAACGGAATTGAAGAGCTCAACACATAAGACACCTAACAAACTAAGAATATATAACACAAGAGGAGAATCGTTATATGCAAAATGAAATAATAAAGCACTAACAAGAAACAAATTGCGTAGACTGCAATTAGGCTAACGTCATATGATCGTGGATTCTTCTTTGATAATTTTGACTTACGTTTAGACGAATGTCACGCTTGAAAATCAAAATTTTTGCTTATCCCTCTTTGTTTGTGTATTTTATGCAGCTGTGCGTTCTGTCGCAGAGCAAATTTCTTCACCTTCCGCTCCTATTGGCTACTATATTCAGCATGTCGCATGCATCATCACTATTCGCAAGCAAAAAAATTGTGAAAAAAACGAATGAGGCGATAGAGAACAAAGTAAAATGTCAGCAGAGAATTTCATGACAACGTTTTCAGAACATCGCAGCTCCAGCTCGCTCAGCCTCAATGCCTCGCTTCTCTTACCAACAAAACAGTTTTCACTGTCGCTGAGCCTATAGTCTAAATGCAGACTTAGGTGAACTTGTTTAGACAAAAATTGTCTATACAAAGGGGAATTCATAGTAAAAAGCTTGGATATAATAGCAATAGCTAACATGTTTCAAAACTGAGGTACAGTTTTTGAGCGTTTTGACGTGTATTGATGTACAATATACGTAAAACAATAAAATCTATAATCCTTCTATTTTTATGAATTTATTTTAACATTAATTGCAATTACTTTAAACATTGTTGTTATCCAGAGATTTATCTTCTTCATTCGGGAAGATTGTTTGGCTGAGAGCTAGTGGTAATATATTTTGAGGCATTTGAAGCCGCTCATTGTATCGGCGAGTACTGTAAGCATCCTAAGATTTTTATGTAGGTTTGTACTGCGGATGAACTAATGATGCCTCATGACCCGTCTTAGAAATTTTCATTGGCTAGCCTGTAAATTCCTTATTTTGTATGCGGTAGTTGCAGTTTGTATGGCGTAGAGCCAAGTTGAGGCCATTTCCGTGTAAATAAGTATTTAGGTTAGGTTAGGTTATGCAGGCTGCTCGCAATTACTCGCGAGTTCACCCAGAAGCCTTAAAGGGCCATTGTGATGCCTGATAAAAAATTGGTAAGGGGTTACGGTTAGGGGTAATCACAAAACAGTCCAAGGGCGGTCTAGCTATGTCCCTCCATCTATAAAAATGAGTATTTTATTTGAAAATTAAAGTTTATTGGTTTGGTGCATCAGTCAGTCTAATTACCAACTTTTCCGTGATGAATTTCACATGGACATACTAGATGAATGACTTCTCCAGGATTATACTAATATTCCGGTTTTGGTCAACTTTCTGAATAATTGCCAAGCCGCATGTCATATCTAGGCGTTGCATCAGCGGGAAGTTACAATGAAAATATGATTCTTTCTTATTATTTAACTAGCTGTGCCCCCGACTTCGTACGCGTGGTATTCGAAATATGTTTGTAATAGCGTGTATTTTGTATCTTTTTCTCCAATTATCAGATTTTTAATGTTCCCCGCAGCTAAAGAGGAAAACATTCGAAAATCAGCCAAACAGTAGGCAACAGAATTAAAAATATGAACATCTTTTGATTTAGTTGGTAGATTTCGATAAAATAAACGCTAAATGTTACACAAAGCTTGCTACAATACATCAGTTAAAACCGCATTCAAATATGTTTAGCCGTTTCTGAGATTAGCGTGCACAGACACGAAAAGGCTTACGATTATATATATATATATAGATATAGATATATAGATATAGATATATCTCTTATAAAAATTATAATTTTTATGCTGTGATTTGTTTTCTCTTTCTAAATGGTGTTTTCTCTTAAGAGTATTAGTTTTTTGGGACTCCATTCTGTTCAAGTGACTGTCGATTTAGCAGCGTATATGAAATAAATATGATCAACTAAACATACAAGTATTTCACATATCAACTGATACCTATTCTTCAATTTGGCAGGTTGTTTTATATTTACAATTTCGTCACTTATTACCTTATAGGTAAAAATTAGTTCTTGTTAAATTGAACATATCACTTTATTTATGTAAAGTGAAAGTCTTTTACTATTCAAAAATAAACTTATAAAAAGAAAGTCCATTGAAACAAAAGGCTGATGCCATTTTCAGTTGTATGTATGCCTTTATTCAACAATGTCACTTGTTGGTGGTGGTTGCACAGTGACGATACAAAAAGAACAATGGCGCCAATGGCAGATATTTGTGCATTGTTCCCAAGATGAGGGCACTGTTGCTTCGTTTGGTTTGGTGCTTCACCATTGTGTTTCATTATTGACACAAACTGTCAATGCAACTCAGTGTAGCAGAATATCCTTGGCAGGTAGGCCAGTCAGTATGGCATTTCATTCTTTTGTTGCCGACACCATTTTCTGGCATATACTACGTACAATACTTGAAGCAACTTTGAAAGGTTTTTATAAATAATAGATAGATTCTTTTCTTTATGAACGCAGACCTTTTCCGCGTCTGCAATTTTCCATTTTTGTGCTACTTATTTCGCTAATTGACGTCAATTAAAATTATGAGTCAATTCAGTTGGAAAGAGGCAAGTAAGTACAATAAAAAGGCAAAGGCATTGCAAATGACATAAACTGTCAGCTGTCAGCTTGGCAAAAAGGCAAAACGTTTATCAATTTTATTCATTTTTATCATTGTTCCCAATAAAAAATATTCGATTCTACTTAAATGTTAAGAAGAAAAATAAAAAAATGAGAATTTTCTTCATCTTTTCCGATAATGATATAGATGGATGATAAGAAGGAACGAACATGCTGCATTTGACAACTCGTTCAAAGGAGGCAGCGCCATTTTTTTCATTTTGCATAATATTATATTATATTTTTGCTTTACCGATTTGTTCATGACGGAATTGGTTAAACATTTTCAATATACGTAAGTAGTGAGAAAACAAAAAAACATATTTGCCACAAATTCGAGGCCTTGTTTCCTTTTCCTTGTGGCTTTGCTTTTATACTTGTATGTACTTCATGTCGATAAAGTCAATTTCTGACTTGGCGTTCGTGATTTCCATGCAAATATTTGTCAGCAGTAACTTATTTACAAATCGAAAGAACACCACCAAAGAAGGAAGGGTGAAGAATATCGATTTAGGCACTGGTAGAAAACGAAATTAGCTTAAAAGTTGCAAAATTTCATGTTAGAAAGAAAGAAGGAATGAACAGAAACCGAAAAAGAAAGGATAGCGTGCGTAGGCGTATCCATGTCGCAATTTGAAGTGCCAGGCAGAGTTCTTTACTTACTTCAATTTTTGTGTTTTCCAACCTCTTCTGCAATTTCTTCCTTGTGGCTTACCTGAATTTACATCAAATTTCATGTTTTGCTTTCATTTCTTATTCTTTTTTTTATAATGTTCCATCACGTACGATCTTTATACTCAATACTTTAACCCTTTTGGAGAGGAGTCGAAACTTTATAACTCATGCCTTACATTATTAAATAAATGGCTACAATATGGAAGAAACAAAAAATTCTATCTCCAATGTTGCCAAAGAAGAGGGTAAAAGATACAAATACAAATAAATATGGAAAGGGAGAGTATGAGTGCTAGATAGACTTCGACTTGTTATTGATGGCATTTGGCGGTGAAAACAAATTTTTTGTATAAATCTCTTTAATGTTTGGTGATTTTTCAATCGAATTTTCTCATGTTTTTTTTTCCTTCTTTTTTCATTTTCTGAATTCATTTTTTCAATATTTGAAAAACATATTTTGTTGCGAGGCTTTACAACTTTCCCTTTTCCCATTCAATTTGATTGTCGAACATCAATCAGAATATTAAGCGACGGCAAAGAAAACAATCTTTTTGTTGCGAACTGTACTTTTTTGCTGATTACTACTGTGAATAATATGAAAATTTGATGTGATTCAAGATGATTGGTATATTGGGTTTGTGGAAAAGTTTGATTATCATATGAAAACTGTAATATTGTATCATAGTTTTGAAGATGGTATATTTTATTTCAGATTTAACAATTTTTGGTTTGCTTAAATGAAATCATATAACTCGTAGTTGTCGCTTTTAGAGACTACACATGTATTTTGGATGAACATGTGGGGAATAGGAAGATCACTCGCAACAACGACACCCACGAAGAGAGAGGGAGAGAAAAGCATCTTCGGCTGGTGGTCGGTTATTCGGTCACTTGTTCTACGCTCTTCGTTAAAACATACATCAGTAAAGCATTTTTTTATCTATCTCTTACTCATGCATAAACATACATTCTCTACGCCTCTACCTCTCTTCACCGCATCATCACATTTGATTACCGTAACGATTTTTTTGGACATATACCTCGCTAAAGAAGTTTCACTTCAAAAATGAGAAATCAACAAAATATTTTAAAAATTTGTGTTTAATTTTAAATGTGTAAAACAATAGGATGGCGGCAAGATTAGGAAACCCTGATATCAAAATTTTGTGTAGAATTTTGGAAGTTTCAATGAACGCAACGAAGGCGGCAATTTTGGAGCATTAGGCTCGAGTGGACGAAGCTGTACTTTGTGTGGTTAACAGAAAGATGTGATGTAGAAAACGTGCGTGTGATTGGATGTGAAGTGGACTGTATGGCTAGCAACAATATGGCAATTGAAGTGTACAGCTTTTGCGGTTGAGAAAAAAGGAAGAAGAATATACCCTACTACGTTACTCAATAAGTCTCCTGCCAACACTGTTTGCAAATTCATGTAATTTCTGGATAGTACCAAGTTTCAAGTGACATGGCTCTAAATTTTATGATATTCTGATAATTAGTCAAGAGGTTACAGTGATTTAGTTAAACTTAATCGATTAGAAACTGTTTTTTGATAAGAAAAATATCTATAAAGAAAAGCAATGACGCATGGCAAGTGTTGTGGGGACTCTGCCCTATCAAAATGAACCATCGAATATTAGTTTAGGGTATGTTAAGGCAGCCTTTTGAGGCAGCGATGATGTAAATTGAAGTTACTTAAGATAGCTGACACCTCAAAAATATCAGAAGGTGTCGTGTTTACAATTTCACACGATAGCCTGAGCATGCCTAAGTTGTTTCGAGAACTAGAAAACCTTTCATATGGAAAAGATTCTTAACAACAAATTATTTTATACAGTAATCCAATTATCAGATCTACTTAGTATTAATGCTTATTCGTAACATTAGTACCACCGTAGCACAGCACAGATCGAGTTGGTTCCTTATGCTCCAACGCAATAGTGAAACATATGTTCATAAATTGGTGGCTTACGACATATAATATGTAATATGCAGTATAATTGGAGGCAATAGTTCGATAGTAATTCACTTGCCCCTTTTCTTATTACTTGGTGGCTAATAAATTCACTAGTCGCAGGTTATGTAGAGGTGAACCAGTAAGTGCTCGTCTCCATAGTAAGTCAGCAGACCCTTTTGGCATTACTGGTGTCTAGTGAATTCACTAGTCGTAGGCTAGTTGTAATAACTGATGAGTCGACTCGAGAACGGTAATGGCATTGTATGGTGACATGACACGCGAATAATAACGAAGGCGGTGACAACTGACCCCTTCGAATGACAACCCTATATTAAGTTCACTATTTGAATACATGTAAAAGGAGATTGAGTATAGAACTAGTACTACTTTCAAAGGGACTAGCCACGAACAATTTTTGAACCAGTGATTCATACTGCAGGGACTGTTTATCAAATATCCAGCTTTTTAGTTGGTCCCTATAAAGAGGCTTCCTCTTTGGGGCTCTCTTCTATACCCTTCTATCATTTTTTGACCGATTAATCATCAATAAATAAAAGTAAAATGGCAATAAATTCTATCAAGGAACAATTTCAATTTCTATCATTATATTCACTTAAAATCTGTCTTAAGAGACAAAAAAGTTTAAAGTTTACAATTGACAGCGATGACATAGTGATCCATAAAAAAGTACATACATATATGGTATATCAAAATGATTCCAATTAAATCGGTTGGCTAGAATTAAAAGAGTCTATAACAAGAACATTGGGGTAAGACTTAACTAGCACTGCATGTTATATAAATTATCATTCTAAGTAAATGGTACAAAAAAATTCTGTGAACTCAAAAAGCCAGTTCTAATTTGAATATTACCAGGAAAATGTTCATCGACCTCTTTTGTAAATTACATCTTTTATTGTTTGTACTGGGAAAATGTTCAATTATTTGTTTGAAGTACTTATTATTTTGATTATATTCCAATATAAACTGAGTCACTTCTCAGTACAAAATAATTTTATTGGTAAATAATATTCTATTTCTTGTTTATTTCTTCATATTCTCACAATATATTTGACTATCATAGGACTTTGACTGGCAATAAAAATTATGTTGAATAAATTCAATAAACAATAATAAAATATGACATATCGTTGTTCCGATTTTTCTCTCACCAGCACCATGCACGTATTCTACAATAGTACATCATTTGAAGACTTCACCATTTTATATATGTTTTTTTACCATATCAAATACAATTTTAGTTTAATTTATGTAATTTTAAAGGAATCTACTTTGTTTATTGTGGGTTGTTTTCGCTTGTTATCCCCGCCCCCTAACCACCATTATTTTTGTTGTTCCTGGTTAGCTATACGAAAAAGTGATTTATTTGCCGCAATTTAAAATGTGAACACTCATGTAAATGTGGGGTTTTTTTTATATGACAACAAAAGGATCTACATACACACTATTACATAAAGTGTCTGTCGTTTAAGTGAAACCGCCTCATTTGTGTCAGTGTTTATACTTGGTACAGTACGTGTGTGTGTGTTTCTGTGGTCGATTGCTTTGTGTTGCCTACTTTTCAGCATTGAAAGTGAATTCATATAAAGAGGGCAAAAAAAAAGTGGAGAAAATTTAAATTTTTAATGTCATTTCACGTAATTTGGCAGTTCGTTAGGCTCGTTATTGTGGTTATGTGGTACATAGCACTGCCAGACACATAGATACACAAATACACATACACACAAAAGAAGGACATTTGCATTTCTCTTTTGAACTCACTTTCATTCTCTTCATGTGAATATCACACACTTACACTCACACTCATAGAAATAAATATAAAAATTCATAAAGCAGTACGCCGCGTTTTGTGGCTTTCACGTTCCGTTGTCTTTTTTTTATTTTCTTATTTCCATAGTCCTGTAGATCCTTCCATGTATCGTGTGTACCATGTTTGTTATTCTTGCTCGTTATGAGTCACATGACACATCGTTATGTTTTCTTAATGGACTTAAAAGTCGCTTTGCCAGTTTTAGTCCTGCTATTAGATGACATCCTTCGGCTACGCAAGAACAAAAACAAAAACACTTGACGCTGCAAAAAAATAAAAAAAAGGGAAAGGCACAAGGACACATTGACTAACAATGACTTTAAGTACATAAAATAAAATTTAATTATTTAAATCATGTTAATTTGCATGCGTTAAAGTAGAGAATAATTTCATCGTTTCACAACACAGCGTATGCGCAATTTTATGTTTTTTGTTTTTTTTGTTTTTGTTTAAAGAGAAACGTGTTTCTTTGTGTTTTTGTGTCTTTCTGTTACTCATTCTACTGCAAAGCTGTAAAGCAATGAAAATGATGAATTTCATTGAAGGTTTTTTATTTGTTTTTATTTGTTGTTTTGTGTTGTGAATTTAGCGCTTTGTAGCTTAAGTGAAGTATAAATACACTCACCTAAGCAAATAATACAAACACACACATAGACACATAAAGACATGGAAGTAGACAAACAGCAGGAACAGGAATATCAACAACAACAACAAATACCAAGTAAAAGTGCACAAAATGGCGTCATAGTCTGTTGCTTTTGATTTTGCTTTTCCATGTAGCTCATCATGTTTGTTTGTATCTACTGGGTTTCGGATACAAAATCATCATGATGCTGATGCTGATGCTTGGTATTTGCATTGTATTTTCGTCCTTTTGGCAGGCAACACATATCCACACACACACACACATCATTTCAATCCATTCCACTCTATTGCAACATCATCAAATGTTCTTTGCCTGACAGTAGTCAAAGCTGCATGCGTGTTTATTTTGCGTTAATGAAGTTGTAGCCATTCGTTCAAATGCTCCTTCCATGCTGATCCTTCGTTCCTTTCGTCTCATTTCTTCATCCATTCAGCAAAACAACAGCAATCATTCACACTAACTTAGTCTTTCGTTCAATTCTTCCTTCGTTCACCTTAATTTTGAACTACTCGTAAATGTCGTAATGTTAGATGTACTAGGTAATGTACCTGTTTAAGCTATAAAAAGCTATCAAGGTATCATGCTCATCATCAGTTCTTGTCGTTGTCGTTCTTGTTGTTTTTGCTATCCTTGTTCTGCTGTTGTTTCTTGTCTGTTAGAAATCAACTTGAAGTTGCTTCTATGCAATTAGTGCCTTTGTTGATTAAGCCAGAGATTGAAAATTTTTCAGACATACGAGTATACAGTATACAGACATAGCAAGATAAAAGGTTTAAAAACATAAAGAGATTGAATGAGTACTCGTAGAATGAGCAAAAGAAGAATAGTGAAATTTAGACAGAAAGTTTAAATAAAACAATGAGACAATTCTAGGTCGTAGACATTGGCAACATCATGTCTAATACAAATCGAATTTAGTAATTATAGTGATACTGTAGAGTTCTTAAATTTTTAATACAATTTCATATTAATAATGAGAAAAATCTTTATTAGTTTTCAATATTTTATTATTTGCGTAGCAAGTTTTCGCTTGATAAGTAAAAAACTGTAATCTGAATGGTTATGTGGAATTCAGCTATGGAACCCTGATTTGCAGTTCAAAAGACTAAGATACTAGAGAGTTATCATTCAAAGCTTCTGCATAGAATACTCGGTGGTATTAAAAAAAAAACTTCTATTTACCGGGATCCTTTTGATGATTGTGATTTAATATTAAATAATATAGAGATCAGGCTGCTTGCTTATGCAAATTAGATATTTACAAGGATTTTAATAGTCTAGAAATTCAACAAATAAGTGAGAAAAGATCAATAAAAACCCAAAGAATTATTACTTATTATTACTTATATCTAGGACTTAAGACTAATGTATTTTTTCCATATCATTTATATGCGCAAAGTTTGATTGATTACACTTTTTCTAAAATTTAAAAATCGTCAAGCTTCTGTCTGGTGCTAATTCGACCTTTGCTTTGTAATGCAAGTAAATTGTGGAGTGGATAGATAGATAAAAAACCATTTTAATATTTTATTTTGGGCAACTTAAATGTGTTGAGGTGCCCAAACGGGAGCCCCGTAAAAAGTAACTGCTTGGAAAATGGATTTAAATAGGAACAAGTTATTTTCTATGCTAAGGCATGAATTTCTGGTAATGAAAGAGTATCTATCCAAAGACTATCAAAATGTATAGACTGGACAGAGCGCTCAATTTAAGTGGTGTGCCTCTTAATTTTTAAGCCCGACAAAAAAATTGTGTGATTTACCCGTGATTGCACACAATTGTCGTTGGATTTACCCATAATTTCCTCTTGGATTTCTCTACAAAATATCTCCGCTTAAATGGTTTACTCTATATGTTGTATACTCTTTGGCCTATCAAAGTTCTAACTCTTTTCTTGCTGAAGTTAATGTATCCATTGAAGGTTAGCTTTTTAAATTTACCCCTAAATATCTAACGCTATTTTCCCATTTGACGTCAGCAATGTCTAGCTTTATATGCCTGTTTGGGAGATATATGTTTTTACGCTTCCTGGTAAAAAATATGGCCTGCCTTTAATCAGAGTTCACTAAGATTTTCAACTACGAGAAATAAGAAATGTGAGAGTCAAAAGCTACCTGGAGCTTGTCAGCAGTGTCTCCAGCTAGAGTCCTTGATCAGAGAACCGCTGTGTCATCAGCAAATATTGCAGTAGCGCAACCACTCAGGGTTGGGAAGTCTGCCGTATATATGCATGTTGTAAAGGACTGCTGAAAGACAAGAACCTTGCGGATAGTTTACTCTTATATCAAAATCCTGAGATTTGGCAATACCAATACCTCCAAAAATACGTACGTGTCATTTCGCTGAAGTGTAAACAACAAACTTTCTTTGTTTGTTTGTGCCGACAAAACGCAAATTGCGGGAAGCGAAAATAAACGCGAAGGGCGGTTATTAAAGTTTGAAGAAGCTGAGTTGGAGGCGTTATTGTACCAAGATTCATGGTTAACTCAAAAGGAGCTCGCTGAAACCTTGGGAGTGACTCAACAAGCGATTGCAAACCATGGTAATGGGTATGATGCAAAAACTAGGCAATTGGGTTCCTTACGAACTCAAGCCAAGGGCATAAACGGAAAGATTTTTTAAATCAAATTGTGACGGGGGACGAAAAGTGGACAACCCAGAGCGCAAAAAATCATGAGATAAGCCTGGTCATGCATCAACTTCAACAGCCAAACCAAATATTCATGGCAAGAAGTAATACGAAATAAGAGAGTGGTAAGATCAGCTCGGAGTGATCTACCATGAGCTATTCCAGCCTAATGAAACCGAGCATTGAAGTTCTAACGCCCTCAATATGCCAAAAGACACGACAAATTGATTTAGCTTCACGACAACGCACGACCACATGTTGTCAAAATCGTTAAGGAAACTTTGGAGGCACTAAAATGGTATGTCCTACCCCACCCGCCGTATTCACCAGACATTGTTTCTTCCGACTACCAATTGTTCCGGTCGATGACTTATGGCCTGGTCGAGCAGCACTTCACTTCTTTCGAAGAAGCCAAAGTGTGGGTCGCGTTTTGGATAGCTTCAAAAGACGAGGAATTTTCAACCGCAGAATCCGTATGCTGCCTGAAAGATGGAAAAAAATCGTAAGTAATAGACAGTATTATGAATTAAATGAATTGTATCTGCATAAAACTTCAAAGTTACAAAAAATTATTTGTACACCCAATATGTAATTTTTTGAGATTTTAATACAATCTTGGATAGATTTCCAACTGTTCTAGTCAATAATCAAAAAAAAAAAATTCAGTCAAATCGATCAAGCCATTCTTACTATCAATAGCATTTTCATATTTTTTCATCATTTTCAACGCCCCTCCCCCTTGATGACGTAAGTGTGCAATGACAAAAGCACTCTTACAAACAACGTGCACTCCTCTATTTATAAGCATATATAAATTAACTGGCGCTACGACTTTTGAGTCACGATATATATTAAAAGTATTGGCGACACCAAAAGCGTTTCAATGAAACACATCATTCGACTTTGACATGACTATGGAACCCTTATTAAAAACTACTTATTTATTATTCTTTCAGGACTGATTGTACATATAAAAAATACTAACAATATTATAAAGAATTAAGAATTTTATCTTTTCCTCATATTCTTATGTATTATGTAAAGTAATAACTTTCTACCCTTGCTTCCTGTTGATTATGTCTTGTTATTATGTTATGGCAACAATTGCATTGTTTCCGTTTTAAAATAATAAATAAAACGCATAAATGCTTAATTAAAAATGACACAAGGATTCTTATGTTGTAGTCAAAACCCTGTCAACTTTTGCATGCGAACAACATTTTCAGTTAAAACTTTTATATTTTTTTATACCCTTCACACATGAGTTGAATGATTATCATATAACACTTTATAAGAATGTTTGTAATACATAGAGTTAAGCATTGGATATACGAGTAGTATAGATTATACTTTCAATGCCATAATCTGAATGACGAAGGACATCCATGTTTCTTAGCCAATAAGTTTTTGAAAATAAGATATTTGTTTATACAAAGTGTGTCAGACCATTGACCAATAAAACAAAATCCTGAAATGTTAACTAGTCCCTTAGTTTTGAAAGTAGAAAGAATAATCTAATCTTTCCTGTCTTATTCAAAACCTCTTTTGTTCTATTGAAGTGTATCTTAGTCACAGTAAGACCCAACACAGACATCTAGTCTTTATTCTCCATAAATAGGAAACAAGTTATATTGTTATATTTCTATTCCATGTTTCCATGTTAATGTTTTCATTGTATTAACTTAAAACCAATTCGTGTTTAGCCTCAGTCTGCATGTGTGTGTTGTGCAAGGATTTATTTATCTATATGTACATACATATTAAAATATAGAAACCATGAAGTAAAGGAACCAAAGGTGGATGGTAGTAATGAAGAGAGAGTATGAAAAAGTAAGGAAAAATTTACGTGTAAAAAGTAAGTTTTTCTTTTGTTTGTTGATTTTCAGTTTGTCGGTCGTGTTTTATCCTTTCCCTTTTGGGCTACCACGAGAAAACAACTCAACGTTGACGCTTGTTGAGCAATTTGCATTACAAAAGCTTAAACAGCAACGACAGCAACAACTATGGCGACGTTGAGAGCAAAAGTCCTTTGAGTGTCTCTCATTGTGTCCTGGCTGTGAGTCAGTAAGTGAGCGAGTGAGTATATGGAAAAAGAAGTTTAACTCGGTTACAGTTCTTGGCGTTGTTTTGTTTTGTTTTGTTTTGTTTTTATTTTAACGTGCAACGTTGCCTTTTGTCCTTTTGTTTTAATTTCTTTTGTTTTTTACTTATTCTATTTTTGCTGCACGAGCTCAGTGAGCCTTCAACTTTCATGCCTTCAAGTTGTTATGTTGTTTTTGGTTGCCACTGTACTGCTTACTTATATCAAGGTAAGTAAGTTGAAGTTGTTGTCGGTTGTTGTTGTTGGCTGTTGTTGGCTGTTGTTGTTTGTTTCATGTCACGCAATTCGTGTTAAATTTACAACTTTCTTTCCTACTTCATGAGTCCTGAATGAGGCTTGGCTCATTTTATTCTTCACAACTTAACAGCAACTTTTGTGTGCCTTTTGTTGTTTGTTGTCCTTGTGGTTGTTGTTTTGGTTACTATTGTTATTATGACGGTTGTTGTTGTTGTTGTAGTTGCTGTTGTTAGCAGGAAGGCCTATTAACATTTCATTTTGATTATAATTTAGTGGTGTAAATCCCAGTGAAAGTTGAATTAACAAACAACAAAGAATGAAAGAAACTCTGTGAATGAAATTCATACAAAACGCTGAAAGTGGCACCACAAAAAAAAAAGTGTAAAGGACTTGTTGAGGTCTGTGCCAGCGGATGTGTGGACCTTTAAAGAATGTAGGTCAAGGAGTTGCATTTAACAACAACAACTACAATAGCAATGGCAACAGCTTCAAGGCTTTCCTGTGCTCAGAATCCATTTTTGTATTTTAGATCTTGTGATTATGTCAATAAAGTTAGGATAGATGTTGAACTTTAAATCATTAATGCAATTTTCCTGAGGCGAAAAAGCGATTTAAGGGTAAACAGTGCCCACCTTTCTTGGCTGTTAACCACAAGCAAAAGCGACATAAGCCATTAAAAAATCAAAACAAGTTAGTAGCGCATTACGCTTGGCAAAGCTGAGCAGCAGCAGCAGGAAAAGGAAGCTAGCGAACATCAACAACAGCAGCAAGAACAACCGCAGGACTAACGCCAGGAGGAGAAAGTCATCTCATTGCAACATAAGCAACAGCAACAATGACAGAGAAACATATCAAACTTTGGGTCAGGAAGAGAAACAGGAAACACAGCGAGGCGATAGCAGCGACATAAACATCTGAACTGGTAGCAAGCAATAACAGGAGAAAAAGCAGTGTAGAGTTCAGCAAGCATGTCCTGTTGCTTTAAGCGCGATAAAAACTCACCAGGACACACACACACCCACAGATACATACAAACTCATATTCGTATACAAACAAAAGAAGAAAGCTACTTTTTTAATGTTGAGCCTCTTTGAATGTGAGTGTGTGTTTGTATCTGTGTGTGTGTTGACAGTTTTGACCCATGTTGCCAATGTCAGCTATGTTGGTTGCTTCGTTCGTTGGTTTTTGTTGAATGAACGAAAAATTCAACAAAAAAGAACACAATGTTTTAAGGATAACAACAGCAAAAGTTAACAACACAAACAGCAATAGCAACAAGAAGTAACAAAAGTAACAGTAGCAACAATACCAACAACCGACATACGACTAGTACAAGGGTCATTTACTTGACAGTGAGCACGCGTATGTGACACATTCATTTGTCCTGTGCCTTCGTCGGTCTGATTCTGTTCTGTTCTGTTCTGGATTCTTCTTCTCTTACTAAACATAATAGAAGCCAGTATTCAATGCATGGCAGGACAATATTCGCCAGCGGCTAAAATCCATCGACACCATTTTTGTTTAACGGACAACAGCCGACATTTTTTGTATTTTTCTTTTTTTATGATCCTTGTATTTGTACTTTATGTTATGTCCTGTGTGCAATTTAAAGTCTTAAAATTGATTTTCGTGGTCTTATTTTTGCAATTTACCACAAATTTATGTACATATATTCACTTGCCATATACAATTTCTACTCTGTCAGACTGTAATTGTAAACGTCAAAAGTTATCTGTGTAACTCAACTCTATCCCTTCTCCTTATCACATTTACTTTGTTCATCATTCATTCATACAGTCATCTATTCATTTAGTCATTCCTTCATTCCTTCGTAGACTCATTGAAAAGTAGTTAGCTGTGCGGTAGTTTGCCATTATCTTGTCTGTTGCTTAACTGAAGCTTTACGTTTACTCTACAGTTTTGAGCTCTATGAGTCTGCTAAGTCTAATACACGAGTCACCATTCACCGCTTTCGCATTATAATGTTATTAACTTTGTCATAATTTAACGCTAAAACTGTGTGCAGCGCTTGGCTTATGCATAATGAAACACACACACACATCTGCAAATCCCCAAACCTGCATAGTATTTACAATTACACACAAACAGACATCAACATTGTGGTGACGTGAAGTTCATTTATGTTACTATTGTAGTATATTTCGCTTAGTGTGTAAGATAACCCAATGGACAATTTCAAGATATGATTAAAAAAGATTATAATGATATTATGATAAAAATTACCGTGACCAGGAAGGCTTATGTAATCCAATAGCACTTCACAATTTATACCTTGGCATCATTTCATTTAAGAATCTATTTGGAAGAAGATAAGAAAAAGGTGAAGGGGTTGTGTTTCAATGAAACATTCCTGTGTTAAATAGATGTTCAATCATATAAAACATAACCGCTTATGAGTTTGAAAATGTTCGAACATACAGTAAAAAAAAATATTACATAGAAAATCTATAGGGGTCTGGCCGTGGTCTATCAAATACACAGTATATATTCCATATACTCATATCTCAACTTCTACTTAAAATTTTCAAGTTTTTTTTTTATGACACACAAAAATATTTCATTGAAGCGATCCTGGTTCCTCATGGCTTTAGTTTAATTTTTTCTACTTTCAAAATTAGCTCAAAGTCAAGATGGTGTAAACTGGAGATACAACGATACGATACGATTCCAATTCCGATTATTAGAGCAAAAGATTGGCGATACCGATATTATTAAAGGCCCTTTCATTCAGACGGTCTGTTTAATCTCAGTCCATTATAGCCTTTGTACAGTGAGTAAAAAATTGAGAGTTCTGGTTTTGCGTTCACAGAGAGCTCTAGTGTGTTCTGAACAGCTGTTTTTTGATTTGGTTATACACATACGTGCGCACACGATGCAAAATTAAAACTAAAACTTTGTGAAAAATACATGATTAAGAATATTTTGCAGAATATGCACATAGTTCTTGCAGCTTCTGGATCATCAGTATCGTACACAACTCTCTTTTCTTCGAAACTGTGTTCTAACATTATTTGATTTTTAGGTTGCAGACCACTGTCGGTCTTTGACGTGTCGTTGTGCATCTCTTTTTCATGATAACACTTTAAGTGTGTTTAAGGGTTCGCCATTCCAACAGTTGTTTGGGCCGACTTATTTATGTTGTCTTTCCAGCGGCTTTCTTTAACTTAGTGTTTTCCCGCGCTTATTCCCTGTTTCTATGCTTTCCAACTTGGGAGAGAAAGTCAGATGCAGGAAAAAATATCAACTACGACTTAGTTGGCAAGCTTGATTGTTTCATATCGGTCAATAGGCAATCGGCGATTCCAATATATCAGGAGTATTAGACGATAATACATGCCTGCAGACTTGGTGTGCGTAGATCAGTATACAAAAATTTTGAAAGCGAAAACATTGCAATGAAATGTCAACTTATGCAATACTTTTCTAACTTTGTATACTCATCAGCATCCGAAGTGAATTTTATTCGAGGTATGGCAGACTTGCAATCACACGAATATGTTGGTATGCGGCAAACATCAAAAAATCAAAAAATTTTGAAAACCATCGGGCGTGTCTGACATACCAACATACTTTCTATTACATGATGAATTTGGTATGCCATCATACCAAGTCTGTAGACATGTACTATAGTCTAATACTCGCTAATACACATAGTATCGATGAACGTGGAGGTTATTTCAGTCCTTGTTAGGAAAAATGAGGCAATTGAATTAGAAAATTCATCAATTAATATCCTGAAATGAAATTTCTATTCTCTAAAACGTTTTTCTCATTTATTTTATAGTATTGTATATTTTTCAGGTTATTACACAGTTTCTTATCATTCATAACATTTAAACACTAAAATGCTTCAATCATTTTAAAGACTAAAAATCTATTCACATTTCATTTCAGTTTATTTACAATTTTGAAGATACTATATGATTTAATTATTTTCAAATTGTGATGAAAATGTTCTTTGGGTAACTTAATTGTGACTTACATGAATTAATACTCTCATACATGGAACTCATTTTCTCTTTTCATCTTCTCTGATACCAACAAGTTTCTATACTCATATATGTTGGTCTGTATTTGTACTATGTATGAATGAATGCCTCGTTTTGAATGTAGTATGTAAGTAGTAGTAGTATGCTGCTGTAGGCTATTCTGGTTGGATTGTGAGTAACTTAGAAATGCACTTCTGACAGGAAGTGGCAGTATTTTGCAGCCATAAATGCATGTTGCAAGCAAACGCAACACAAGGAACAAAAGGCCATGTACCGGGAACAATCTGCATCCTGTTTGTTTACTTGATTTTCATCCCGTTTTCCTCCCTTTTATTCTAAGTATGTATTTGCATAGCTAAAGCTTTTGTTTAGGGTTGCCATGTCATGCAAGCCAAGCCAAGGTAATGTCAGGTGAATGAAATTTCTTGGAAAACCATAAAGTAGCAAATGTTCGGCTTTGTCAGCGGTCGTCGGGGATGTTATTTCAACACAGCTCAGATCAGTTCAGTTCTGTACTGCAAGTGCTAAGACATTCTTTGGAATGTCTAAATGTGTCTCTTACATTACAATTCTACACACATTTACCTAACTATTGTATGTGTTCGCATATCTATGAATGAATGAATGAATGAATTTGTGTATATGGTATATGAATGGGAGTATGAATAATTCTGTGCTTGACTTAATTTCAACAATCGTCAGCGAAAATTCAACTAAAGTATTTGTTTGTTTGTTGGTTGGTTGTACTAGAATATTGTAGTAGCATACAACAGAACAAAATAGAGATAGAGAGAGTTTACTTATATTTGGTTAGCATGATTTTCCCACTTCTTGTGGAAAATTTATTACATTCAACATTGAATGTGCATTTGCATTTCTATTTATTTGTATTACTGTAATTGTATTTGTTAATGTGTGAGCCTGTGTGTGTGCATTTGAGTGAGTTTGTGTGGCAAATTAATTTTCATATTTGTTTAAGCAAGTTGCATGATTGTCATTCTTCTGAATGGAAAATTGCGTAAAAATTAATGAAACTCGGTTAATTAAATTCACTTGAATCTTTGAATAAAATAAAAAATAAGTGTATAATATAAAAAAATTATATATTTGTAGTATTATACCATATCCATTTGCTTCTAAATAAAAATATCTGCATGGTCATTTCACTGCCCAAAAGTATGCTACACTATTTTACTGAAACTGAACAAATAAAAACTTTACTAATTGCACTTCAAGTTGTTTTTTTTACTAAATTTTATTTTTTATTTCTATTTTCAAACAAAGAGAAGAGTTACAACACATATACACACATGTGTGAGAAAGTATCTGTGTGTGTGAGTGTATTTTTTATGCTGTTATAAATCAAAAACTTAAGTGGCAACAACAACAAGAACAACCATGAAGTGGACCATGCCGCATATAATTTATTCTATCTCATGTACAACAACATTAGCAACAATAGTAAAAAGTATCTCAACTCGAGCCAACTGATACTAAACACAATAAAATAAAATGAAACCAAACAACACACGAACCCAAACTTAACTCGTATTCAACTCGTTTACAAATTTGTGCCATTAATTTTTATTTAAATAGAAAATTGTATCTCGCACCACTTGGCTGCCTGCCACATACTCCAGATACTCTTTCTCTAATCAACTTTGAATTGCTTTCTGCTTTTTGTTGTTTTTGTTGTTGTTTGTTCAACTATTCTCATTGCCCATTTTAAGTTTATATTATTTTTTTACTACTCTACTATTTAAAAAGGTTTTCTCATTTTGGGATTTATTAGTTCAGGTCATTTGGGTCAACTTGCTCTTTTAAATTGTTGTATGTATAAGTATTTTTCAAATGTTCACTTCATCTTATATAATACAAAATATCAACTATAAAAAATAGAGATTAATTAAATGTTTTTTGTTTTGCTTTTTAAAATTTCACTAAAATGCTTTGCAAACAATCATCAGAGAATTGAGTTGCATACTACGCAATATGAAAAAGATTAACTGTCATTTTGTGAATGGATAATACTGGCAATTATGTTTTAAAATGCTGTTTAAATATTCATATGAACAAAAGAAAAACGGAATAAAAGGATTTTAATACAAAATAAATTGGATTTCAGTTTTATCGAAACTTCAAGTATATGGCAAATCATTAAGGATTAAGGAAATCACTTCAATAGAATAGAATTGAAACTTTATATATTAAAAGTTTGCATACACGTTACTATAACTATTAGTTTTAATTATTTCATTATTAATTCAATGAACATAAAGTTAAGTAAAAGATTATTTATTATTATGCACATCAAAAATCAGATTGGTTTATGTTTCCTGAAAAGGTGATGGATGTTAGGTTTACATAAGCATCCTACAATATAGAGTTTCTTCTCACTCCACTCTATGATTAATATGAATAAAGATAACCAAGGTTCCATTAAGATAATAACATCATATTGTAATTCATACAAAAAGAAGGACTTTGGTTTGCACAAGCAAGGTTATTTAAAATGCCACAGATGGGCGATGTTTTAATGTAAGAATTAAAAGGAGAAACGGAACCAGAACAGTGAACGGATATTATTTGTAAGTTATGTCAACGTGCATAGTCAATTAGAAAGTAGATTTATATTTTTTTCTCTTATTTTTTTAACATCAAATCAACCAAAAGGTTAGTTCGTTAATGATGAAATTTCTAACTACAAATATTGCAGGAGGTTTTGGTATTTTTGATTGAAGATGTTGGTCATTCCTGATGAGGACATCGGGATTAATTTGACTTTTTTGAGCATTTGGTGGAGTCTTAGGCGCACTCACATCCGAGTAGGAATCAGATTTATGTTGCATTGGAGAATCATCGAAGTCTGAATAAATGTCGTCACTTAAGGGAGCAGACATATTGTCGTCTGATGGGACAAGTTTACTAACAGCCTATGATGTGCCAGGAATGTTGTCGTCGACTATACCATTGGTAGAAGTAGTATTAATGCTTTTCATTTTCTTCTTACTCCAGGGTGACGGTGAGTTTCTCCTTCTTTTAGATTTCGGTGGCACCAAAAGCCATTGGTACAGTTGCATTGCAGTGCCAGTACTGGTGGAGTTTTTTGGGGGTTGGCTATCCATCTGACTAAAGTCGGTCACCAAAGGACACACGGTTGCCAAAATTTATTTTTAAAGGAAAACAAATGCGCAAAGAATTTAAACAAATTTGGCAGAAGAATCGCAATTTAAAATTATCTGTCATATAATTTAATTTTTAATTTTTTTTTTACGAAGATGTTTTCAGTTCGAACGACTAGAAAATAGAAAGGAGAAACAATGAAAAATGATTTTGTCCGATCTTGTCATCATCTGTTTCGTAAGTTACCTACATATTGACATCAACAAAGTATTAATTGTAGGACGTTGCATATCGCTAATACAACTGTTGTTCAAGAAGCGTCGTATTAAATATACATTTACACAAAACACTAGAAGACATAATAATAGTAGTGATAGCAATTCTAATTTGCTAACTCTAACTGTCTGTGCAAATTAGTTATGAGGCAAAAGCTACACATCTATTGAGTAACGAGAAAAAGAGCATTTGGGAAATGTGACTTAGTCGATGAATTCGATAAAAATAGATGAACGCTGTGAGAGGACTAAATCAAAAAGATATGCAAATGGTTAATTTAGTTTATATTAAACAGGCCGCTCGCGGTTGTACGTGAGTTCATCTAGCAGCCCCTTGTGATGCATGAGAAATTATATAGACAGGGATAGGTGGGAGAAATCATAATAAGGATCATGCATCCTAAGCAATGCCCCATAAGTTAAAGTGCAGTAGAGCGGAGGTCCTTTTTGGTTTGGGAGCAAGACCAGAGTGTCCTAGCGATAGTTCAGCCAGGCTCATTCATCCACTTCATGCCTGCTAGATCTCTACTTTTCTTTTCCAGCCCTGAGATGATGTCCTGTAATGGTCTTTAAAACCCAATCAGTACTGAACCTTTTCTAGCACACTCGGCTGCCATTTCATTAACTAGGAGATCAGAATGACCAGGCACCCAGGTTAGCGTGATTAAGTGCTTGATAAGCTTGAGCTTGATTGACAGCTTCGGTAGTACTACGGATAGTTTTGCTCTTGATGCTGTGATCCGACAGAGTCTTGATAGCAGCTTGGCTGTCAGCATAAATCGATATGTGCCTCATAGCATTAATTAACTTTGCTGCCCCATAGATTTCTGTCAGGAAAACACTGCACCAGTCTAATAACTGAGCTATTAGTTCCTCTAAAAAGATGTCATCACCAGTTCCGTCTACTGTCTTAGAGTCGTCTGTATTGATCGTCTTATCTGAATATGTTAAAGAAAGTTTTGTTCTAATTCATTGTGTTTCACTTGGTGCGTGAATAGAAGAAGTTTTCTTGACTTATTTGTCAATGATAGTGTGTTCTAACAATTCAAGGGATTGTCTCCCTCTGAAGTTAATTAGGACCTATGATCAATGAGAGGCTTCAATCAACCATTGTAACCTAATTTTGCTCGTTCATATAAAAATGAAACTTCACTTTTATCGATACTGATAACAAAATGAATTGAATAAATTGACCCCGAGATATAAATCTTAAGGAAGACTGACATTTCATTTTGTTTTTTTTTAAAGCAAATTCCTTTAACACAATGCTCTAGTTTTTTGTCCTGACGTTTTGTAGTTGTTTTTTGTTTTGCAATTGTCTTCACTTAAATCCTGCTGCTCATTTTGCTGTCATGCAAACTTTTATGCCCACAAGACAAACAAAAGACAATGAAAAGACAAAGAGTGAGTGAGAGAGTGAGAGAGAGAGAGAGAGGGAGAGGGACATAGAATAAATGGTGAATATAAAAGCAGAATATTATATGAAAATTTATGATACGCTTTTATGATTTATTTTAGGCAAATTTCCCGCTAAAAACAAAAATAATAAATAAATAAATACAAAGAAGAGAAAGAAGAAAGGAAAATCTTCTTTTGTTTTGCTTTCGATATGTGAACATCTTAAAAATTTATGAATGCTTTACAACTTTGGCATAAAGAAATACATTTTAATACACTTCAAAATTTTATTCTTCAATGTATTAGCACTTTAGTCTTATGCTTGTAACTCATGGAACTCTTGCATTCGACACCATAAACAATATATTATATCATTTTATGTTCATACAATATAATTGATGCAAGAACTCATGGTATCTCATATATAGATACATCCATTGTGGGTGGCCATGATAATTCCTATTGAATCCAAGTACAAGTGTCTAATATACCACAAAGAAAACAAGTGAAGAGTATATAAGTGCTGGTGAGGTTCAGTGAAAAAATTCTTCTTGTTGTCTTGTAAAAAAATATTCTAGAAAATACAATAAAATCACAATAACAAAAATAGAATAGAAAATACAACGAAATCATATTTGTCGAAGCATAAAAGCAAACAAGTCGTAGGCCATATTTTGAATTATGCACGAAGTTGCCTTATGAATCCCTCTTGTTGTTGTCTTATGTCCTGCGGCATGAAAAAATAGCATAAATAAATAAATACAAGTAACCTACTACTACTACTATTCTTTGGATATGGCATGTGGAATATAAGATGGAGAATTGGCAAAGAATATCTGAAGATTGAAGTAAGTAAGGATGGATGGTTGGATGGATGGATATGGATAATTGTCTACGTGAACTACTTTGCATAACAGACCCAAATTTGAATCGTCGATTGCAATGCGCACCATGAATACTTGGAATAGAGTTTTTGACTTGGTATTTCTCGTGTATTTCTCGCTTCGAAAAACTTCTTAATCTGCTGCACACGCGAAAACCAACTTTCGTATTCTCAAAAACTAAGCCAAACTTTTAAATTGATATATCAAAATTCAATTCGTCGACGCAAATGTTGTTGCTTCCTACTCCTCCGTGTCTTCCTTCTCATCATCCATTTACATTTTGGGCACAAACATTTTGACAGACAGAAAAGACAGACAAATAAAATTCAAACAAATATATGGATATTTAGGACTTCAATTCAACTGGCTATGGGAGTGAATGACTGACTGACTGAAGGAATGATAAACCAATTCCAAGTGGAAATGGCAATGCATGCAGGAATTTAAGTCGAAAACTTTTCTCGCCATGCATTTGACAAATGCAAATGTCAAAGTTTTTCTCTTCAACATGACAGTTTTATACTCTCACACACACACATACACACAGAGATCCACACGAACACACACTTATGTATGGTATATGGTACATAAAAATGGTGTAGTACAAGTCAATGTAGCATGCTACACCAAAGAGTGCAATAGCGAGCGAATACTTCGTTGCCTGCCTGCTTACTTGCTTGCTTACTTTGCTTTGTTGTTCTGTGAGTTTAATGCAAGCGCCTAAAAATATGCAATGGAATGCAAACAACAGTCTAGCACATGCTTCAGCGCCACATTGATGTGTTCTAGTGGAAATTGCTTTCGAAAAAGTTTCAAGTGGGAAAAGTTTGTGTGAAAAAAACAAAACCAAAAAAAAAAAAGAAATTTGAAATGGAAAAAGGGGAATGAGAAGAGTACAGAATTGGAATAGCAAAAACATTAGAAAACATTCACTCTATGAGTTTATTTAGTTGTTTTTGAAAGTAGAAAAATATGCAAAGGGCTCTGTTTAATAGTCGATTTGGGGAAAATTCCTTTAAAATATTCCAAGGAAAAAAATTACTTATTTTAAATAAAAAAAAAAAAACGAATCTATAAAAACAAGATAATACAATTGCATTGCATTGCAACACAATATTTTTTTATTGAATTTATATGTTAAAGAAAATTTGTCTTACTGTTAAAGCCCCAACACGGCATCAACAAAAATTGATAATAATGATTAAGAATTATTTGGGCCTTTGTCTTATGTGCGTTCCATCATTTGAACTCTTATTGTACAGTCGCGTTTTTATTGACCTCGATTTTGTTACCAATAGAAAGTCAAATGTCTTAGCTCACCTTATGATCAACAGTCAATCCGATAACATGATAATGTTTCTTGTGAATTTATATACTTACAAACCATGCTTTCTCAATAAATTCTAGAGTAACTCCAGATACAGGGAACAGACCCATACCGTGCTGCATAAAGGGCTGACGACACAGCACGCTTTGTGGCTTCGCAAGCTTTGCACGCTTATGCTTCAATTGAATTGAGTTGAAATGTATGGAATCGTATGAAGCAAACAATATAGATTTTCTTAGAAAGCGTGAGAAGCCGAAAGTTGGTCAACTTTGAACTTTTGAGGCTTTCCAGTATTGAGAATTGGTGAAAGACTGGTTTGTGAACGGAAAACAGCCGAATTCGAACCAAAAACTAACTGTTTGGTGTTGTGGAGAATTACAAATACCTGTTTTTGTAAATGACAAACAGCAACATTTAACATGGAGGAAAAACTTATTGAAGAGATAAAAAAAAAATAAATCGATAATCATTTGGGTATTCTTTTATTAAATGATTACCAATATCAAAGAAAAACAATTTTGTTTTATTTCACAACAGCTGTTTTGTTTACGTTGAGAAGTGTGAGAAGCTTGCTCTGTAACTTGAAGCGTCGGAAGCCCCGAAAGCCTATGAAAAGCGTATAAAGGCAAAACGTCCAAAGCTTGCTGTGTCGGCTCTTAACAGCCACAGTATATAGAAATTAACACAGTCTGTCAGTATTTGGTCAAATTTTGTAGTCGAGTCATTTATGAGTATTCTGACACTTCGAGAGCATCTGTTGATTGACGTATGCAAAAGTTATATCGTTTGGCATGTTTGTGTTTTTGCAAATATTAATTTCTGTTTTTAATTCGCAACGAACTTCACAGAAACATATACATTCCAAAAACTTTATGCTGATGTTTGCTTATCCAATCGGCTATTTCATGACTGGTATAAACAGTTAAAAGACTGTCGGGAAGATGTCTTTGATAACAATAGACCAGGCCGGCCAAATTTGAGGAGGTGCAACGAAAAAACTGAGAAAGTGTGATCATCCAATATTCGAAAATATCATTGATGAAGCTAGAAGAGGATTTAAATACATACTTCGTATCTCAGAAATCTTCGTATACACACTGTGTATGTCCCGATTTGTATTGTTTGTTAGTTTCCATCTCCAACATTTATAAGTTGTTTAGACGAATTGTTTGCTCTTCAATTTATATGATACTCGTACCACTGACGAATGATTTGATATGTAATTATATGACACTACGTGTGTGTGAGATTGTGATTCAAGATTCAAACTCTCCTTAATAATATAAGCAACAAATTTAATGGCTCTTATGTCTGTGAAATAATACAAGGCTTAATATTATCCTGCTATCTAGGAGATTTCTTTAAATATTTAAGTATTTCAACGAAAAATGTAATTTTTAAAAATATATATGCATACATATATTCTTTTCATATATTATATTGAAGTAATAACTTCCTTGATCCCTCTTTTATGGTCTACAATTGTAAATTCTTTACAATATTTATCATTCTCTTGACATTAATCATTCGCTCTGTCATCACACATCATTAATAGCGCAATGAATACTAATGAAAAAAAAAAATACTGAGTATTGTGTAATATCATTCAAACTCATACAATCTCAACGACAAAAGAATCAGAAAGTCATGTCGGCATTTTTAAAATGTCCAACATAATAATGTCAAGTAATCATTTAATTATCGAACAAATGATAAAATATGGGGAAATGCTTATCAGGCAGGCAGGCATAAATAAGGAAAACCGAACATGACATGCGAACAACGTTTTCGCATAATCGTCGACATTAAGAATAACATGAAAAGGAATTACAACAAATCATTCTGTTCTCATGTATTTTATAAAGTAATATTACTCATACATACATGAATACATTCATTGTATTAGTATTAGTATTAGTAATAGTAATTCATGCATGCATGTCACATATCATGGTGGGTATCATTAAAAACCGGAACTAAAGGTTCAGCAACGACAACCAAGAACTTAACTTGTACTTTTTGGATAAGGAAAACATTTGCGAAGAGTTGGGTAAGCACATTTGCACTTAATATGAAATTCATTAGCTCAGGATGTTATTGTTGGCTCAGATACTTTCATAAATCATGTAACTTCATCACACACCTGCATGCAATGCATACTATTATGTACTACCATTACTTACATAAAGTACGAGCCTTGACTTGACTGGCTTTCCAACTTCATCGTTAGTTTAAAATTGCCTGCGGAAATTGAATTTTAATAATACGAGTAGTGTTTATTCATGAATTCAAATCAACATTAACAACATTGCGAACAAATTTCCTTCTTTCTTTATTTAATTCTGTATAATTTTTTGCTGCAGGAATGCTAATTTTTCTTAATCACGCAAACAAATTCGAGTAGTAAATGCCTGCACTTAATTTATGCATGCATTTTCATTAAGACTGATTAAAAATTTTTCCCAAAACCACAAAAAATGTTGGAAAGACATGGAAGAATCATGTGTATACACATGTATAGTAAATTATATAGAAGGTTGCATTTGATTTATGGTGAGATTTTTAGTTTTGTGTGTGCGTAAAATAAATTAAAAATTAAATGACATTTGGCAAATTTTTGCATTCAACATTTAGTTCAATCTGCCTATGTGTCTGTCTGTCTGATTGTCTTTCATACTAGTAACCCAGTTTTTTATGCTTTTGACGTTTGGCATTCCAACCACAAATAGCATTTTTTTTTGCTGTTGACTTGGCAAATATTTATTAAAAAGCAGCACAAGCAAACAAAATTGAATGAATGAAAGAAGGATGGATGCTAAAGATATAGCAAGAAAGTTGGGGAAGGCACAAAAAGTGCGCATTAGTTGACACTTTTTGTTTGTCATACATCATGATGACACACAATGACTTCCACTCTTATACAAAAGTATCTGTGGGTATGTAGTACATATGTATGCTTACACAATGTTTAAATACCATCACACACCCAGAGTCATATAAGCACACACATTATCCTGCATAAAGTAAGTACTTGGAGTATATCGAAGTCATGCTCTACTCCATTCTGTGTCACTTTGTGCCATTTTAGATTTGTTTTATTTTTTTTTCATAATTTTCTTTAGATTTTTCTGCTGAGCTCATTTCGAACGCATACAAAGGATAGTGATATTCATAATAAAAACGCACTCCTTTGTTTAAACAGTAAATAGATTTTTATATTTTTTTTTTTGCCAAGAAGTGCCTTTGTTTAAAGATCTGAAATCATACATTAAGTATGCGACAAACAATTGTATGGTAAATAAATTTTATATTATTTTATATTCTGCTCTTCAGATTCACTTGAAGTACTATATGCACAAATATATTGAATATAAACGATTTATTGTCCTTTCTCTCTTATTATATTTGAACTATTAAATTTTGAGTTTTAAAAAATCATTATTTAAATTCTTAAGGATTTAATTAAAAATATATATATTTAAATCCGGATGGGCAATTCCCAAATCTCCAGACTCACGAAATTGCGAACATTCTCCGCATGCGTGAAATCGACGCTACTATACGTAAGCGAAACATCACTGGTCTCGAACTCCATCACGCAGAGACTTCAAGCTTTCGTCAACAAGTGTTTAGGGATCATATACTGAATATTCTGGCCTAACACTACTTCCAACGAGGCACTATGGCGTCTTAAAAATGCAGAGCCTATACTGAAACAGATTAAGCGTAGGAAGTGGCACTGAATTGGCCACATGCTAAGAAAGCAGCCAGAAAGCATCACGAGAATGTCGCTTGAATGGAACCCGCAAGGGAACAGAAGCTGCGGCCGGCCAAAGAACACTTGGAGAAGATCAAACTTGCGGGAACTAACTGATGTTAACATCACATGGGATGCGCTAAAACAACAACCTTGAATCTTGTGCGATGCAGAAACCTTGTGGAGTCCCTATGCTCCGACTAGGAGTTTAAAAGGAATATAACAAAAAAAAATATTAAAATTCGGCATAAGAATGTGGCATCTTCAATATGTGATAGTATCATAAAATAAATTGGAATATGATAAAGTCAAATTGAAGGTTTGCTTCAAAATTTGAACAAGATCTCCCAACCTCATGAAGGAGATGAAGCAAAACCCTTGACTTCCAAGCAATGCTTCCAACGTAAGGTCTCGTCCCACCGTTATGTCAGCTAAAGAGCGAGGAGAGTTTCTATAATACGCACCTGAACAACCAGGTACAACAATATGTTAAAAAGACCTGCGAAACTTGTGTGGGACACGTTCCGACTAACAAGTTTCATTTGAAAGTAATCATTAAAACTTATTCAAAATGCTTGTTCTAATAATTTGTGTGATTATTTTGTGAGCTTTACGCATTTCTGTTAGTTTGAATTCAATAAATTCAATGAATCTCTGGATAAAGAAATCCCTGACCCTGGCAAACATGGTAAAAATATATACATATAGCCATAATTGTACTGGACCCCAAGACCTAGATCCCAACAGAGTTGTGCTCATCCAGTAACGGCCCAGGGTGGGGTTGTTAACCACTCTTGTTGTTTTAACTCCACCTAAGCTTAACATCATTTAAAACTACTCACAACTAACCTACTTAGCTACATATATAACTTAACTAACTTATGGGGCCACCGAAGTTATTGGCTTCGGGTGCTCCCTCACAACCAGGAATTGGCCCAATTCACATTGCATTTCAATACACCTATAGTCGTATGTTGATGGCGCTAAATATGTGGAAAAACTTCATGAGAGCGCATGACCCTCCTGTAGTTGAGCAAACACTATCAATTTGACTTATGTTTAGGGTAGAGTCAGTACAAATTACTGCATTTCATTATTGAGACCGGGTGCTATACGATCAAGTAATAAAAGTATCTTGAAATTTACATGGTTGATAAATATGGATCAGACTCTTATAGTGTCCAAATGTTCTAATAAAAAAAAAGACAAAACGACGAACAAGACGTTTTGTGAATGCCCCATGTAATGTGCAACATTGTTCAAAATTTCAGTCTTCTAGCTCAAAAACTGAGGGACTACTTTGCATACAAACAGACAGACATTGCTAAAGCACATCGCCTCGTCGAGCTAATCAAGAAACTATATATGTATATCTCCTTCTGTGTGTTACAAACTTCTTGATAAACTTATTTTCCTATTCACTGCATGAAGAGTATAATGATATTATTGACATTACATTACACTTTTCAATAGATCTTATATTATTTATGCATTCAAACTATTATTCTCCATACATACAATGTTTGATCTTGAGATTCTGTGTATCTACACTGATATTTATGATTTATTTGTAAATTATTCTTCATCATTTTATTTATTCCAATCGTAAGCTATAAAATATTATACTATTTAACATACAACAACTTGTATCTGTTTCATTGTAATGTGACAGCTGTGTATTGGTTATCAATAATGAAATGTTCTTATGTTAAATCGTACGAGTTTTAAATAAATAATAATCTTTTAATTGGATTTTCCCCACACTTGATGTAATAAACATGAGTATCGAAAGCTTTAATGCAAAAAGCACTGATCTTGAACTTGTCTCATCAGCATTGTATTGTCGTACTCATTTTAATGTACACCAGTGTAAGAATAAGCAAAACCTGTTTCTCTTCTAAGAATCTCTTAAAATTGATAATGCACTTGAGCTTATTCTCTTGAATTGTCTGTGCAAGTGACCGATTCTTAGAAAAAAACAGCTTTGGCTACACTACCAGTTCTACTATAAATAGGCAAGTAAATTCAATCTAAGCCAACTTGCAAGTTGCATCTGCAAGTGATCAATAAAACTTATTCAAAATGCGGATCTTTATAATTGTTGCAATTATTATGTGCGCTTTGGCCATATCTGGTGGTTAGTATTCAAGTAATTTGAGTAATTTCTGAACGAAGAAATCACTATTCAAAATTATAATTCCAATTGTTTTGTAGTTTTTGCTGGTCATGGTAAATTTGGTGACAAGAGACACGGAGGCGGCGGAGGCGGTGGTGGAGAAGATGGTGGTGACGGTGGCAGTGGTGGTAAAGGTGGCCATGGCGGTCACGGTGGTGGTGGAAAAGGAGGAGATGGTGGCAAAGGTGGTGGCGGTGGAGGAGATGGTGGCGGTGGCGGTGGACATGGCGGTGGCGGTGGTGGCGGTGGAGATAATGGTGGTGGAGGCGGAAAAGGTGGTGGAGGTGGCGGTGGAGGCGGAAAAGATGGTAAAGATGGAGGCGGTCATGGTGGTGGAGCCGGCATTCATGGTGGACAAGGCGGTCATGGTGGCTATGGCTCACATGGCTCCCATGGTGGACGTGGAGGCTACGGTGGTCGTTAATTTTAACTGGCAAATACATGGAAAGGCAAAGTGCTGTGGAAATAAGTGTCCCTTAAAGTTGGTATGGTTTGATAAACCAACACAAGACTTTTGTAAAAAAATAAAACTAAAATTTTTTGTTCTAAAATCAAATTATTATGCTTTTCTATTTGCAAGTCCCTTTAAAAATCATTACATCAAATGATCTACTTTAAATTCATAATTGTTTGTTTATTAACAGTAGGAATTCCCCAAGAATTATTTTGCGACAACTTGTCAATTAGGAAAACCACAACAAAACTAATTAACGAAATCAATAGGTGATAAGAGAATTTCACGCCTGTTGTTCACATATTGTACATTATCTCTCGCTCATTATACAACAAATATTTTTCGCTTTAAAGATTATTGAATTGAAACTGGTTCTAAAATAATTCAATACATTTTTTCCATTACCAGTTCAAGGTAAGCTTTGTTAGTTATTAAGTCAGACAGACACTTTTTTTTATAGATAAAAATATAGTTATAGCAATTAAATTTATGTAGAAATGATTGAGTTAAGGAAAGAAGACTGATTTCAATAGTTGTTATTTCCCATTATTTTTTTAAAGCTTCTAATATATTATTTGAAAATATAAATTATTAAGGCCGAAACAATAAAAATCAAGGGAACGAATGTTTCTAATTTCGCACCAGATCTATTTATGTCTTTGCAACTTTGTAATGTTACATATGTCTTTTTGTTAGATATTCTCAGTAAGTTAGGTGTTTTGTATATTGCATTCTGTGACTCTGTGAATTTTTGATTGTGTTTAATACTGTTTTGCTTCCCTATGTTGCTTGTGTTCCGAATTATACTGACTTCACTTGTGACCAGGGGCGTACGCGGAAACAGTTTTTCGGAAATATTCACAAATGCATGAACTGTTTATAAAACGATATACACTCTTCTGGGCAAAAAATTTCTTCGCTTCGATTTCTCTATGTATTTATATTGAGAAGAGCCAAAAAAAAAACGATATTTGAAAACCATCTTATGAATTAATTGATACTGAATCATAAAAATCTGTAGAAGTACCTTGACCGCTCATTTAAGAAATATTAATGCAAAGATGTTGCATGGAAATAAGTAATGTGAATGCCAGTGCTTTTCCATTTACATAGTTGACAGTCACATAATGCAAAAAATCTTCTTGGGTACAATATTCTATGTTTTGTTCTTCAACGAAGTGATAACTTTTCAATTCCACGAACGTCCATGTGCATCATTAGCAATAATTACGAAACATTGAGACTTATTAACACGTTTTACCAAGTTCGATACCACGATTTTGCCTGCAGCTTCAACCTCTAAAACCCACCCACGTATATTCCCCTTATGACTGCACTTATTTAAAAACGCCCGGCCCAAACCAACATGACTTTCTTCATTACAAATTGATTTAAAATAATCAACTTTTCTTCTTTCCCCTGTCTATTTTTTATTGACTTATTTTACAATTATTTTTTGATTTTTAAAATTGGTGTTCATTTCTGTCTTGAAAGATCACTCTTCTGTATTTTTCTTTTTTTTAGAACATTGCTCATCTATGGTATTGTTAGAAAAGAAACAAGTCAAGAAATGTTATAATATGTGAATATTTTAAAAGATCTTTAGATTATTAAATGACAGTACATGAAAGCCTAAAAATATTTTAATTTGATTTGATTCTCAGACTGCAAATTAGATAAATCACTCATTATTTTATAATTTTCAATATATACCCAGACAATAATTTTCTATAGGAAACCATACAACTATAAAAGATACGTTCCCGAATTCATTACTTTCATTAAATGAAGGAAATTTAGATAACAAACATGAAATGGAACTTTATAAATTCAATTCATAAAATAAAAGGTAAAGATATGTAGATAAATATCTATATATATAAAATAGGACGAGAAAAAATGTTTAACGGCTTTGCACTCCAACAATGTTTGACCAATCAGCATGAAAGTTGGCATGTATATGTATTTTTTCATGAAGAATGTTTATATGCTATCCACTTTGTTGCAACTTGGAAGTTTTTTTATATTTTTATATTTTTTTAATAAGAAGTGCATTTATTTTGACTCTACTGTAAGTTCATTATGCTATTATACAAAAAGCTCATAACTGCAAAACTCCGTTTCTGTTTGATCATGTTTTAAGGTTTCACGGTACGGATGGCGCGAATCAATATATCACTCTATCAAAACGAGAACATTCGAAAATAACAACAACAACATTCGAACATTTGAGAAGAAACACAAAAACATGCTTGCTTTCATTAGTAGCAAAAAATTAAACAAATGTGCGTGGACAAAATAAGAGCGAGAAAGGAACAATGACTAAAAAAAACGCACACTACCATCACGACTGGGCCGCAGTAACGCATGCCGGGCAATGTAAGTACACATTAAAAAGATTTACCAAAAAAAAAGGATTAATAATAAATACAAAATAACTGGCACTCTGAAGATGAAAAATCCATTGGAGTAATTTTTTAAAGAAGTCACGGCTAAAACTTAAAATCGCCCCTTGAATTATCACGTAAAAAAAGAATCTATCAATCTATCTTTACTAGCTTTACATGCTGTTGCAGATTTTTCAGCCGTTCAGACGTTTCCAAAATAGGCCTTATTGATAACTTGTTTTGTTTAATCACCTTCGTTAACTTTTGCTTTTAACTGTGGTTATTAAAGTATCCGAAGCGCCAGTAATAGCGCCTGGCTACTTTGCCTTTGAGAGAAATGCTATGTAAATTTGTGCGAGTTTTGAACCTCTCAAACCAGCCTTTAGCAGCTTCAAAATTTTCTTCTTTATTGGCAACTCTTCCATTTGTACCGTCGCTACATACAGATTTGTTTGGTGTATGTAATTTGATTTTTAGAATTGCTTATGTTCATCTTAGATTTAATGTAACACCAGAGAAATTAGTCTGGAAGTATTATCATTTGCCTGCAACATTTTCATTTCTCATGTTCCCTTCAGTTCCTTGTAAATCGCTTATGCTTCAAATCAAAATCATCCAATTTTTGCCATAAATAATTTAAATATAAATATTTTATAATGCTTCAGAAAGACTTCTCTTCAAATAAATAGTAGCAACTGGTCCTATGGCCATGTCGTATTATAGGAAAGTCAAACTTGCATGGAACTATGTATGAGTAAAATATACTTGATATTATCATTCAAATTTTGCATTACATCATTTACTTATTTGAACTCTTGGAATGTAAATATTAAGTGATGCATTTAATCACTAAAAAGGCATAATTTAAAATCATATTATTGATGAATTTTTTTTTAAATATATTTTTTAATAACTTATCTGCAAAGATATTTAAAGATTTAAGATTTCGAAATATTATTATTAATACAATCATGTTTTATTGAATATTAAAATTAAAAACTACTTCAGTCCTCTTATTCAACTACTTCAGACTTCTTATTAAAATACACTCGAGACATTGTTGCTGAAATAATTCCAATTTATAATGGGAAGAAAAATGCGAGATTCGTGCGTCACGTCAATAATGTCCTTTGAGTTAATTTTTATAATACTTCATCATATTTATCAATACAAGGACACGAGTCAGCGAGGATATACACACAAGCGAACATGCAAACAGGCGTGAACAACGAATGCAAGTACATGGAACAGCTTCAGCTTCACCTTCGTTGCATTGTTGTTAATGTTGCTGCAGCAATAAGGACACCAAATAAAAATTGCTTAATTAACTTAATTAAAATATTGATGTTGGCCGCAGCATGACGTTGGACCGATTGTTCATTCGTGCACTTGTTCTCCTTGTTGTTTTTTCTTATTGTATTTTGTGTCCTTTTGTGTGTGTGTGTATTTGTGAATGTGTATTTATTTTGATTATCTTTTTGTGTCTACTCTCAGCATCCTCTCTCTGTGTGTTTCACTCGTTCGTTTGTTCTGCTTAATATTGGCAATTTTTATTAATGCAACTCGAAGGATGTTGCTTTGATCCTTTGATGGCAATACATTGCATTGCATCGAATTGCAATGCGTATTCAGTTTAACATATGCAAGGACACGTACCATCCTTTATATTTCCATAATGAAGTTTAATCAATAAAAATTAAAATACTATACAAATATATTTCATCTTTTACTAGTTTCATTTATTATTCATTTTGTATTTGCATATTTGGTGGACTCAAACTTTCAGAGGAATGGCACAGAATTTCTTTTGCCTACACACATATGTATGGTCATTCATTCAAATACTACAATATTTATTCCTGATTGAATGGCCTGGGAATCGCTTCTAGCTGCCAACAGATGGATGAATGGATTATTTTTTGTATTGTGCATCATGTTCTTTATGCAGTTGTTTACTCATATTCATGAAATATTTTTCATGGTTCCATGGTTTTTAGCCTTGGCCATTCATTGATTGCACTTTGAAAGCGTCAGAAAACAAAACTTCAAATTGAACTTTACCTTACAAATGAAAAAAGCATTTTTAATATTTTACTATGGCATACTTTCAGGCTTTATTCAAGTTTATTCAACTTTTTCGCTATATTTTCTGTTCCTGTTTTCATTTTGTGTGAATAATTTTATTCTTTTATGAGCTCCACATGCCCGCCCCCCACAACGGCATTAACGAACGTATGTATAAAATTGAATCATTTCCTATTGTTTTGTTGGTCAACAAATAGTCATTGAGGGGACATGAACTTTGCACCAGACATTCATGCATATTTTATGTAGCATTCAATTGTCTGTGATTCCAAATGAAATATAAAATGCATGCATTAAAAAAATAAATGAAAATTAAATCTTTTTCCATGAAGTATTTTGAAGCATACTTTTAAGGGTTTTGGCATATATCATCACATACAATTGGTTATTAAAAAACCATTTAAACCATTGTAACTAAAGTACTCAATTGTTGAATTAAGTAGAATCACATAACTCATCTAAAGCATTCTTCTTCGTTCTTATGGCATAGAATTTGTGTTCTGTTTGAACACCGAAAAGTATGCAGTAACATTTTGTACAAATTCAAAAATCCAAGTAAAGCGCTTAAGAGAAGAATACTTTGAGAGTAGTGTTTGTTCTCGAATTTATCTCCAATGGAATTCAATTTTATGGTTTATAGCAACAGCTGTTTGTTCAATTCCAGTTCTCCAAATGAGTAAAGTTGTTTCGGAAGTTGTACAGGGGCAAAGCGCTGAATTCTTATGCCGGTTATGCGTCTGCGTAATTGAAAGTGGTAGAATTTTCTATGCAATGAGAGATGATTGAAGAGAGAAATTCAGCAATCCAGTAAGGAGAGTAACGAGTAAATTTGTGGTGAATTCGGAGATATCAAATATTTCGAAAATTATAGTATTTTTTGGGATCTATGTAACGGAACAATTTTATTTGAATTTTTAAAGACTTATTTCGGTTTTTTTTTTGCAATTTTTTTTTTTTGTCTTTTGGAAGAAGATTAAATTGATTTCATGATGTGAATGAATATCCTTGATGAACTCAATAGCAATGAGTAAATTGTTTCTTAAGTTGTCATTATCATAGAATTTGTTTTGTAATAAAAATTTAATTAAATTAACTAAACAAAGAAGAGAAAAGCTAGAAAAATAATAACAAAAAGAAAGGTTGATCTGCTCTATTTTTTTCATAAAAAATTCAAAGGCACGTTCAGAACACACACATTAATGCATGGATATTGAAATGAAAAAAGAACAGTGACATATATGTAAGTATATATGGTAAAGATAGAAAGATAGAATGGGAAACTGCGGGCGCATATAAAGAAAAAAAAAATGTGTCAAAGTAACAAAAGCAACAGTAACATCGAAACACACGACACACGTCAGTGTCAAAGTGACAAAGACAGACATAAGAGTTGCAAGGACCAAACACCCTCACCTACACTGATATACACTAGACACTAATACATACACATACGTACGTACGTACATACATAGTAAAAGTACATAATATGATAAATAAAGTGAGTGAGTCAGTGAGTGAGTGATAGGAACACCGGATGGAGGGTGTTCGGTCTTCTAGATAACAAGTAGGACTTGCGGTACAGTGAAAGTAAATAAATGACAAACTAAAGCCAAATTAAGTAAATAAAAATTGTCATTGTTGTTCTCATTTTTTATATATTGTTGTTGTTGTTGATGTTGTTGTTAGTCCTGTTGCTGTTGGCTTTGACAGGTTACGTTTAAACACACAATTCAGCTCAACTCAACTTGAGCAACTGATCTATGTAAGTTGCATTGAAACTAAGTTTGTTTGTCAGTGACTTACTGACTGACTGAGTGACACAAAGTTTGCCTGGACACATCATGATACACACATTGCTTACATCTATCCTAATGGACATTTCCTAACAGTGGTTATTTTTAGTTATTTTAACAAAAAAAAATAAAACTTAAATTACAAAATAAAACAAAAATAAATATTGTAAAAAACAAAGCCCTAGCCAAGCCAACAAAAATCTATGTCAACAAGTTGAAGTTTTTTGACTCTTTGGCATTGGTTTTTCAATAAATATTTGCCTGCTTTTGGGCGCCTGTGTATGGCTGCACATGGTCAAAGCTTATAAGTTTTTATGGTTTTCAAAAAAAATCAAATAAAATAAAATAAATAGAGAAATATAACAAAAAAAAATTTAAAAAAAATATTGTAAAATATTCAAGGAATATAAAAATGCATTTTATTTATTTATCTATTTTAAAATTAATTTCTTTTTTTTTTATTTTATTTCTATTTGAAATATTCAACAAAATCTAATAGATAAATAAAAAATAAAAAAACGAAGAGAAATTTGCTTGGCTAATTTGAAAGGTTTTCATGCTTCTCTTTTCTTCTCTTTCCTTCTCTAATACAAACATGAAATTCTTTTTAACAAAAGATAGAAAAAAAAGAATGGATGAATATAACATATCTTTGTATCTTTTCGTATCCTGTAACTGATGCTGACATATAGTACAATAGAATATAATACAACAACATGACGATACATACATATATGTATCTGCAGGCAAATCTATGCGTATGTTAGTGTATTTGTAACTGTATTTACATGTTCAGCTTTGTTCAACAATTCCTTTTTTTTGTTGTTGTTATTTTTAACATTTTTTTTATTTGTAAAATTTTTATTGCTGTGTATTGTTGTTGTTCTTGTTGTTATACTATTTGGACATGTTTGTTCTTTGGTAACAGTTTTTGGCATTAAAATGATAAGCCAAATTGATTTCCTTTGTAAAGAGCTTTGCATACAACATATCGTACTATACAAAACACAAAATATACATGCAGAGAAATGTATCTGTAAATGGAATTTACTTACAATAATACAATTTGTTTGAAAAAATTTTCAATTGCATTAATTTATGAGAGACTTCGCTGGACACCAAATAAAATTTGAAAATTAAAATTTTTGAAGGACATGACATTTAAAATATGTACAGTTAAAGAAAGAGTATTTTCCATCAATACTGATGGGGTTTTGTTAAACTATTGTATGATACCAAATCAACATGTTGAAAGGAAATTCAACTTCAAAGGAATATTACCCAATGCAATAATATATGAGAACTCAAGAACAGAAATGTGCACCAGTATTTTGCAGAGCTTCCGGAAAATCAATACAGAGATAATATAAAACTATTGGAGGATCATTGGATTAAGTGTATTGAAGTTGAGGGAGACAATATTGAATAATTTTCTTGTTATTTGTTAATTTACTATATGTCCACATGTGGCCAATCAATAAATCTACTTATATATAAGAAAACTAACGAACGTGAAACTACATGACGAGATCAAAGAAATGAGCATGAATGACAGTCAGACTTCAGACATCTGCATAGAGCTTTTAATTTTGCGGAAAACGAAAGGGCAGGTCGAGCAGATGCTCCTTCGTAGGCTTCTGGTTTGAAGGCTGTTGCCCAAAGCCAGCGAGTTGTGGTGATTCTCCAGTCAAATCGTATGCAGCTCACTATATCGTCGTATTTCTTCTTTAACCATTGGCTGTGCTGCACCTAATTTCGAACGTAGAACGGAGCATTCGACATTCTCCTCAGATGCTTCGATTGATAGCGTTGAATTATTTCTATATTAGAGTTAGCTGCTGTACCCCATAATTGGATTCCGTATGTCGATATTGGTTTGATTATTGTTTTGTACAAAAGGACTTTATTGCGCAAGTTGAGTTCATCCTCCAGTTTTTTAGGTTGAGTTGCTTCTTCTTTCTCTTAATGTGCTCCTGCCAGTTGAGCCTTCTATCGAAAGTAAGACCAAGATACTTAGCATTGCGCTTAATGGGGACATATTCGCCGTTAAACGCAACTGGAGGACAAGTGGAACGCCTAAGCGTAAAGGTCGTGTGGGCCGATTTATCAGTATTCACTGTATTCAAGCTGTCGCTGCAGCAAACACGAGGCGTGGTGGGGATGCGGATGCTAGAAACGCTATAACGTCTGCGTTTGTTGTAACCAGCAATGTTCATCACCAAGAACCGGAAGATCTGCAGTATAGAGTGTGTATAGGAAAGGGCCCAATACACTACCTTGAGGAACTCCCGCCATGATGCGCATTATGCCAGAACTATCATCGTTGTGTCATACAAAGAAAGTCTTATTTTTTAGTTAAGACTTAAGAAAGAGGTAATATGGCGTCGGCAGAATATTTTTTAACTTGAAAAGATACTGAATATAAAAAAAATTAATTCATTGAAAAATTATCATTCTTTCTTTTTTGCTTTCAATACTTTTAAACCAACCTGTATAAGCATTGATATGATGATTGTATTTATACAATATCCGCTCTTTTAAGAAAGTTTTAAATAATTTTTTTTTTTTTAAATAAATATTTTACACACTCACACACACAATTTGCTTTATTGTTTTTGTCCTATACAATATGAACTTTATAAATGACAAGTATAAATAAAAACTGATTCTAGGAAGTCATCAACAACTCTTCCTTCTTGTTGTTGTGTTTTTATTATCATCTAACAATAACAACTAAAACAAATTGGAATGACTTTTGTTGCGCCACTCGAAATGCATTTCAAGTTTTAACTTTCATTAGTGTCAACATCACCATCATCAGCATCAACAATAGAAACAGTAAATGAAACAAAAACCAAACCCAACTGACCTCAATAAAAATAAAGACACATACAAGAAGAAATTATTCTATATTTTATTATATACATGAGTGTACTATATGTATGTAGATACATTGCACACATAGATGACAAAGACAATTTGACACACAACAATAACCACAAATATAAGTTAAATTCATATTAAGTATACAATACAGTAAAGATGAAATACAATAAAAAGAAGAACATTTTAGTGATGTGCAGTACTGTCATTTGGTGTCATAAGAACATGGGACTTCTGAAAAGTAATGTGCCTCATCTACAATTTGTATAAGAGGTACCATATTTTAGCCAAGCTCGTAAAGGAATGGTGTGTAAGGACTCACGCGGAGAGACATGGTATTCTGTTCAGAAGCCATTGTAGAAATTGTGGAATTGTAGAAGAAGAGGAGTCACTCACCCATTTTCTATGTCAATGCCCAGCACTGGCAAAGACTAGAAACAAGTTTCTGGGGAAATACATCATCGACAATTTCTCGGACTGTTCAGTCACATGTGAGGTTGATCTTCCAAAATATCTAAATTCGACGGGTTGGATTTAGTAATGCTGATTGCGTTCGGCGAGGAAGTGGTTTCAAAATGGCACTCTAGTGTTAATTGTGGCTCGTTGTAGACTAAACAAGTCAGCCACGGTAACCAATCATCCAACCAACCACATTTTAGATTAAAATTTTTTTGATAAATCGGGTTGTATTAGTTTTAATAAACTGATTTTTTCATTGTGTTAATTGACAGTCAATATAATATCTTTATGTTCAGTTTTCTGTTGCTTTATTGTCTTGAATCCTGAAATATACAAATCTAAGAAATATAAAACCAAAAACCCGCAAAACAAGCACACGCGATAATGGTGTCCGCCACCATTACATACATAGTTTACCATCCCCAGTTTTTACTTTTCTCTGAAGACAATCAAAAGAGTTTGTTGCAGAGATAGGGCCAAATGATAAGCGGACAGTGCAATGACAGGACTGTATGGTGTATGCATCAAAACTTCCTAACCAAAGTCTTTCACTTTTTGACGGGTCGTGAAAGATCAGTGTGGTGTAACACCATACCTTTTCTGTTGATCAATTGAGGACTCGTTGTTTTTCAATTGCTTGCTTCAACCGCATTTATTGTTGGCAGCACTCGTTCGAATCAATCGTTTGATTAGATGATGGTTTTAGCTTATGATGAAGGAAACCTTTCCAATCACAGTAAACACTACTTTGGCGTCAATGCTGATTTTGCAACTGTCTATGGAGCTTCATCTCACTTCGACCAAGATCGTTTTCACACAATATATGAGAAATTTGAGTAAATTATAAAAATTTTAAAAAGTAGAAATCATTAACAAAGTGTCAATTGATCTTATGGCATAATTTGTGATTTTCACCTTGCATCATAGGCAGCATTCCTCACTTCGCCGCGTTCAACCTTTACCAAAAACCTACTACTTCACAAATAGTTGTTCTTCGCCCACTTTCCTTGATACACCTCATTGAATAGAAATTTTCGCCACTTCATGTGTGTATAAATAAAGTGTTTTAAGAATGGTATAAGTTATAGGACTGCACGGATCCATTCATATGCCAATTCAAATACTCATATTGGTTGGTTTTAGCGGATTCGTTTTATACTTCAATGGTAGTGTGTGTTGTAGAGTGCCTTGTTCAAGAAAAAACTCTTGGACTCAACACATATGTTGGAAATTACTTGTATTTTGACTGCATGAATGTATTTGAAACAGCAAATGAATGGATTTCCACGACCATCACGTTACGGCAAAACAAAACACACACAATTTTCAATGATCCCCGCAACACAATCAGAGAAGTCTCCCATGATGTTGGCATATCAAATTTTGCGAGTATGTTCCTGTTTATATTCAGGCTCAAAACTTCTTAGATAACCCACTCACTTAGTATACAATACTATATACAAATATGTACATATATGTACATGTGTATGTTATGTGCATATGTTTTTATAAGGAATCATGTGAATTGTGCAAGAAGCGTAAGTTTTTAATTTGTTACATTTTGTTGTCAAACAACAAAAACAAAAGCAAACACAACAATTACAACAACAATGAGAATAAGAACAACAATAAAATGTACATTACTTTTATCAGTCAGTGGAGCAAAACTCAACAAAAAACAATCAAAAGGACAACACAAAAATGAATGAAAATAACAAAAATCTTAATGAAACATAAACAAAATTGTATGCGGAATGTGTGACACCCAAAAACACAAAAATGAGGGAAAAAAATTGTCAAAAAATCTCATTTGTTGCGCAATTTAACAAAAACTCATGACTTAGGGAAATCTTTGCATTATTTCTATATACATGCGTACTCTATATGCATTGGCTTCCCCTACATAATAGTATAGGGAACAAACATATTTAGTAGATAAGAATATGAAAACGTTCATTCAAGAGTATGGCTGTATGCTGTTATATTATGGTAGATTTTGTTGTTTTTAGGGTTTTGTCAGCTTCAGTTTTTGAAACAAATTTGCACATACTCAGAATGACTATGACATGTGAGGGCAATTGTAGGCAAAATGGGTAACAGGGAACATGGAAGAACCATAAGCCAGAGACTTGAACGCGATAATCACAGACATAAACAATAATAATCGCAAGCCATCAAAAGCAAAGTTAACTTTGGATGAAGAGGAGGGAAGGAAAGTACAACTTGTATGGTTGAGTTTGTTTTTTCAGTTTGGGAAAAACCGGAAAAGGAAAATCCAAAAAAAGAAATGATAGAAATATGGAGGAGATGGAGGAGATGAAGAAAAAGAACCAAACCGTATAGTATGTAGAGAGGAACTTCATGACGATATATGGAAGAGAAAATGCGTTGCAAATGGAAAAAGCTCAGAAACGGAAACGAAACGAAACGTCGCCTCGACAATGACGCGCGAGTCCATGATGAATGAGGCATGCTACACAAGCAACGATATCCTTCGCTGAGTTCAGTTTTGACTACACTCAACTGTAAGACCCAGCATCCACTCAATTTTTCATTGGTACATCTTCCTTTAAGCAGCATCAACATCATCAGTAGAAGGAGCAATAGCGGGAATGGGAGCTGGATAACTTGGTAGCAACGGAAACAAAGCAAAAGACCAAGCTCCCATTTATAGCGGTAAGAATGAGGCATCATTTTAGGCTAGCGTAACTCCGGTTTTGTTTTCTCTTTTAGTTCTCATTCTCTTTGCACTACGCAGCTGTCTACGCTTTTGATAAGTTAAAGCCCGATGCTATTTTTTTTTTTTTTTGGTTTTGTTGTTGAAGATTTACTTCGTCTCGCTTGCCATGGCAGCAGTGAGCGCCTGATAACATGGCTCTTAGCTTAGTATGGTTTGGTTGGGCTTGGATGGTCTGGCTTGGTCTGGTCTTCACATGGCGTTGATGTTGGTGGCACCGCATTGGGTGTCTTCCAATTTTGTTGGCCGCATTCGTTGCCATTCGCCTTTGCCTTTGATAAATTGTATGCTTTTTGCTTTGACATGTGTCAGCGCATCGCTTTCTTTTGACTCTGATCACTTCTCTTCCTCGCTTACACATACTAGTATACTTTATGGATATATGAAATTTGGGTTTTGTGCTTCATTGTATTGTATTGTAGAATTTTACTTGGTTTCAAATGTTTGCCAAACAAATGGCAAACGAAAAGCCAACATTCATTTCACCAGAGTAAAAGAGACTACTCTTATAGAAGTATATTAACTTCAATTTGATAATCAACTAGATGCTTAGCGAAAATGCGTTTAAGTTATAGGATAGACAATTGACCTAATTTTGAGTCTCTTCGTTTGCTTTTGTTTCAGTTACAAACTTGGGTGAAATAAATAAAGTTTGGTTTTTGCTTGTTTTAGTACTTCTCCGCACAAATTTCCAATTTTGAGCATATAAGTAAGTGTGAATTTGACTGCATGTGAAGCATGCCGATCGGAAATATAAAAGCAGTTCACTTGATTTGCGTAGATAAAGAAATTTAGAAGAGTTTAATGAAAAAGAACTAGGTGAGTTCAAAATATAGTGTACTCACTTGAGTACAACGGCTAAAAAGATATGCATATTTTCCATAATGTTGTCGTCATTGAAATGGTATATAGTGGCATCAAAATACAGGGTTTTCCAATAAGAGGTGTTACTTTGATATTCAAAAAAAGAAAAATGGCATTTTTTGAGATAAATGATTGGATGTTTATTTCATGATAAAGAGGAAGGTTTGCCGTTAATAATGGAAAACAGCATTCAGCCAAATGGCCACCACGACCACGCTTACAGGACCATATCCTTTTCATGAAATTTTCCATAACCAAATCGCAAAGTGGCTGCCCTATGTCCATCTTTGAGGTCTTGAATCGATGCTGGACTGTTGGTGTAGACATTATCTTTTACAAAGGAAGAAGTTGCAAGGTGTTAAATCACAACGTTTTATGCCTCAAGGTTTAAATATGTAGCCAGTGCTTTGGCTCCTTTGACGTAGCGTAAATTCTATGAGATCCAGATTGTAATAAAGATGAAGAAGAAGGTGAATTCATTGACATTTGCGTTACCAATTTGCCACTAGTTGGTTCAGGTGACCTAGAAATATTATATAGTAGTGATAGTGAGGACAATATTTCACTTGGAGATCTCCGCCGTAAATAGATATCTGCCAAAACTGATCCAAAATGGTCACTTAGAACTTCTGAGTTTGAAATACTACAAACGAGTTGTAATAAAGAGAGCCAGAGCTGATTTAAAAGGATTGAAGTTTACGAGACTTTATTTGAGAGCGAACTAGCAAATTTGATAATTGAACAGACTCGACTCTACGCAATTCAGGCAATTGCACATGACTTTTCTTTCGACGAAAATGATTTGACAACTTTTTTGAGTATTTTATTATTTAGCGGCTATCACTCAATGCCAAGGGAGCATAATTATTGGCAAGAGGATGAAGATATGCATATACCATTTGTTGCTTATTAATATGTCTGGAAACTGAATCAAAGAAATCAATAAATATATAAATTTTTCTGATAACCTTAACTTGATTCTCAATGACAAAATGCCAAAAGTAAGGCCTATGATAATAATGCTTTCTTACGAAATTACTCTAAAAATATGGCATCATTCAAGAGCTCAGTCATTTCTAACAAAGCTATTTCGCCTGGAAACCATTTTCAAAGTCCTCTATGCTGACATCAATGTCACTACCAAATTAGATGGATATAGCACTGTGTATAGAGAAGGAGTGTTTGAAAATGTTTCATAATACAAGAAAATGAAGAAAATTCATTATACAATTGGCCGCTTGGGTACAGGCTCACAAACCAACTAAAAGAATGTTGCTTTTGTTTTCAATAAAACTAAGAGAGTTTTTACTCTATGATTTTTGGTTTTAAAGGGTATTGGCTTTTCATGAGATAAGGAAGTTTATAGTGGACATTATGATGTTTGGAGTAGGATTGCTAAGGATAAGTAGGGGGTCTGTGCTACTGATAGATATGTGACCTAGTCTTAGACAAGAGAAGTTTTAAATAAATCTCACTTAATCTTCGTTGTCCAATTGTCTTATATTTTATCTTACTTTATGTGAAGGTTGATTATAAAAAACAATAAAATAATCTAATAATATTGTAACATCTAAGAAAAGGATTCAGACTTTATTAACACACACATCTTAAAGTCTTAATGCAAACTAATAACATACATACAATCTGAATTATAATACTAATGCACAAACTACCATACTTAGTACAAAAGGAATAAAGGAAACAACAAAAACATCAAATATGAAATGAAGAACACAGCAAATTAAACAACAAGGAATCCAATCCAAGATGTGAATGTGAGCAACTGGATTAACATGTGTCATCAACGAGGTCCAGGACTACAACGATTCTGATTCTGACGACGAAAAGCTTTCATATACGATATACAATAGTAAAGCGCGTCACAAAATTAATGTGAAAATGCTGGATATGGTGAAAAGGGAAATTGTGTGTGTTGAACGGGAAAAACATAAACGTAAACGTAGGAAAGTATACGCATTGAATGCAAAATGCTTTGATTGTGACTATGAATATACTCGTACATGTGTGTATACTAGGTACAAAGCATTAATCAAGGATACCTGCTGGGCCATAGAACAGAACACAAGAACAAGGAAATGAAAAACTAGGCAATGCAGTAGGTGAGTTGGGGACAAAACTTGGTTAGAGTGCGAGTACAATGGACGTTGGCTTCACTAAATTGGCGCTCATTATGATCGGTCCTTTAGTATATGGTAAAGAAGATGTGGCAGTGGTACAGCCTCAGTAATTTCTCCCCAACTAAATGGCGTACATTAATTAACGCATACACATGTGAGAATGCGAATATATCCATGTGTGTGTATCTGTACATAAGCTGGCGGCAATGACTTCAAATGAAATACCCCATGCCAAAATTCTGTTGTACTGCTGCCTTATTTTGTTTTGGGGTCCAACTAGAAGATTAATGGTTCGCTATTAATGTATAATGACAAATGTTTGTGCAGACGCAGATTGGTCTTGCTCTTGACATTATTTGGATGGGCGCTTTGTTGTATCAGGGACCAAAATGAGGAGGTGTAAGCAGAAGGCGTGTCACCAATGTCACCTCTCGTATGGGCTTAAAGTTGCTCCTCTCACACACACATAAAATCATCATATTAAATAAATATTGAAGGTAAGTAGTAGTCAGTAGTACTTATTCTCTCTCTAAATTAAAAGCGCTTCAACTTCAAAGTCAAGTGATTCGTTTCTTCATGAGTAGTTGAATTTTGTCCAATGCTCGAATGGAATTGATTTATGGCACTTTGGCATGCTGTCTGTCTAAACAGGATTCATTAAGTGCCATCAATAAAATTTTTGTTTATGCTTATATGTTTGTTTTGCACAAGTACTTAGTATCTCACTTCATATCTACGGGTATTTTTGATATGTATCTACGTATCTTTGCTTTTGCATTAAACTCACTCGTTTGTGTCTATTGAAATTTGTTTGAATTTTTGTTTTTCTCTTTTCCAACAAGGGAAAATACTTTCAATGATATATGTCAATAAAATGTCAGCTCTCTGAGGATTAATTGCGGTAGCATATGAAACGTTTATGGCATCGTAATAATCATAATTGACAGGCATTTTTGTAAATGTCATTTAGATTAAGTAAATTGAGTGGATTGTTTAGTCAGGTATTGCAATAACTTAAGCCTATCTGACATGAGTTTAATATAATATGTGATACACATATCTTAAATTTTTTTTAACAGTTATAAATAAACTAAATTAAAGAACCATGTGATATGTGGTTAATTTGTATTTGAAATTAAACTATTGCCTTTATTGAAAATTTTGATTATGAAAATTAATAATTGTTACAATTAAAATCCTCGTAAACCAAAATCATCTGGATTGAAGCATTCCAAAGAGCTCATACGTTGTGTTGCACTTTGACTTATCGAACAAGGTATCTCAGCTGAGGTTATCATGACCACCTGCATTCCTGCTTCTAGGGCAGCTGTCACACCCACAAATGATGCTTCAAATACCAGACAAGACTCTGGCTCCGGCTTAGTGGGAAATCTTGAAGCAGCAACCAAAAATATATCTGGTGACGGTTTACCTTTCTTGACATCAGGATCATTGCTACCAAAGACTTTGTGTTGAAAACAATCACAGAGATCTTCATAAGCATCCGTTTTGGCTTCAAAATGTAGTTGAGTTGAACTTGTGGTTAATGCCAGGGGTACTTTGTGTCTGTGCAAATGTCGTACTAAGCGATCGGCACCTGGCAAAAGATCTACATCTGGTAAATAATCCACAGAGTTATCATTATATTTCATTAAGTATTCGCCAGGTGTCAAAGGTAAATTAAAAGTAGTCACAAAATAGTTAGCCAAATCAATTTGTTGAAGGCCAAACGTTTGCACATAAGCATCTAAAGTTAATGTTTTACCATACTCAGCTAGGATTCTTTGGGTAGCAAACTTATGGTATGGCCCAGTATCTAAATTACATAAAATAATGAGAAGACAAGACTTGGTTAGCTTTATAACCTTACCCAAAATTGTGCCATCAATATCAAAAATACAGTGTGTGACACATTTACACTTTGGTGCCATGGTCTCTGGAGTAAATATTTTTCAATTTTATATTTTCAAACAGTTCATGATTATAAAAAACAAATACATTAATTTAGTTATGAAAATTTTATTGACATTAAGATCTGAGATAAGATGATTGATGGAAACTAGGCAAGCCAAAATCTTGTGGCTTAAAATCCAATAATGAGCTTAAGCATTGCGTAGCTCTTGTACCAATTTTAAAGGGTACTCGTTTATCTGGCACCATGACCACTTGCATGCCAGCTCTAAGAGCTGCTCTCATGCCATTTGGTGAGTCTTCAAAGACAAGACATTCACTAGGCTTCGGTTTTGATGGAAAACGTGAGGCAGCTACATGAAATATGTCCGGATGGGGTCTATCACACTTCACCTTTCTGTCTGTGTCCGCGCAGACCACATGATGGACACATTTAAAGAGCTGTTGATGTGGATGTATTTTCAGTTCAAAGAGAGCATATGGTGAACTAGTAACTACTGCTATTGGTATTCCAAACTTGGCGAAATGCCGTAAAAGACGCTCAGCACCTGGCATTAATTGCGTGTTCTGCATTAACATTATTGTATACTCATCTTGTAGGCGGTAATATTGAGTAAGAGTTATAGGTAGCGAATAATGTTTAATCAAAAACTTGCAAGCATCAGAAGGGCACATATTCATGCATCGCTGGTGAACATCAAGTGTATATTCTTTTTGGTATTCGTCCAGAATCATTAGAGTGGCTTGCAAGTAGAGCTCCTCGGTGTCTGAGTGAAAAACAAACTTCATAATTTGCAAAGCAAAATTTCATAAAACTCACCTAAGAGCAAGCCATCTAAATCAAAAATGCAGTGTGACACCTTGTTGTAGCGTTTGGACGACATTTGCAAAAATCATCTGAGACCAGTCAGATTTTGGAAAATCTAAAATTTAAATGTGATTTTTTCCAAAATTATTTGACAGCCAAATATATATTTTTAGATATTTCAAAATTTATTAAGACACACATTGTACAGTTTGAGAGACATGGTAATGTCTTGATAAATAACATATCGGTTACGCACTGCATGTTCCAGAGCAAGGAAGGCATGGCCTTGAGAATGTGAACTCACAAAATATCTTTTAACAAAAGTGAATATTCTTTTCTTGATCACAGGCATCCAAGAATCACAAATTAACCAACCAGCAAAGCGTATTCTTTACTGAGATCAAGAATAATTTACAATCCAATATGTTCACAAAAGTATCTCACTGCATTTTCGATTTAGATGGTTTGCTTTTGGGTAAGAAGATATGCCAAGTTCTCTCAATCCTTCACATGTATTTATTTCATTCTGTTTTTTTAATCAGATAATGAAGTTTTATACACACAAGCCATACAAAGGGTTCTCGAACCCTATGGCAAGACGTATACATTCGATATCAAACTGAAGTGTATGGGACTGGATGCCGAGGATATGGGTAAATTTATGGTTCAACATTACCAATTACCTATTACGCCGCAGGAGTACATTCGAAAACAAGATGAGTACACACTTGAAATGATGAAAGATTGTAAACTTATGCCGGGGGCTGATCGCCTGATAAGACATTTAGTTTCATATGGCATACCTATTGCGGTAGCAACTGGTACTCCAAGAGACTTGTTCGAATACAAAACTCGTCCACATAAAAAGCTATTCCAGTGCTTCCACCATATAGTTTGCGCAAGTACTGATCCGGAAGTCAAGAATGGCAAACCAGCACCGGATATATTTCTGGTAGCTGCTTCTCGGTTTCCCACTAAACCAAAACCGGAATGTTGTCTTGTATTCGAAGATGCACCAAATGGTCTACAGGCTGCACGGAATGCTGGCATGCAGGTGGTAATGGTACCCGATGAACGTTTGCCATTGTCAATGAGTACTATTGCCACACAAAGACTACAGTCTCTCTTATGTTTCAAACCACAAGAATTCGGATTACCCAGTTTTAGAAATAATTGGCAATGATTTGACAGCTGATTAAATTTGAAGTATGTTTCGACTAATTTTAAAAAAAATTCTAGTTCGTCATTATGGTACAAACTGGTCAAATAAGTACAAACCAGTAACCCATATCATATTTGACATGGATGGAACTATTTTGGGTAAGGCAACTTAATGGGAGATTTGTAGAAAAGTCTATCTATTGATATGAGTTTTATAGACAGTGAAATCCTTTATGAACAAACATATAAGGAGATATTTGCCAAGTATGGCAAGGAATTCACATTAGAGGCCAAACTTAATGCCATGGGCAAGCAGACAGAGGTGTTGAGTGTTTATTTTGTTGAAACATTTAAGCTGCCGATTACACCAAAACAATTCATGGAAATGGAAGCCAAAAGAATTGGAGAATTGGGAAAAGATGTAAAGGTGTTGCCAGGTGTAGAGAAATTGATGTGTCACTTTAAAGCGCATTGTATTCCCATGGGTCTGGCGACAAGTTCAGCCAAACATTCCTTTGACATAAAGACTAAACGGCATAAAGCATTGTTCGATATGTTGCATCATTGTATATTGGGTAGCATTGAACCCGAAGTAAAAAATAGTAAGCCAGCACCAGATATTTTTCTTGTAGCTGCATCACGTTTTCCAGACAAACCAAAACCCGACAAATGTCTGGTATTCGAAGATTCATTGGCTGGTGTACAAGGTGCAAGAGCTGCAGGCATGCAAGTAGTCATGATACCGCCAAAGCAGCTATCCTGTGAGTTAACTAAAGAAGCAACTCTACGCCTTGATTCTTTGGAAGATTTTAAGCCAGAGGAATTTGGTTTGCCTCCATTTGACAAACACTAAGCAAACAATTAAATAAAATTCAAAACTTCAGCTAATAAATTATTCGGAACACAATTCTAAAAACAAAAAATTTGCTTTGGTATATTATTTTGTAATATGTGCAGTCCTCGACCTTGCTGCCGTTTTCGGCCTGTAACCCATTGCATATTCAACTTAGATGGCTTACTTTTGGGTAAGTTTTGCACCGAGTGACTTCCTTACTACTACTACTAAGCACATTTAATTAACAGATACTGAAGATATTTATGTCAAAGCCTGTCAACGTATTCTTCAAGAGTACGGTAAAGTACTAACCGAAGAGGTTAAGATACGATGTCGTGGCATGAGTACTCAACAATTGGCCGATTTCATTATACGCACCTATAAACTTGACCTGATGCGAGAAGAGTATCTTGAACGACAAAATTCATATACAATGGAACTTATCTGTAATCCGGATTTAATGCCTGGTGTTGAGCGCTTGATAAAACATCTAGCCTCTTTCAAAATACCAATGGCCATTGCAACTATGACAAATCAAAAGAGCTTTGAGACAAAGACTCGCTTTAAGCCGGATGTTTTTAATCTCTTCAAGCATGCCGTCTATGGTGGCTCTGATGATGATGTCAAAAGAAGCAAACCAGCTCCAGACATATTCTTGGTGACCGCAGAGCGTTTCTGTGATTCGCCAAGTCCAGAGTCTGTTCTGGTATTCGAGGATTCGCCGAATGGTGTATGGGCAGCAAATGAGGCTGGTATGCAAGTAGTTATGGTGCCATATGCTTCTATGCCATGCATTTTTCAGCAGGATGCAACAGTAGTTCTGGAATCGCTATTAGAATTTCAACCGGAAGATTTTTGCTTACCACCTTTTCGATAGATTTCAAATGGTATTGGGTAGCTTGATGTACAAAATTTCGATTGTTCACTTTGGCTGAAAAAAAATATATGGTGTCAAATTTAACCACTTTTTACTTTTAATCCCTGACTTCACAGTTGAGAGTTAGACTTGCACACTAAGTGTTCCTTAACGCCGCACATGGCTGGATGTAAAGCTTGTACCTCTGTCTGAATTAATGCAAAATTAATTTGGTTTTGTTTTTGTCGTAAAAGTCAAATATTTAAATAGCACCTAAAAGCATACTAGAAAAAATTTAACCAAAATGAGAAACAAAAGATAAAAACTGCACACAGTTCATATTGGAACTTTATTTATTTGTCGTAATAGCGGCAATCGAATTTCGCAAACTGTGAAAATTTTAACTGTCTACGTATTACAGTTCATGAGACGGACAGACAGACGAACGGACAGCGTAGGCTTAGTAATAGGGTCTCGTTGACAACCTTTGGGTAAGTAACCCTAAAAACGATAGGATAACATAATGGCTTAAAAGGATAAGAGACCATTAATGAAGTATGATGTCATTGGATTCGCTGCTTGACCTTGTTGGAGATCATTCTTTGACCCAATTTTCGATTACCTTTGACACACATGACTGTGTCTCGTGACCGTAAAGAAAGCGATGAGTCACACAATGTTGGTGTATATTTGACAGTTTCGATGAAATACTAACCATTCCAACCACCAACCTCAAATTCTCCCCTAAACAGTGGAATGGCAAACATATTTATATATAAAAGTAAATCCATGTATGTTCCCTATGGATTCCAAAACTGCTTGACAGATTTTGATGACATTTTAAGGGCAACTCAAGCATAGTCTAAAGAGTGTTCTTGTTAAGTTTGGTGATTTTGAATAGTGCACCCGGCCAACCGAATCTTGCAATTTTCGAAGACAGCTGGTGCGATCCACACAAAACTTCACAGAAAGATCGATCCAGAAGTTTAGGAATCCATTGGAATCTTTTATATATAAATATGGTTGGCATTCCACTGTTTAAGGGGAGACCTTGTATCATATTTTCGATAAAGCTCAGTCGAAACTACAATATCAATGACTTAAAGCTTTCATTCATGCTGCAACAAAATGTGGACTTGTTCACTTCAGATGAAATACTGCATGATGTACTTGTCTTGTTGTACTTCCATCTGTATCTGCATTGTGTTGGCGAAATTACAAAACAGTGAAATATCTCCATGAATAATGCAACAACTTTAGATGATGATATGCCACACACACACCCACACACACACAGAAAAACATTTGAGTTACCTAAACACTTCAGTTGCAGTTGCATGTCGTTGCTGTTGCTGTTCAGTGAACTAAACATGAAAATTTTGCTGTAGGTGTTGACTGCATTTCAGTTGAGTCCTTGGCATGAATTGCAAATGCAACATGAAATTGATCTGATGGAGGATGCGATTCAGAGTGTTGCTACCACGTTAGATGAGATAGAGAGATTTTGAAAAGACAAAAACTTTTTTTCGTTTGCAAAACCATATGAAAATCTTGCAGTCACAACCAAAAATTCTGACTTTCTACTTCTGTGTGTATAACTGGGAGCTTTAAAAGATGAATAATTCCAATGAAGTGTATTGGAACTTCAATAATTTAAGTGAAACTTAAGATTTCTTTCTTTATTTAAGAATTTTCTTTCACTAAGCTTTTCCATCGTAAAAATTCAATATGTGGATATGAAGCTTCTGCGCTACAGGATTTTCATGCTGTGATTTAATAATATAACATAGGTGTGTAGATGCATATGGATTAAAACTTTTATATAACTCACTCCCGGACATTGCCAGGATATGTTACTCATACGTCACTGTCATCAATGGTTGTCATTTGAAACCATAATATTTTTATATTCTTGTCAAAAACAAAAACAAAAAAAAGAGGTGGCTAAAGGGGGGCAAAACGAAAAAAAAAAAACCTTATCAGACATTGTCAATGGGGAATGTGTTCCTGTGAGTATATAAACGCAAAGTGTGTGTGTGTGTGTGTATCTCATATGTTGGTATACAACACAGCACGACACAAAGTATCTACGTATGTAGTCCCATAGGGCTTTTAGCTTTTAGACACCCCACTAGACGCGACTACTCTCGAGTCAACTCAACTCGACTCGATTCAACTCGACACGACACGATGCTGCGTTACCCGCGGCGTTTACGTCTTTACGTAATTAAATTAAGAAATGAAAACTTTTTTCCAACGGATTCGCTCAACCGGAGCTCAAATTCAACTCTACTAAACTCAACTCATCTTAAATGAATCCAATTCTTCGCTTCTCTTTCCTTTCCATTCATTCCCTTCATAGCTTAGCTTAGTCTGTGATTATTTTTTTGCACTTTCATTTTTGTTTTCTGCACACAAAATAGAAAAAAAAAAGATGAAATGAAATCTTCTTCTTTATTTCTTTCATTCGTTCTTTCTTCACATTATTTTTTCTATACAATATTTTAACTTTTTCTTTTCTTCAGTGTGCACTGCCCTTGAGTGCTTCCTGTGGCGTTCATTAGAGCCTGGCGGAAGTGAGGGCGAAATAGCAAGTGAAGAATGATGAAGAAAAGGAAAAGAATGAACGAAGTCTTTAGAGGAAACAGTAAAATAAAAATCTAACGAAAGAAAAACGTCACAAAAAATATAATACAATAAAAGGAAGGAGTAGAACGAGTAGTATTAGGGAGAAAGAAGTCAAACAAAAGTCTAAAGAGTTAAAAGGTTTTTATTTTTTGGTTTGTTGGTAGTATGAGTCTAAGTGAATGAGTGAATGTGAATGTATTTATAAACATAAATACATATGTGTGTGTGTTTGTGTGTGTGAGTTTCATTCATGAGTGTACAATATTTTGTTGGCATTACTTCTTCATTACTATGTGGTATTGCATGAGGGCGGGCAAAGTGGCGTATACTCATTTAATGAAGGGCAGCCAAGATTAAGTAATTATAAATTGTTATTGTTGTTGTTGTTGTCGGCTGTTGGCTGTTGTTTGATTTCCTTTTCTTTACTTTCTTCTTAAAAACCTCAAACTAAATGGCTCAGACTTGTGGCTTTCAATTGAAAGTTGTTGTTTCGTCTCCTTTCTCTTTTTGATCCTGACTTATTTAATTTTAAATAATATTAAATTGATTTGTAAATTATTTATGCCAACACACACAAACAGAAACACATGTACATACAAAAATACATATCTCTATTTGCATTGCATATGCGTGCGGCTTGCATAATTTAATATTCTGAATTTATGTTAACTCATAAATGATGCCAGATGAAATTTCCTGTTGCAGGATGCATAAATTTTGGTCTGGTCTCCGACTTGACTATAAATCAACTTAAGAATATGATTGCAAAAATATCAAAATCAATGATAATACCCATGATGATGATGATGATGATGATAATAATGATTTGCTGCTTAGTCATGTTGATTGCTTAAACTCACTGACAGCTTGCTTCTGCAAATGCAGCAGGACAATGCCTTATCCATGTTGCAATCACATACAAACATAATCAACATATTTGCAACATCATTTCGAAATATTTTGCAGCATTTTGCACACAAATCATGCATGCAAATTTATGCATTTCAGTTTTAGTTACCATACGATAAAGGAAAAGTGTTGAAAATTGTGAAAAGAAGTTCATTTAATAAAAGAACCAAAAAAATCAATCAATGCTTTTAATGATGAAAAATCACATAAATTGATTAAGAAATATTTAGAATATCCATCAATATCCTTTTTTAATTACTTAATTTTGATAGCTTTATAAATGGTTATGCTTAGATGTGCATGCCCAATCTTGGTTCTGAGGAAAAATTCAATAAAAATCTGAGATTGTCAGAAATGCCGTCAGCAATCATAAAAGTATGCTGCTGCCACTGGCTTTACTGTTGCTTATACTAAGTATTTCTGCTGAAGCTGGTTCTATGTCAAGTTTTCATGCAGCATGCAATGTTGCAACGTTGAAAACTTATACGATTTAATTAAAACTCAAACTTTGTGACGTGAAATCCAAAATACTTTGGTAACTAATCTCGAACATATGCTGAAGCCCAAGCGCTCATATCTCCTTCCACCGATCCACCCAAAATAAGTGCAGCTTCATGTCTGGGGACAGGCAATGTCAAGTGGTTAACTAAATGCAATACACACTCTCACCCACACTCACACTCAACTAACTGAATATACCAAATATACAAAAAAAAAAAAACAGAGGAAGGGTGTTTGATGGTTGGCTTATGTACACAACTACACCCTGCTACTGGTTGATTTGGGTTGCTTGCTTGGCTGGAGAATGTTGTTACAAAGTTGCGTAATTGATTAAGCAGTTTGAAGAAATGCCACAAGACTTTGAGTTGCGGCTGGTACACATGCCACGCCATATTATACAACACCATGTGGGTAGGAATATTTATATACATACATATATCAGTGAGTGTGCTTGGTAAAATTTTTGGAAAAACTTTGGAAATGTGTTATGCAAACTCAACTCAACTCAACTCAAAGCATAGCAAAGCAACGCAACTCATACTTGATCTTTGAAATCATCTCGGAACGTAACTATGCTCGTAAAGCTTCAGTTGCACAGACAGATGCTGCCTTATCTAGTCCCAAGTTGTTGAGTGACTTGCTTCCTAAATAGTTGCAACAGTAGGAACTCATCAAAATTATTAAGTAAATTTGTGTCTTCATTGTTGTCTACTCCTTGCTGATTACTTAGAAATATCCATTCATTTTTCTAGAAGCAGAAGCAGAAGAATATGAGTTCGTCAATGTAACAATTTATAGCTAAGGCATTAAATTTCAAAAATGACCTAGAAGTAGTCGAATAAAATAAGAATGCCAAAGGATGACAACACAATAGAAAAGAATAATTTAATAAAACCACAAATAAATCGAGGAACTAACATCATTTATAAATAAAAAAGATAGTCATACCTACATCTTGAATCCAATTAAATTGAACTATAAACATTGTTTCAACATTTGCAATTGGATAAACTATATGGATAAAACCTGTAACCATTGAATTTTGTCATCCTCTAATAAAATCAACCAATTGTACTGCATAAATTATGTGAGCAAAAGCATTTTTGTGCTTATGTTCAACATTTATTGCCATTTTTCTGGTTGCGGTTCCTATGCCACACAACATCAATAAAGACATATGTATAGTATATACTCTCTATATTCTCAACTCCCTATAACCCTGCATGGTCATAGAAAGTTGCATTTAAATTTTAACTTTGCTCATTTGACACACACAACTGTTGCAATAACAACAACATTAGCAACAACAATCAGAATAAAATGACGAGAATCCAGAATAAAGGACACCAAAAGTCCATCCACTGATATGCCACAAAAAACATGTTGTAAATGTTTAATTTGAAGGACTCCCAACTCTTACCCAATCCCCTTTTTTTCTCTCCCTCTCTCATCTACTAACTTATTGTACTTTCTAATTGCTATTCCAGCGACAATATGTTCCCATGATCTAAGTACACCTGCCTCTTTCTGATTGTCTATTTAACTTTTATTGCTCACCATCACCCATACATAATTGCGTTCATTGAATTGTTAACTCCAAAGTGCGACGTCGCTGCCATCATCATTGATCCCCAACTCTCAAACTCACGACTAACAATCATTTGTTGTAGTCTCTTTATGTGCTGCTTCTGCTTAACCACAATTTCCAGCGGCGCAGCTCAAAGCTGTTGTTATCCTTGTGGTCGCATTGCTGCGTTACGTAGAGTTTCGTTGCGTTGCTGCTTTATGTTACTCTTTGTGTCCGCCTCTCTTGTATATCCTGGATTTAGTTCTTGTTCACCATGTTGTTGTTGGATTTGGGTTTGATTTTCTACAGCTACTACTACTACTACTACAGGCTATGGTTGTCGCATCATCAAAGTTTTGTCTTTGCTTTTGGCATTTATTGCTATTATTCCAATTAAAGTTTGACTTGGTCATAAAATATTTAAAGAATCGAACTTCAACAGTGAACACTGCAAGGATTCGTTGCCAGGACATTAATGCGATTTGGTCAATGGTTTTCATTGCAAAGTAAGTAACCAACTAACCAACCAAGCGAATTGTGCCAATAAAAGGCTATAAAAGTGTAATTGAAGTGTTTGACTCGTTCAATGGTTCATCGCCCACCACCACTTACCACTCTCACTCCTCTATTGGAATGGTATGGATTTGCTGTGGTTTCAATAAATAGAGTTATTTCGATTTTATATGCGGTCATGCACGCTGTTATTTTATATGCAATGTCATCATGACAATTTCAAATGCATTTCTTCTAAATAATTTTAAATAAATCTATTTTGATAATAGAAAAGTGTCCTCCCTCCAACTTACACAATCAAAATGACTCAATGAAATAAATCAACAAGAGTTTCTTTGTTTTATCTTCATTTTTATGCAAACTAATGCTGTGCACATCCTTAAGAAGTCAACCACATATCAACAAAAGATACACAGCTGGCCATTTGATGATGATGATGATACCGACCGACACCCGTTGATCAAAAAAAACAAAAAGATGTATAGTATTGACTCCATCCAACTCTATGGTAATATATACAAACGAACTTTAAACTTCAGAGTACAGTAGTAGAGTATAGAATGTGGTTTTATGGCTTTTTCCCTTGCGGTCAAGGGAATGCAATGCAAATGGGACAAAGCCAACATGGGCGCATGGCAAAAAACTGAAACTAAAATAAAACATAGTCCAATTTGTTTGTAATAGTATTACTTTGTTTACCAAAATAAATTTTGTATGCATAACGAGTAGTGCCAACCCCCTGTCTCAGTGCCCTGTGCCCTCAGTGGCCTCCAAACAATATGCGAATGCAAAAAAAATACAATTTCTAAAATCGTTCTACCATAAAATTTCCCCATTGGACGCTTGAAGCTAAATACATGTAGTATACTATGTAGTATATACGATGAATAAAGAAAGTGTATCTGAGCGAGTGCACTGTAGTACAAGTTGTTCCTTTTTGGGGTTTTTTAGTATTCCACACTTGGCGCCAATGCTGAGTTTACTTTTTTGCCATTTCTTGCTCATGTTTCTCTTGTTCTATTTAACAATTGTCCTTGTCCAATTCAATACAAATAAAAACATATAGTTTCCCATTTCATTTCTGATCATTTCATCTTAAATTCAACTTTTGCTTTTTGTGTTCCTCTTGTTTAGTGATTTATTAAGAGCATAGTGTTACCATAGAATATCACAAAATTTATAGAGTTTTTATTTTGTTATCCCATATTAATTAAGCTACTGGACAAGCAGTATTGTCAACCTTATTTAATTTAGTCAAATCTATTCCTTGATTTTTAAGAACATCTTCAGCAGCTTTGACAGCCTCAGGGGCTGGTATGTGTTCTCTGGTATAGATTGCAGCCCATTCTACATAATAACAACAATGTAATAATAACAATCTTATATATGATACTCGTAACTTACGATAATGTGTATATCCTTTTACATCGACGCATAGGTAACGCACCGCATAGTTGTCGTAGTCTGTGTCCAGTACCCATATGTCAATGCCAAGTGGAAATACTGTAATTATTTTGAATAATTATACTGTGATCTGTCATAAGGCAGATATATACATACCATTATTCGATCTAACATGACTCATTTTACCATGTCTGGTAATTTTTTCAAGTTTTATGACTCTGGTGCGACGTCTTTCACTTCTATAAATAATAAAGAGCATATTAATATCGGTATTACTATTTTTGGAACTCATATCACACAGGAATTACTGGGATTGAAATGAACAGGTATTCGAATAGTCTCAGTTTTCTTTAGAGGACATTGCAGAGTAATGGAACACCTACGAGAGGAGTCAGTAGAGCACGTATTTTGTCACTGCGAGGGCCTCACTTGGACCATACTCCGTCGCCTTGGAAACCAGTATTTGGAACCAGTTGAAATTGCAGATCTGTCTCCGAAGGGGATCTTGGAATTCCTAATGAATACCAGAATCTCGGAGGAACTGGGTTACAGGGTTTGCCAAAATAGGCCCACTTGCGGCCGCAGTGATGAAGTGTACTGGTTACCGCCCTTTTCCTAATCTAATCTAATCTAATCTAATCTAATCTAATCTAATCTACTCATATAACGTATTGTTATCGGATTATTTTTTTTTTTATCAAGAGTATCAATTACATTTTGAATTCAGTTTTATATTTCTCATAGAATCAATTCTGCATATAATCGTATTAAGATACATGTGGCAAAACTGCTTCAAAGAGGCCTTTATGATAACTAAGTATACTATATTATTAAACCGATGGACAAATACAAGATATGGTATTTCATGCAATGGCTTAGAATTAAATTAATTACTTCGCTACTTACATGGGATCAACATCACTTTTATGTATTTCATAATTTTCATTGTCCACAGCAACATAATCAACTGTTTCACAAATGCCCTTCTCAGGTTCGTCTAAAAATGGAAATCGTGAATATATAAACCATAGACCCAAAAACTTTTCAACATTGAAATCGTCCATAGCTGTCACATTTGTAGGGCATTGATTTGAACTTGGTACGACCGAACTTACGCAATATATTTGAATCAAACCGAATACTAAAAGCATAGAATTTCTATAGGTGCAAATGAAAATAAAATTTAAATATAACATATTAATGCAAATACCATGTTAATGATCTTAAAAATAATTACTCACATTTGGTACAACGACATTTTGGCTATTATTTAGATAGGTAGTAGTTGTATGAAGATTGTCATTTTATAATATAGTATAACACATTTGAAATGGCACTTTGTCAAATTTTGCAAATTAAATTGGTCACACTTAAATTTTATATAGAAGTGGAAATAATATTAGTTGAAATTATACACGTTAGTTTAGTTTCTCCAATGCTTGAATACACTTCTTATGCATGTGCCCTAAGTGAAGTCTTCTCCTAGAGTTAGACAAACAACGTCACCGTCAAACTGTGCTTCAGCACTAGGGGTACTTCAGCTTCAAGTTACACAAGCAACGCCGGGTTACACAAACGACGTCAACGTTATTGGCTTTTGGTAATCAAAAAACAGCTAAGCAAGTGTATCAGATACATTCGAAAATTGAATAATAATAACGGAAAGTAATTATTAAATACAAAATTATTAACGATTAGTAATTAAAATTATTATAATAATTTTGTTATTATAAATATCATTAATTGTTCATAATTAATTAGTATTATTCATTATTATCATTAATTATCCATATTTTTCATTCACAAAAGACAGCAACACTTTGTTTGACATTCACCAAAACAGCTATTTGTTATTCACTACAACATCAAACAGCTCTTTTTGGTTCAAAAAACAGTTCAAAAAAATAGTTCTTTACCCATTTACCAATACTGTTTATGTAATTGCCTTCATACATTTTCATACATTTCAACTTTTTTATTTCGTCTCCTTGAAAGCCAGAACAACCGATGTGGCAGAAAAGAACGTTTGTCTAAGGTCCAGACGTAGCCGAAGTGACAACAGGGAAGAAACAGAAATTTACTTGGCTCGATGCTATCCGACTTTTTTTGTTGCTTTGTTCACCACTAAAGCACACTGACGACCCAACTTATTTTGGATACTTCCAAAGGTTGGACAGCCCTGCTTTACAGTATAACTAGAACGAAGTATTTTTTACTAATTGGCTGAGCATCACCTAAGTATGTGTACAATATTATGATAAGCATTGCTGGGGAAAGTTTATGGGCCTAGACTATTCGACTGTTTTATATAATATTATCTGATGGTCTTCCATATTTATATATAACTAGATACCCGGGCAGATATTGTTCTGCCTTTCCTTCCCAAACATTTATTGGATACTGTAAAATTTGTTTCATTGATAATCCGCTCTCCTACTAGATGATATGTTTGCCCCCATTGGCGATGTGAAATTATGAAATCTTTTCTGTTCAAATGTTGAATGATGCGAAAGACAATTGTGTTGACGTTTTTTGAAAACAACTATTGTATTTCTTGATGTTGATGTATGCAGGCTAACAAAACATAAAAAATTATTAAAATCGGTTGAGTCGTTCTCGAGCCCTTACAGAGTTAACACAAAGCAATTGATTTTTATATAAATATAAAAGATATATGTATGTAAATATTAACCAGTGCGCATTTAAATTCATTTTCCTAAAATTTTCCAAAGAACCATGACTAATTTAATTGAATAAATTTATTATTTATAAACATTTTTAATATAAACAATCGGAATTATTATGTTATAAAAAATGATTAAATTTGTATGTTTAATAAAAACTTTAATCATTGTATCAATACATATGCCTATAGCTATAATTCAAAAAATCCATGAAAATATCTGTGACGCCTTCCATGAAGCGTCGCAGTAGTCCTCAAAGTTTCGATATACGATTTGGCAACTCTGATGGAAATTCGTTAAATTCATTAGCTTCGGTTTCAATGCTCAACTCAGATTCCGTCCATGATTCAACATTGGTTGTATCATTCGGATCAGGGCAACCGTTCTGTATGGTATCAATGAGAAAAGTCAACGAAATATTGTTATCGGTCAAAATCTGCTTGGCTTTAGCAATAGTTTCCGGACGTGGTTGGCGTTCGCGTGTCAGAACCCAAACAATTTCTAAAACGAAAGTGAAAGTGCAACAATCAATGAATTACATAATCTAAATGCATGTCATAATAGTATTATTATGATAGTATTGTAAGTGTGAACGCCATAGAAAAGGTATGAGTGATGTGATGGGGGTTTGTGGCACGAGGCATAAGTATGTAAGTATGGCACTAACGCAATTAATTATGGATTCAAATTAATTATGGCAAATAGAATAATTGATTTGTGGTTTGCATAATAAATGAGCATTGGCATCTACGTACATATGTTGAGTAGTGTGTTGGACGTGTCGCGTCCAATCTATCTATTGTACTTATCTAACTATCTATGTACGAGTATCAATGCTCAGTCTGTCTGTCTGTCTATATGTCTACGTGTATGTCCATATGTTTATATGTATATTTGGTTCTCTTTGGCCAGCTGTGCGTGTAAATATCAGTCACACATTGTTCTATCTTAATTTTGCCTCTTCCTCCTTCACCTAATTTGGCGTTGCACAACGTACTATGTATGTTGTTCTGAAATTCAATGAGTTTTCGAGTGATGTGCACCATGAAATCCGTGACAGTGTTTGACAATGATCATCATCATGTATGCATGTCATACTATCTAGTACTACAATATGAGTATGTATTAAGCGATAAAATGATAATTTCCGTACTTACTTATATGCGCAATCGGTGTGAAATTCGAGCAACTATAGACAACGGCATATGAGTCATAGTCAGTACCAAGAACAATGTAGTTGGGCTTGTCAGTGCGTTCTAGAAAAAAATAAAATAAAATAAAAGGTAAACATATTTCAATAGAAACAAGTCTGTCTACTCAAGCTGATAGATACTAAGTACACATATATCAAATGAACTGAAGCATTATCAAAGCAATATTAACACAGTGGTTGCTTGATTGTTTGGCTTAATTACTAAAGGGTGCCTACTACTTCTTAACAATCTTTAAATGTTTAGTGGTTTATCAAAATTTTGTAAACATATTAACAGATATCTTGATAAAATTTAAAAGTTGCCATATTTTTGATACAACACTTTCGGTATGAACTATAGAATCCAAAAAAAAAAATGTATTCAAAAGATTAAAAGATGTATGCTTTCGATAAACCACTGATTGATTCTCGTACTTACGATTTCTTGAGAATGCTACAGATAGTTGACCGGGTCCTTGAATTTTGGCCTTGCCCGTGACATTTGATGGTCTGTCTGTGCTAAAAATCCATCAATAAAAAAAAATATAAGATAAAAATTGATTTAAGAATAAATACACAACTTACAATCTATTGATGGCCGAGTTCACAACTGAGACGGTAGAATTGCCAATATTTTCATAGGTTGCATACATGCATTTCTTACCGATTTCAAAGGCAAATGGATACTTGGTATACTCATACCAAACACCCATATACTAAAAGTTGAAACACAAATAATAATGCGATCATAGTTATTATGTTATGGTACTTACTGCATCTACATTGAAGGTATCCATGAGTGTTACATTTGGACATTGTCGTGGGAATGGTACTTGGGCCGTAGTCAAAGGCACCAGAGTAGTTACAAACACTGAGATGATACTAGTACGAAACAAGCAATAAATGCATAATTAATATATGATTTTTATGGAACATTTTGTACAAATGTGAGTATTACCTTAGAGCAATATACATTTTATTGTTTAACTTTAATTTAGTATCTGTTGATCTTTAATTGTAATGTTTTTATTTAATATAATTAATTATTTTCGCACTTAATGTTCTCGCACCTCTCAACGCTCAATGCTCACTTCGAACTAAAAGTATTTCGCATCAAAACGCAAAATTTATATATTTATTTATTACATGTAGAACAGCAAAAACAACTGAAACAATAATGTGACCAGGCAATCAGCTGTGGAGCTTTTCAGAGTCTTTTTTTTTTTGTTGCTTTTCGTTTTCCTCTGTTTGAGCTTTAATAACAAAATATTTATTTACATTGTTTATTAAATAAATTTATTTAATTTTTGTTTTTCCATTTGTCCATCTTTCTTTTTGTTTTTTTTTTTTCTTGATTTGTTTGTGTTTCTGATATTGTAAACGTAATAGTAATGGACTCACTTGATGCATTTTGTATATACCATACATAGTATTCCGTTCAAGTCTATGGTTGTGATGTTATCTTTTGTTTATAATCGGCAGACAGAGGAAAATAGTGTATGTCATCAAGTCGTGCATATTCACTTTTTTTCTTATCATTTCAATGCATTTGAACCTTTGTGGTTTATGACGTTCATGAACTTAAGTTTTACACTTCCAGTGAAACATCTTATCTTATTACTTATCAATTTTAATTAAAATATTTAAATGTTTATCGCTTTGATTGTTCAGTTCTAGAAGAATGAGAGAAGATACTAGCAATTGATGATTTCAAAATGATGTTGCTTTATAACATTAAAAACTTCTTGTTATTTAGAAGAAATCATTAGAATTAGAATAATTTGTACTGCCATCTACAGTTGTGAGTTGGCATGTGGAACACGTTTGTTGCGCCATCTAAAGTGAAAATTTGTGTAGTGTATTGTATTAACAATAATATTGAATGCGAGTATGTTAAGCACAAATCTGTCAGAACATAGATTGAAACAATTTTGAAAGAGATTGTTCATTGCTTCATTAATTTTCATATTGTGGTATTCATTTAACATATTTATCATTATTTATCATTTCGAAATTACATATTTTAAATAGATGATATCTGATAGTTTGGTTCACCTGGAGTATTATTATTTTGCTACTTCAACCTCATCTCATCGCTCCAAAAAACTTCACGTCATTTTTTCACAACTTCCGATGGTCGTGATTCTTAGCATATTTTAGTCTTATCGACAACTCTGCGTGTTGACAGATACAGTAAAATTCGACGAACCATAGGAGCACTTACAATATTTTCGATTTTTGATGAAATTAATGATTTGATTGTATGTAATTTAGAGAGAATCAGGTGGTCAAGTCTTGGCATAGTTTTTAATGGCCTACCACCAGTGTCGAATTAGGCCAAAGGCCCAGTAGGCCCTGGCTTAGTGACAAAAATCACATAATGGCGTATGGCCGGCCGCACTGCACTGCACAATGCAGTCTGCACTGCATCGTATAACAATAATCTTCTACACAGAATGTGAATGAAACTGAATGTTGTTCTAAATGTATTATTTATATGTGCAATTATCCCTGAATCCTCGGAAAATATTGGAAACTAGCAGCTATTATAGTTAACTAAATATCTGAATCGATTCTGATAAAAGTTGGCAACAAAGTAAATTCATTATGTAGATGGGTGATGAAAAAGGGGCGGCTGGTACTTACTACATGTCCTGGGGTCTATGTCGGTCTTGGCCCTTGGCTTGATTTATTTTAAAAACATTTTGCACAAAATGATCGGACCGATTCAAATTTTTTCCAAATATATCGCCAGTGTTGCTAAATCAGCTTTTTTCCCGCCGTTTCTAGCTTTTTTTGAGACATGTTTGCAGGAATAAATGTAAAACAGCGGGCAGCGGGAATTTTGGCTTTTGTTAAGAATGTTATCGGCTTTTTCAGCTTTTTTATTATGTGACGTCTCTTTTAATGATTTATCGATATTGAGAACATTTGTAGTGTGGCCATCTCTATCTTGGAAGTGCCATATCTAAGTGTGTTAATCGTGTTACTTCCACAGTTTGAGTGATAATTGCAAACATAAGAATCATGCAAAAAACGTTTCAACAAAAATGCCGTGAGACTTGGCTACAAAACCCGGAGTTTGGGTTTGGCTTCGGAAAGATGTCACGGATTCCACTTTAGACTACTACAGCTATTAAAAATGCACAATTATTGCAATGCTTTGTGATCTACGCTAATCTAATTTACACTTGACATACATACATATTTATAGAAACAGGTTGCGCCGGAATGGAAAATGTTGTATGGAATACGAAATACCATACAGCTACCTAAGCCTAGTACGCACAACTGAGTCTTACGACTCGAACAAAGAATTCAGATGGAATTTAAAAAAAAAAAATTCAAATGATATAACATACAAAACAAAGAAAAACAGCTTTCTTTTCTTTTCAATATAGCTTTTTTTACTTGTGATCCCGCTAGAAACAACTTTTTTCCCTTCTGAAAAATTGCCAACACTGTATATCGCTCATATTCTCCTTTTTTTAATAGCTTTTAAAACAATATCCGCTATTCACCCATCTAGTTAAGGTATTTAGCCTAACTCAATCATGTTTTTTTTTTTAATATATGACTTACTTCACTATCCAAAACTGAAATACATAACTATAAAAACTACCGAAAATTCTGTGTGTGAAAAAATATTAATTTTTTGAAAAAATCAATTTGGACAGTTTGATGTGGAGGAGCAGAACGAATTGTGATTCCTTGAATTGAAGAAAATATATTATAAAAAAGATGCATTTTTCATAGGGAAGAGGTCTTATAGCTTAAACCATCTTCTATTAAACTGAGTCTTTGTACTTTGAATCTTTTACATAATGCAATGACATATTAAAATTTAATCGGTAGATTAGATTAGATTCCTTCTTTATTGATTTAAGTTTACAATTACAATATTTATAGTTTAAAATTTTTTAAAGAACATAATATGTACTGGCATTGCTACTTGGCGTCTGCCTAAACTTATGTTTATAAAACAAATAACATACTACACCCACCTGCATCGTTTTAGCGAGATAGCAGATCGTTGAATCTTTGAATTAACCAAGGTCTAATAAACAAAAAACTTAAATTATAATAACAAAAAAAATATACCTAATCATTAAATTCATTTATCAGTCTATTTTGACACCAAGAACTATACCTCCAATTGCTCTGCCAAATCGACTGGTACGGGTTGCTGGTTGCCAGTGAGTATCAAAACCATCAAATATGGTCTGGAACTGTTTGTTGCTCGATATGTGTCGATACTTGTTTTTAAGTCCGTGCACATTGTATGTTATTATTTTTAGTTTTTCGTCCCTATGTGTGTCATGGTGACTTGATAATTGGTTTGTTGTTTCGAAATTTCTGCGTTTATCTGTACTTAGTTTTTTGCATTGGCTTTCTCCATAATTCGGTCGTAATTTATAATTTCCGGTGAGATAGCTGGAAAAGTTCTCTTCAGAGTCTGGAGCCCTTTCTCTTTACCACTGATCAGCTCCCTTTGTTTGTTAAAAAAGTATCACTCATTGCCCACTTTCATTGAGTCATTTTTTACCAAAATTTGTTGATTTGGATCAATTGCATGCAAGTCCTTTTTTATTTGTAGCAAGGCTCATTTATTCAATTGTTTCTTTTGGCACAAATTTTTTTCTATATAGATATTTGACTCAGCCAGTTTACGTGCGTCCCCCAGGATTTCATTTGCTTTCTCCTTTGACGACGTTTCCGCAACAATTGTTCTTGCATTGGAAAGGGTTGCTATGATCCTGGCTGACCTTAGTTCTGGTAGCTGGATATTTAATTTTGAACAACATGTGTCCATGATTGCTGCTCTTGGGTCCTTTTCCATAGGAACGCCAATATTTGAATGGTATGAACAAATTGTGTTTCACCACAAAATATTGTATAAGCAAATTAAAAAACATTTTTTGTTTTTTATTTTCTTTTTGCTCAAGGTATTTTTTGATCTCATTTACATGTTAAAATGTATGTATTTGAATTTTTTTGAGGATAAATCATCATTCATATAAATGTTTTTCAATTCAAATGGTTGGTTCAGCTTCTTTGTCCATTTTAGTTTGAACTATCGTTTTGTATTGAATGTTTTTTATACAAGGAGGTACACTGGAAGATGGCAATGAAAGAAACCTGCTTCTTGATCCTTTTTGTTTTGGTGCAAAGCTTTATAATGATTAAATATCATAAGAGATATTATTTATATTACTAGTAGTTCTTAATTTTTGTTTTTCTCCTTACTGCTCCTTTAATAAACCAACGAAGATAATATGAAACACAAATATAATAATAATAAATAGTTCATCTTTTCCTTAAAGGTGTTTTTTTTTTTTTTGGTTTTATTTATTTTTATTTTTTCATTGCATTTTATTATCAGTTCGTTTGGCTTTGATATAAATAAGTTCAGGGCAGCTTAAAAAAGTATATTTTGAATTTATTTCAAGTTTGCGTTATGCTGCATCTTTTGCATCCATGCACTTTTAATGATATTGTACAATCATAGAACTCAGTAAAACAGAGCAAGTCCTGGACTAAAGCAAATTGCACGATATCATGTGCAAGCAAATTGCAACATGTTTTGCAATTCCCACGCGCTGGATTCGTTTTACACTCCTTCTGCTCACCTAACTCACATTCCATTCCACCACCATATCCATCCTGATCCACAATACCCTTTGTTGGCTTGTATTGCTTAGCTTCATTTTGTTTCGTTTAAATGCCTGAATTGTTTGTATTTCAAGCAACTAAGTTCATATTACAAATATGGTAAAGTTCCTTCTACTTGCATATCCTTTTGCATGAACTGTGCATTTTTTTTGTTGTTTTTTTCTGGTGAAATTGTAATGAAATTATTTCGGTTGCTCCTTTTGCTTGTTAGCTGTTGATTGCAATTGTTTCGCTTGAAATTAGATAAATGTTATCGATGCATACTCGAGGACAAAACGCAAAATGGATATCAATGTGTGTCAGGATGTAACAACTAATTCAATTTTAAAAACATTTTAAAATGCATTTTAATTTACGCAAACATGAGATAAACCAAATGGTATTCAGTACGCCCAGCAACAGCACTTAATTAATAGCTGCACTATGCATATCCTGTTGTGTCCTACTTAGTATATATTGGGCCTCACTGACGGTGAGGCCTTTTTGCTTTTATAACCATATAAATCAAATTACATTGGAAAATTTCAGTGGACATTTTGTTCATAACCGCAAAATACCTATAAACACACGCACACAATGGCTACTGATTGAATCATATGAGTAAATGAATGAGTGATGATCCTGTATCATACACACGCATATAAGCATGAGTATGACCTGCTGCAGGTAAACATAAAGCAGTGGTCACTTACTACTATAAAGCCAGCAGTTGCTTTTAGTTTGATAAAATTATGGATCGAAGCTTTTTGTGCAATGTAATTTGAGTGTAAGGATATTATGGAAGCCAAAGGAAAGAAAAGCTTTAATGGTTTTTGTGTTTTTTAATTTAAATTTAATTAAATTAATAATAAAAATATGTACAATGCACAAAATGGAAGGTTTCATTTTAATGACTTCATCCTTTGACATGGCTTCAGTTCCATTACCGATAAAATGTATTGTTCACTAGTTTATTTGATGAAAAACAAGTGTAAAGAATGTTATCGGCTTGAATCGAATGCCAGATTCAAAAAATAGCAAAAAAAATTGTAACATCAACATGACATTCTTAAAAATCTCAAGTTTAGGAAAAGATTCAAATTCTTATATTAAACTGTGACCAAAATGGATGTATTTATTTGTAAGAAATGTGGTTTAAGAGTCATAAAACAAGGTAACCAAAAGAAGTTTAAGTTAAGTTTGTATATTTTAGAAACAGTGACAACATATAAAGAATCTTGTTCACCTTCCAACTTGAAGCGGTATCTTTAATGACCCAACTTCACGACTTCAACTGCTAAAAAATCAAAGCAGCAAATCATAAATGCAAGGCCATAATGATAATGTTTTTCTGTTATTCATGGAACTGTATACATTTACAGAGCCCCTGAATGTCAAAATATAAGAAAAAATTATGGGTTCTTCATCATGACAATGCATCGGCTCATATAGCATTGTCTGCCAAAATGTTCATGCAACTTTTACCTGATCTCCAAGAACAAGATTTCAGATTTCAGAATTGCAGCTCATAGATGAAGACTTTCAGCATTGTTTGGATCAATTTTAACTATAACTTTAAAAATCTTATCTGAAAAATAAAACTTAGTGTTTGTCCGTTTGTTTGTTAAGCGCTGCCATACTGTTCATTTGATTGCATTGACATTTTAGTGAATCTGTATGGTTTGTTTTTGGCTTGAACATGGGATAGTTTTGGACCCGATATGCAGCGCTGTTATAGCGAAATTGGTGAATCATATTGTGCATAGACATTTGTATGTAACGTATTTTCACCTTTTGGGTGGATATTTTTTTATTTCCATTTAACCGTTAACGGACACTATGGTCTGGCCAAAAACAAGACAAACGGTTTTAACGCCAAGACAAATGCAATTGGACCACCAACATAGCTTGCCATGCAGAGGATGCAGCTCGGAACAACAACCTTTGAGAATTGAATTGTGTACAAGCTGAATCGTGAGCTAACCGGTAGACATGGTGGCTCAGATCACCCAATTAGAGACAAAAATGATGTTATAATAACATCAGAAGGAGAGCAACTAGCTAAATGTTTTAGACACTTCTCCGAGGTTCTTAACCCATCGCAGGCAGATACAACCTCGTCAAATGTAAATGAAACGTCCTCTTCGAGCACATTGCCCAGCAGTTGTTGATCTTCATCATCATCTCCACCCAGCCTAGAAGAAATGGTATGTGCAATTAAATAGCTGAAATCTGGGAAAGCTTCTGGTGGGGATCAGATTCCTCCCGAAGTACTCAAAGCTGACCGTTGGCAAAACAGAATTTATAACCAACTGTGACGAAAGCGCGGCTCCCCGTTTTACCGTATATGGAAAAGAAATCAGCCGAAAAGCAGAATTCTGCTACCTTGGAAGGCATTTGCCCAGATAAACAACCTATGGGCCTCGTACTCTATATCAGTAAAATTAAAACTCTGAATCTTCAATTTCAACGTAAAAACTGTGCTATTATATTAATGCGAGTCTTGGTCCCTAACTATTGTTCTTATACGAAATCTGCAAATATTCGTAAATTCCTGCCTACAAAAAATTTTGAGAATCTGGTGGACGTAGACGGTTTGGCTAGATTGGCCATACTTCACGGAAAGATCCTGACGAAATCTGCAGAGCAGCTCTTTGGTGCAAAAGAAAATAAGTAGAAGGCCACTGAAAACCTATAACCGATTTCGGACACTATGGTCTGGCCAGGCATTGATATGTGATTAATATCGTATATCGGTGGTAATTATTTCATCGGAAAAGATGGTATACTCGATGGAGCAAAAATGTGCCATCTCTTCAATTTGTGGTCCAACTATTTCTTCTTCTGTGCCAAAAAAAAGCTTCAAAAAACTAATTACACAATAAATGACCACTGTTGTTATGAAGGAGACCAATACGACAGGCGCAGAAGTTGTAAATATGTCTGCTGTATGTTTGTTGATGATGGAGAAGAAGGACAACCATCACCAGCAAGCTAATTTGGCTTTTTTGCACCTGCGGATTTCTGCCTTTAAACGAAACTTTTTTTTTAATTTTTTTTGTCTCATTATTCCATACATAACAGTATATAAATTAAAATACTAAAAGTTTGTTTTTACAAAATTTTGTTGGAATTATTCGTTTTTCATTGCTTAAAATTTCATCCTTACAATCATTCTTATGCAACAATGTAACTAAATGTCTTATGTTTTTTTCATTTGAATCTTCACGTTTAACTAAAACTACTTTCACATATCATTTCATTTCCTCTTTTTCGAGTTCATGAGAAGTTCTCACAAACTTGACCCCCATACTTGTGAAGCGTTTATCCCACAGAAACATGCCTAAACATGTTGTCGGCTTAGAATCTTGTCTTGTTCATTTTCATCTTCATCTGCATCGTAATGCGAATATGTGTTTGTTTTTGTATTGTTACAATTGATAAATGTGTTTCATTTAAAACTCTCTTGAAACATGTTCTCACATAGAATTCAATGGTTAACAAGTAAGGAATCGAATTTAACTTCTGTATATGGTACATACTTATGTATGTTCCTTGTGTCTTATATATAAGTATCTTGACTATTGTCTGATTCTGTGTTCTACGCTGTTTGTGGTTTCATTTAAGTTCGTTCGCGTTATTTGTATACGCGTGAGTATTAAACCACAAACCGTAAGAATCGTCCACATTTTGGTATTCATGTTCCTTTGTCGAATTACGGCATCCATGAACAAGGAGTGCTGTGGATGATGTTGCTGTTGTTGTCTAATTTTGACATTTTAAGGGTGCTAATAGACACTGAGGCGGCACAGGAAACGACAGCGACATAGCTAAACTGTGAGCGACATTATTTATAGCCGCTTTCTCAATGTAATGCCATCCTTGATGTTATTTTTGACCCATTCCTCTGCTACACTATGATATAGGCAGGATAACAAACCGACAGACAGACACACAGACATATAGTTAGACGGATACAGAGTTGAAAGCGTGTAAAGGAAGGATATATGTACGTGCATGTTGATGCTGCCTATTGACCATTAAGATGCCCCTTTACTAAGCTGACATGACTAGAAATTTCGACCAATTTTCTATGTATGTTAGGCATTCCCGACAGTTTAGTGACTACTTTAGTTGTCACTGCCGTAATTGTTTTCTTGGTTTTAACTGTCATTTGCTCTTGATCTCTCTCACTCTTCATCTCTCTCCCAAAATTGGTTTATCCTTTTGTCTGAATGTTGTCCTGTTTCTTGGTTTGTTTGTCTTGTTAATGGACACAACCTAAGCTCATGTTGTCATGTATGCAATAGGATTCTCAGAAATTTATGAATTTCGTTTATTTGTAAGAAATTAATACACAAAAAGTGGTTCTCCTTAAAAATAAAAACCACAAGCTGTTTAAACTCAAACTGGAATAGCACTACAGTCTCATGTAAAGTATCTCTTATGTAATTAAAGGCATTGTTAAGCGCGCTCTCTCTCACTCTCCCTTTGTTGAGGTAACACCCAAACCAAATTGAACTTAATGTGACATAAATTCCAATAATTCAATAGAAATTATTAACCAATTTATCAAAATCTACATCTTAATTTGCACACGTTCTGTTTCAATTGAAGAAGGAGTGGGATGTGTAGCCATCGCAATACACATTGGGTCCTTCATCTCTTGAACATTCATAAGAACAAATTATTGCACATCACATGTGTACCTAAGTGATTTCCAAAAAGTTCCATTTGGATAATCTATGATAGGCAACGGGTGTGAAGCAATAATTCTTCTCACTTGTATTGGGAGTCCTCAATAACGAAACTGGAGTTCGAAATCTTCAATTTCAGAAAAAGAAAAAGCAAAAACATACATATGTATGACTATAAGCTCATTGCAAAGTGTAGCATAATTTATGGCGCAAAACGTGTAAAATGCTACCATACCATACAGTTGTACATATATTCTGATACACTTACAAATACATATATAGATACATATGTATGTATATACATTAGTACATGTATGAAGTAAACTAGGACTAGAACTTAGTCTAGGAGTTATGGCAAATGCTTGCCACTAACAAATTTTCGCAAATGCCGATAATGATGAGCGATTTCTCATTGCTTTGTTTTGTTACAACACCCTCTTCGGTAGTTCCAGCAATTCGTACATACCTACATACATGTGTCTTAGTCCTTCTTGCACCAGTCATTTGCAACAGCTGCGACCTTTGACATACCAATGACGGCAATGGAGCATGAGGATAACGCGCTTCTTCACAATGCCAATTTTCCTTACTTCAAATTGTTTGCTTAACAAGACTCTGGGAAGTATGGTATACTATGTATATAAGGAGAGTGTGAAGTAAGGTTAGACAAAGTGGATTTTGGCGGGGGTTGGGATTAACTATTGCAAGTATCGCACGTAACAACAAAACTTGATTTTCGGCCATCAAAAACGCCATAATTCTTTTTTGTTTTACAAATGCTTTCTTTGACTTCACTGACACTTGGTGCGACCGAGTTTGCTTTAGTCCTTGTTGCTTTTGTAGTGATACTTTTGTCGTCGTTGGATTGTACATACATACATATATTTGTAGGTTGATTTCCTGAGCGCATTGGCAACACTTGTGCGCTTTTAAGCAAATAAAAAACGTGCTCGAAACTTTTGTGTCTTTTTGTTTCTGTTTTGAGAAATTTGAGTTTTTCCTCATGTTCTCAATGTCGTCGTCATCATCGTCATCTTCCAAGCATTTTCGCCCTGTGCCCTTGCCTGATGAATAACATTCCTTCGTGTAATGCTGATGCTTCAATAAGATTCTCTTGATTTTTCGGTAATATTTTTTTGCCAAATTATTTTCCAATCATGATAGTATTAGAACAAGAAAAGTCAAACAGTGAATAGCGAATGGTGAACGTGCGCCTGTCACGGGCACGTTCAGTATCGTTATTCTTATGAAATTCTGAATTCCTTATTGAAAATGTTCACTTTTAGATTGAAATTTCGATTGGTGTCAATATCTTCTAAGTATTATACAAGATATCATTTCGTTTTCATTGATTTGTGTTAATCACGTATGAATCTCTCAAGATAGATTTCATAAATAATATTGTATTTTATCCGTCATATTTAGTGTTGTTTTGTTAACTACAACAAAGAGACCGACCGATCTTATTATGTTACGAGGTGTAAATTGAAATGAATATCCAAAAATCTGTTAAAGTTGGTACCTTGTCAGCAATAAATTACTTCGTAAGCTAAGCTGACCTCCTATTCAATAATTTGTATTTAAAATAGGAATATATAAGATTAAAAGAGACTAATAAATTGTAACTATGAAAAAATTTTAAGCTTACCGTAATGCTCCATGCCAGCGGTAGGCTAATCACTTGCCCTAGTGAAATTATCTAAACCGATTACTGTAACCAATACAAGGAAATGCCTCGGATATAAAACCCAACTATAACGACGACATTTGGACCACGCACCCGGTTTCAACCTTCCGGGAATTAGCTGATGTCAACACCACATGGGAGGGCGCTAAAATAACAGATCAGAATCGTGTGCGATGGAGAAGGCTAGTGGAGGCCCTATGCTCCAATCTAGGAGTTTAAAAGGCATAAATAAATAATGCTCCATCAATATCTTAACATCAATGCATCAGGAGAGTATAGTAGTATAGTAACTGTAGCCGCTGTCCAATACCGAAAGTCTCACTTGATACCAATATAACCACAATTTGTTAATGTTGTATGACCCTACATATATCACGTTACTAACCAATATGTTTCGAATACATCACAAAGTGACCGTTGTCCGAATGATTTGTTACTGGTGATTTTACCGAGAATGGAATACTATGACAGTATATTTTCTCTTTATCCTTCTTAATTTCTTACCCACTTCGGCTATTGAAGTCATCAATGGTTTTCTTTTCCAGACAAGATCCGGGTATAGCGTTACCTTAAGAAAGCAAACTTAGCCCAATATAAAAATTAGTAAACTTAATTTGTTGCTCTAACATTTTTAATATTGGGTATGCAAGTAAGTTTTAAAGGATTGCCAACAGTAGTGATTAAGCATACCGGACCATATTTGAACCATGTAATGTAAAAGCTTCATAATTTTCCACATTTGTGAATAATGAATATTTCACCCCATCTAAGTGTCTAAGTTTGCTTTTCTTCGTACATTCGCGGGAATCATTGTTACTTTGCTTCCATCTGAAGAAAAGTGCAGCAGAAAGCCATTGGCTGCTGTGTAAGTCTTACGGAGAGCACGCTCCATCAATTTCAACCTGCGAGTACTGGTACATATAACAACTGATGATATTGAAGCGTGAGATTGCAGAAAAACAGTCTGAATAGGCAACCAGACATATGCCATTAATCTTTCACCATGACAATGCCCGGCCACATGTCGCAAACGAGGTCACATCCTATCTCGATGATACCGGATGGGAAGTCCTTTTGCACAATAAAGCTTTAAAATCGAGAAATAATCTTTTAAAACTTACTTATATACCCAATAGAAGATTCAAAGAAATACATTAAACAGAAAAAAGGTTATCTTTGGCTATATCAAAGCTCTAATACGCTTCAGGCTCCTGTGAATGAGCATACAGAAATAATATATTATTGATATGACTAACGATTAGGGTGGAGTCAGTATTCATGCTGCATTTAAACACACCAATAGTTATACATATGTGGCAACATATCATGTGGCCAATTACTCTTTGACCGTGTACACATGATCATACACCGTGAGCGCATTATCATGTATACATGACCATCCTATGATTGAGCATGCATTATTGATTTGACTCATGTTTAGTATTCATACAGCATTTTGATATTGAAACCGGGAGCTATACGATCCAGTAATCTTTGGATCATTTAATTAACATGCTTGGTTAATATGGGTCAGTTAATTATAGTGTCCAAATTTCAGTGCTAAGAGGTTTTTCCAATAAAAAACATTAATTTGAATTTGTGTTCCCATGGGAGGTATCACTCTTAGTGGTTCGATACGTCTGATTTAGAGAAATGTTCCGGATCTGATAAAAAGAAAACTCTCTTTTAGGTCTCTTGCTCAAAAACTGAGTGACTATTTTGCATTCTCTGAGTGAAGAGTATAAAATAACCAATACATCGTTAAATAGGACGTAGTCAATATGACGAAGGATGACGTTAGTGTACAAAAAATAAGGATGACGGTCTAGGGTTAAAGAATGTGAAATTGACAAAAATTCATCTCGAAAAGATTTAGTTATTATTGTAATAGTATCTTAAATAAAATCCGACACACTTTAATATGATGAAAATTCGTTTTAAATTCGATTCGATTTGGTTTTGTTTACCTGGATTTTTTCTTTAAATTTGACATCATCATATATACTTATAATTGATTGGTATTGAATACCAAAATCCTGAATCTTATAAATTTACAATAGTTTCACAATCAACATTGGGAATTTTAGCCATTTTTTCCAAACCTATATCGTTCATTGTAAGTGTATCATTAGCTATTTCCATTACCTCACTCTTTGGTTCAGCAAAGCGCGTAGCTATTATTCCGGAAACTATAATAAATTACATAAATCGTAATAAGTACAATAACAGGTAATTAATAATCTTACCATAATGATACATTTTTCCAAAACTAATGCATGCATAGAGAGCAGCATAGTTTTTGTAGTCCGTATCCAAAACGGAAACCTCTGCAATATCTTTTCCACCTGAAAACATATTGAATTTGAAAATGAAATTGAAAAATCATAATCTTACATAGCGTAACAAACCTTCAGTAGTCATTACAAAGTGACCATCTTTTGTAATTTTTTTTATTAATATGTCTAAATAACCTGTCTGCTTTGTTGTGTTTGCACTTCTGCAAGTAAAAATATTTAATTTGTTCTTTCAGCGTTTTCCGAATTCTTCACTTACTTTGCAGGAAATGTTACTATTTCCTCTATATCATATTCGTTATCAGTTTTGGTGTAATTTTGTGTTACGCAGATGGGTATATTTTCTTCTAAGAATGGATATCTTGAATTAATATACCAGACTCCCAAAAAACGATCCATATCGAAATTATCAATAGTGTCCTTTTGGGGACATGAGCCTACTTCAGGTTCTGGTACATAACCATAACAAATTAAGTTGTATCCAAATATGAAAAGTAATAAATTTCTATTTTACCATTAAAAGAATTTTCTGCAAAAAAAAAATTTCATTTTAGTAGTACTCACAGTTTGGATAGAATCATTTTGAATAATGTTATACAAGACCGACACACTATTTTATTCTATTTAAGAACCCTATCACAATTTATCTACAGAATCATTTCAGAAGCTAAGTAGATTTTTTTAATCAAATTCGATTCACTTAAATATCATGAAATTTCCATTTTATCACTTTAATTCAATGTGTTTTAGAAACCTCATAAAGATGAATCCATCTATTCATAATTTTGTTAAATTAGCTACAAATATTGAATATTTTTAAGTATTTGTCATAATTATTATGATCCAACTACCATATTTATCAAACCAATCATGAAATACAAATCTATTCTTCGGTTTTTGAAGTTGAATACAGTTATTTGCTACAGAATGGAATGGGATCGAGATCGATGAAATCACCAAGAGCCAGTAACAATAAAGATATATTAAAAGAAGGATAGATTAGATAAGAGAAAGGATAGAAACAAACTCTATTTATACAGATCCTTCAATCTTCTGGTATTTATAAGAAATTCTAAGATAATCTCAGGAGATGAATCAATTTCTCTTTGTTGCAGATAATGGTTGAATAGGTACTGTAGTCTGGTCCATAATAATTTTCTTCATAACATACCATATACCCTGTATATGTGAGATCAGATTGACTCTGATCAATTTTTCTGTGGTGCTTGCAAAGTCATTGCGTTCTTAAGGGTGGTCATATCAATCGTCTATTCAGTAGGGATGGGACTCGATTAATCGATGTTTCATTGAAATATTCGATGCTTTTTAATCGATGTCATCGAGATTCGATTAATCGGATAATCGATTTTGACGCTTACTTGGTATTTTGACCCAGTGGCGACCAAAGTAACAGAAATTTCGTTGATTTCTTTGGCCCACTCTTCTGCAATGCTTTTTTTCTGTAATGCTGTTTTCATCTTCCCATCGATTTTTTAAGCAACAATTAACCGGTGTATCGATTAATTAATAAATAACAATAGTCAATGTCATTAATCGATGTTTTGTTGGTCGATTCCTATCCCTACTATTCAGTTTCTAGTTTCATTTCATTTCATTTAATTCTTATTCCTGTACAACACACATGCTATTTTTTGTTGTTGTTGTAGCTCAGGCATGATGAAAACTGTAACATGTAAAAACGCTAAGCGTCTATGCGTGTGAAATGAGCACTTTGTGAAGTTGTTTCCTGTGTTCAATACGCACTGAAAAAGTGTTTATGCATGAGTTCCGAGTCAAGCTGATCGCAGTAAAAACCGTTTCCGCTGGCGCATAAGTGGGGTAATAGTCTTCATTGGTCGTTGTGACTAAACCGCATTTTATATAACTCTGAAATGTTCTATTAAGAAGTGACTACATGGAAACCTTTCCAAACTATCCCTAGTATCTCTTGAGTTCTTTTGTTAGAAAGTTTTCGCTGCTCTTATATTATTTGTTTCCATCTAATATTGGTACGATTTATCTTCAAGCCATCGTGCGAGTTTTATGTTTGTGGACCTACAAGACAGCCCGCGGAATGGCTCTGGTAAAATAAGGACGTCGTTAGCTCCTTTCCTAGTTTATGAGCATCTTCGTTCACAAGATAGTCACCACAATGCCCTGGCTAAAGAAGGCAAATGGAAACATACATATCATGTCACTTCTAGTAACCCAAACTTTAATGTTTCAAACCAATGAATAGAAAATGAATAGAATGCAAAATTTGTTAATGAAGACATTATAATTGCTTCAAATTCAATTAAACAAAATAAAATTATTTATAGTAAATTAAATAAAAGAATATCTTACGGTGATGATGCAATAATTTCACATTTTAAATTATATTTAAATATTTAAAAGAAATATTTTTTGTGCAAATCTTCTCTAAAGTTTAAATTTAAATTTTATTTAAATAAAGTGCCCAAAATCATGAATCCAATGAATTTTTATTAATCCCACATACAAAATAAATAGATACAAAAAAATAATACAAACGCACACTCACACATGCCGGATTGCATAAATTAAATTATTATTTAATTATTAAACATTTCATTTGAATAATAAACTTATTTATTATGAATAAACAAATGATGCAACACACCCATTTCAACTTTTATCTTTTACAAAACGAAAGTAAATTTACAAAATAAAATACAATGATACAATGATTTTCAGAGCTTATGATAATAAATAAATTTTTAAAACAAACATAAACCGAAATCTGTATATTGTAGTATCGAAAAATACGCTTACCAATCTAGTGCTACTCCCAAGTAATGCTATTAACCCATATCAAAGGCTTAAAGTTGCAACATGTAAGCGCCATTGTTGCTGTCAGATGTTGACATTTGTTATCGTTATCATAGAAATAGCAGACCACCGCCACAACAATTTTCTATACACACATATTTGTATATATGGTTAGATAGATACTTGGTGAGACCATGAAGTCGAGGCAAAGTTATCTCACTTCTGGCTAAAGTGATTAATACGCGCACTTCCGCTGTCAAGTCACACAAGCCGGAAGTGCACACAGCAAAAGGATGTTCTATCGCTCGACTATCTACACACACACACATGCATAACTTCTTATAGTATGAGTGTGAGTATTTTTTTTTAAGAGAATAGAAAGAGTAATTGAAACACATATAGAACTCGATTTTATTACACTTGAAAAATTAAAAAATTTTTTTGCAATAAAAATTGAATTTGAAAATCTTCGAAGACAATTTCCATAATTAATTGTCAGTGAAAATGTCAAAAAGGACACACACACACATTCACTTATACTTTAGCAAACTATTATGTTAAATGCTTTCAAAATGTTGCAAAAATTGTTGAAAGAAATCTGCTTTTAGTCATTGTAAGGATGAAGTTGGTTGATGAAATGGAAATCGAGCAAAAATTGCAATTTGACAATTGTAACAAGCTGCAGACGACAACAAGCAATTCAAGGGAAAATAACAAAGAATAAAGAAAGAAAGAATGGATAAGAAATTGGAAGGAAGGAAGAAAGAAAGAAGAGAAATGACAAAAATAACAACAAAACATCGTAGGATGACATCAAACGGCGACACTTTACAATCAGAATAAAATTTACGCGATTTTCATTGCAGCAAATGTTTCTTCAGTCGTTTACTTGAATGGCTCCTTGCTTCATTCATGCATTTTATCAATGAGTTTCTTCCTCTCATTTGTATTAGGATTTCTTGACAATCTGTAAGAGTTCAACTGTGCACCAGTCACACCATACGCCCTGCTCACTTTTATGACAAAATAAAGTTTTGCACGCGCAGGATAACAACAACAACAACAACAGTAATGTCTGACTTGCATGCTTTCTCTGCCTTTTCTTGAACTATTCCTGCCAATATGATTTTTTTTTTATTTATTTCCCGCATTTTAGCCTCAAAAGGTCTCAGCTGCACTTTTCGTGGTGCTAACAGTAATCGCGTATATCCTGTGGATATGTTCATGCTTAGATACATACCTCTTATGCTGTGTCTTGCCTGCAACACAACATTGGCGACGACTGTAGGATAATACAATAAGCGAAGAATGACGCTTTAGCAAACTAACGTCGCGACTTTCATGTTGAACAAGTAAAATCTAAAGAAGCCAAAAAGACATCATAGACGATGATCATGATGATGATGATGATGATGACGACAATGTCGGCAAACAATATCAAGTCTATATACATACATACGTAGATACTTAGTTCAATAACATGAAGAGTATCTTGAACAGCAGGTTATGCGTTATAAAAAATTTAGTGAATTCGTGCTGCTTCACGCCAAGCTTAGGATGGCAAACAACGACATTGAACAATGCTTATACTAGCACAAATCAAAAAGGATTTCGTGTATTTGAGGGAGACATTTCAGTTTGAGTAGGTGGACATGGTTGCATGGAGTTTGAGTTCTTAGTTCTAAGTCAACAACATCGTCGTTGTCGAACAAATGGTGCCAAGTACAAATATAAGTAATATAAGTAAGCTGTTTATTTTTCATTCAACGGTCTTGTAATAGTAACATAGAAGATTCTTGCTTTAGTTCTTTGGGTAAACATTATAATCTTTACTTTCAAACGAATCATAAACAATTTAGGTAATCAAATATATATTTTTATACAATAGTAAAAAGTGGTTATGACTGAGTAAAAAGTGGAATATAATAAAAACCGGTTCCCATTGCTACTTATAAAGAAATACACTTTCCACTAAAGTAAAACACAATTGATTGTATTACTTTTGTTCAAATGTATTTCACAAAGTGAAGTAGACTTTGAGATTCCTTTTTGTATATTAGCGTGTTCTGTATCAATTAATGATTGGAAGATATGTAGATAAACAGATATGATATATGATATGTTGTACTATAAACTTCTCTTAAATAATGTTAACTTAAAAATGATAAATGTAGAGATATTTTAGAAATCATTTATAACAGAAAGTGAAACGTTTATTACTAAATTGTATCTAACAAAACTATGATATGAGTGAGTGAGTGTGTCAAAATACAATAATAATTGTCATAAATCAAGGCCTGATTTAATTACTTGTTAGCGGGTTTTTATTTATATTTCTTTTTTTTTGTTTTTATTTTTGTTGCTTATGCCTGATCCATTTGGACAGTTCAATAGAAATGAATATTTCAAAATGTTACAATGACAATAAGCCGGATAACAAAAGCATCAGGATGACTGGGGAAAGGAAGTGAAGTTAACACGTATTTTCCATTGTGAAACGGAGATGGCAAGTGCCAGAGGATGAATTGTCATCATCAATTGTTGTGGCATGAAAGTGTAAAGCCTTTATATTTACAAAGCTAACCAAAAATAAATATGCACAGACAGAGAGCAGGGACAATAGGACGAAATATGGACTGACACAAATACAGTCACAATGAGTTCTGTGTTTTAAGAACTAAAAATCAATACAAGTGAGGCACTTTATACTGCTGGACACAACTCTTTATGGTTGGATGTCCTGTACCCTAATATGAATTTTAAGCTTAAATGGAAAAAGTAGTAATAATCATTAATGCAAAAATGATGTTAAAATTTGTTAAATTTTACCTGTTGAAAATGTTTATGGACTAGGGGGTCACCTTTTTCAGTGTTTGCAGATACTAATACATTGTAATTCGAATAGTAATGTAGATTTAAATTGATTTTAATCTTCGCTAATGAAAGAAGTTTAGTGGAAGATTTTGTCCAAAAGATCTGTGAACTTGTAAATAGCAGATGAATAAATGTTATGTACCAATTTGAAACCGCGAGATCTAGGAATTACCCTACGCGAAGTATAATATTTGAAGAAAAAGATTATTGTAGATATTATCATCCTTATAAACCTTCCCTCTCAGCGAATTTGTTAACATAGAAAAAAAGGGTATCGCTCTGTGATACAGCACTTTCATTTGATTAGCCTCGGTTGAAGCATTGTCAGAACGTAGCTATATTCTATTCTCGGGAGTTTCCTCCTTCATTTAGAACAATACAGTATTAGGTAGCAGAGTTTAAACGAGGCCGTACGACTTCCAAGACGAACAATGGACTGGAAATAGAGCAGTAACCCCATGAATAGTAAAGACAGATCCATCTGCAGCCAAGATCATGTCATCAGTTTCTTTGTTTTTATAAATTTCATTGATTGTCTTTGGAAAGGAACAACAATCAATTACAAGTATTATGCGTTTAAGAGATAAGATCAGCAAAAAAATTTTGTAAAAAAGAAAGAGAATGCACCAGTTCATATATTCGTAATCGCGATGGCGATAAAATCATCAATGAGTTAAAGTTCGAAATGCTTCCTTACACACTATACTCGCCATATTAAGCCCCATTCTGATAATTTTCTGTTTGCAAACTAAAGAGGTAATTCATTTCATACTAGTGTGAAGTATATAAAAAGTAAAAAGAGGGGAAATAGTGACATCATGATGATGTTTATGTACATACATATGTATATAGACTACAATAGATAGACGAGAATGACAATAGCGTATGTATTCACCCAGAAGGAAACCTGCGCCTAATCATCTGTAAAAATTGCCTAATGGTAAGTTAACACGAATTTTGGTTTTCGTGAATGTTGCATACAAACTGAATTTATTTTTATTTTGATTTTCGAGTTCATATACAGTAGGGTATAATGATATGCATATATCGTTTGTTTGGAAAAAAAAATATTAATGTTTGTAAAACACAGAAGGTAAAGAGTCAAATCAATAAGATGAATAGATCTAGTCATGTCCGTCTGTCTCTGTGGATACCTTTTTTTCTCAGAAACCATATAAAAACATATAATAGATAATTAACAGAATCAAATAACTGAGTTATTAAGGCTGACATAAACAGAAATTTTAAAATTGAGTGTTGATCATACAAGACTATCCTACCAATAATACTCCGCTTTACATCACTCATCAACTACTGCTCGTTTTGCAATTTAAATTACATATATATGTATATTAAATCAATGCGAATCCTTCTAAAAATTCCGCATCCAAATCCCCCCAGAAAATTTCTTAGATTATAGAATGGCCTGTATAGTCAATCTTAGAACTACAATATGTATTTTACTCTTGTCAGTAATGACTCTAACTCATATTTAAGTTACATATGTACATATATATAAATATTTCCTTTCTTTAATTATATGCTCAGTTTATTAAGAAATAACACTCTTAGAACTTAGTGCAATCAATGTGAATAGAGCTTTGCACTTTCTAAGTTTTTATTGAATGAAATGTTACGTCTTTTAATCATCGAATCTTATATGTAGAGGTGGAACATAGTGGTAAACACTGAAAAGTCAACCCACACACGGTTTTCTCATTACGTAAAGGTTCTAGCTCATCACTCCGTTTTAATTATACCAATGAGGGATTGTGTTAAATATCTTGGCATAAATATGGACAAAAGGCTGTCGTGGATATCAAAACAAAGCGCATGTATTGGTTAATTGGCAAAACATCAAAACTCAGCTTTGAAAATAAATTACGGCTCTACAAATTCATCCTGAAGCCAGTTTGTAGATATGGCATACAGCTTTTGGGAACTACAGCTAAATCCAATCTCAACATCATACAAAGGTATCAGAACCTAACACTACGGTGCGCTATGGTACATTCGCAACGACGATCTACACAGAGACCTACATATGCCAACAGTCATGGAAGAAATTGTCCGATTCAGCAAGAGGTAAGCTGAAAGGCTCAAATCGCACCCAAACATACTGGCATACAAACTCCTCAACACAGACTCCACACAACGCAGACTTAAAAGAAATCATCCTATGGACCTGACTGATAGTATTTAAACTGGATTTTTCCGTACCTGTGATTTTTTTCCTAACATTAAGACATATATATAATTTAGGTTAATTTGTTAAAGTTCTTTTACCGGATTAAATACAAACAAAAGCATTAATACAAAAAGAAAACGTCTTTTAATACATCGATTTGTTTTCATAGATTAATGAAGTTGATTAATTTAATATCAGTTATCGATATACATATTAGTATTTGGACAGGTGTCTGTCATGCATTTGTACAATATAAGTGGTCATGGATTCTACTTATGTTTATAGCATAATAATAATTGTTTCTGTAGACTTTAACTTCTTACGAGAAACAGAAGAAATCCACGAGACAACACGCGATCTTAATCAATTCACATCAGTCACAAAGTTTACCTAAGCACGAGCGCATTAATTGTTTTGTGAAGTCACAATGTGGTCAAAGATTGATGATTTAAATAAATAATAAAATTATTTGTGTTAATGTAAATATGCTCTATTTATTATCTTAATAAAAGTGCAGTAAAATACCTAAAGTGAGTGATCTTTTTTGTGTTAATCAGCAATTGCTTAATAATGTAACAATTGTGAGTGCACCTTTGAATTTGCAAATTAATTATTTAGTTAAACAAAAGAGTATATGAATAGCATATGACAAAAAAAGAAGCACCGGTTAAATTGAGCGATTATATATATACTATTTTATACTCTTTGGTTTAACTAACATCAAGTGTTAAATATCAAGCATAAAATATGAAAAGAGAATAACAAATATGTGTTTTAAAATGTACATAACTGCAATTTTATTCGATTTTTTGTTCTGCCGACGCAACATCATCATCTATGTAAGTAGATTGCGTCATAGTGTCACAGCTTCGAAAGCAAAGAGCAGAGATCAAAGAAAAAAAAACAAATAAAAGTGCATAGGCATAGGCAAAAAATCAAGTGAGGTGTCAAAAAGTGTGCAGTGTTGAAATTTTTAATATCACAATTGATTGCTAAATTATTGCGTTTTTGTAAATTTATAATTTGTTGCATTCATTTAATATTTTTATATATCGATTGGTGTTTATAGAAGAAGTTCATTCTGTTTATTTCTTTTTGTGTTGTGTTAATAATTATCATTCATATTTTTGGAATCAATTTATAATTCTAACTACAACTTAATAAAAGGGGATTATGGTAAGGTGAGTAACTTTTATGTTTATCCACTAATTTCAATATTTTCTGTACTTCTAAATCACTATGATAAGTATTCAAACTGCAATACATATATTGTGGACTTTGCTTAAATCAAACATTTGCACTTTATTGTGATGATTTATTTTTATTTATGCAATAGACTAGACATACTTATATCAGCGAATAAATTGACTTAAGTTTAAGTGATCGAAAATAGATTACAAAGCACAGTTATGTTAGAATAATGATAAGTAAACAAACAGCACAGCATAGATAATAAGTACTAAGCAAATGAAGCAAAATGGAACTATAGTAAAAGAAATGCAAAATATAGTAAAGTAGCGGCATTATCTATAGCACATTATAACGTAACTGTTTTAATGATGCTGTAGTTGTTATCACTGCTGCTTTCTGTTTTGTTTCTAGGTTGTAAATAGTAAATCAATCAGATTACTTACGGTATTTCTATTGTTGTTTTTCATATCCTTTTCGCATCTACCGATACATTATGTGCCAATAAAGTGTGAAACGTCATAACTTTTGTATTTCTTTATATATTTTCATGTTTAAACAGACGAGCAATTTGAATTGGGCTTTGCATAATGCAAATTATGTTCAATGGCGCTCTGAATGATTATTTACTCCATGAGACAATGCAGTTTTATGTGTTTAAGCATTGTTTTCCAACCGTATGGGTTATTAAGAACCGAAGATTCGCTGCTGATATAGTGACTTAGGGTACAAACATAGTGCGTGCTGAAGCTGAAGCCGAAGCCGAAGCGAAAATAGCTGAATTGCTTGCGGTGCTAGCAAACTGTTGAGTGCACATAGTGGAAGCCGAATTGCTTGCGTTGCGAGCAAGCGATAAGTGTACATTGACGTCAGCAAGGCGCCGAAAAGGAGAATTGGGTAAAGGAAAAAAAAACAACAAATATGTAATTGATAAAAATCGAGATCATTTACAATTAAACAAACATTGTTGTATGCTTGTTTTTATATACATATATACTAGATAACTCACATACAAACACAGTGTTAATTCTCAAAATTGTTGTTGGCTTTATCTAACGCAAAGCAACGCACGAAATAATTTATAAGAAAACAAAAAAAAAAAACAACAAAATCTGCACTGAGCAGCTTCAAACTGTGCGGTACTGTTTTTGAAGCTGACTGCCTGCGTTTCGGCCTCAGCTTCATCTTCGTCTCCGCCTGCACTATGCATACTTTCGAGCGTTTTCATATGTTTCCTTGTGCACGCTTTTTCCCGCTTTTTCATCTTCAGCTTCGGCTTCAGCTTCAGCGCGCACTATGTTTGTACCCTTAAGCTTTCCATGTGAGACTTCATTTATCTCTGTATTATAGTGGCAACTGATTAGATGCCAAAATTGCGTTCAAGGTCACTGTTGCGGACTTACCCGAGTGCAATGAACAATACTATATGTCCATACAGATTTAAGTATTGTACTAGTAATAGTATCAGTTGTAGATCTTTATGGCAGTTTGCATGTGGCATGTGCCTATGGGAATATTTCTAAGAATTAGTTCTTTTCCTTCTTCTTAATGTTTATATCTATTATAACTAAAACTTAATGCGATCAAACAATTATTAAATATCTTCCACATAAAGGTCTTTAAAAACTATGACTTGAGGTGAGAGTGGTATCCAAGCAACAACACTTTTTTAAAGTTCCGTCTTGTTTTCCCTATTATATATAAAGTTTTATTAAAAGCTTAAGACAATACTTTTATATAGCGTCATTTCAGTAAACACTTTTCTGATTCTATCATCAAAAGAAATTGATTTGTATATCAATATCCATTTACCTTATTCAAATCTTTAATGGCATGTCTTCGACAGATAAATGTCTAAGCCTACTTATTTTTTCAACTTTATGCTTCACCCCAAGCATATATTGTACTAAGTCAGTTATTGTTAACCATTCTACGAATGCTGGCGAGACATTTTTGATGCCTTCTTTTTCTGGTGTCTCCATGTCTCATCATCAACAGCTATCTGGAAGTCATTTTATTTGTTATCTGATGGAGACACATTAGTTGCAGTTGACTGACCTGTGGCATAACTAAAAACCAAACCAAATCAAACCAAAGCAAAATAGAGAGAACCAAACATTGTCGAAGAACTACAATATTTACGGGTGTCTGCCTATCAATTGGCTTAACAAATTCTTTCTGTTTGTTGAACGTATTGTGTTAGATGTCTGTACCATGCATCTACCCAAACAACCAACCCACCAACCAACCAACCAATCATTGAACCAACTAACTAACTATTCAGCAGGATCAACTAAAGGCGTGCATTTTGAAAATTAAATTTTATAACAAAAATCATTTAGTTACGCAAATCTTTAAATTAAGAAAGGACAGGATAGTTCGATAAAAGCGACCCTCGTTTTGTCCTAAATTAATGTGGTTTAGTCCTTTTTTGTTCGCTTAGAGTCTTTAACCACTTTTGAATATCACTTTCTCTGCATTCTTTCTGGTTGTTTTTGGCTTTTGGTATTTGTGTGTTTGTTTGCATTCGATATTTAGTATTCATAACAAGATGTCACATATAATATTTTTCTCTAGTAACCATGATCCTTATTTGAAATGAGAAGCGTAAACAAGTCCTTACAGTCGAATATTTATTCATCCACACTCATCCTTTGTTGGTCGGTTTAAAAGTTTTTCATTTTTTGTTTGCCATTCTATTTGCAAAAGAAAAAAAAAAAAACATAATCTTTTTTGTCGAGTCGAACATACTTATTTCACTTTTATTTGTCGCTTTTTATGAAAGAGTCCTTTAGCTTTTTGCCTTTTCTGGATTTCACATTGACTAGCTTGCTGATGATTCTTTGGTTTGGTTTCGTTTGGTTTAGTTGGGTTGTTCGGTTCAGTTTCAATTGGTGTGTGCCTGGAATATTTAATAAATGTGCAGCTAATTGAGTTTTCAAGGACCTTAATGGTGTTTTGTTTGCTTATTGAGTTGCGGCTTTTGTTATAAAAGGCAAAAGAGCGACCCAACATTGTCCTTTCGGTATTTTCTTGTTATTTTTTTAGTATTTATATTAGAACGATTTGTATTTATTGTATTTGAGATGGGATGAAGAATAAGGTAAGAATTTTAAGAATTGTATGTGTGTTTGACCAAGGGTGAGTTCCTTTTTAATTGTAGACATTTATATTTGTTTTAGGTAATTCTCTCAAAACAAAGTAGAATAACTTTTTCGTACGTGACATCATTTGTAAAATTAACAAAAGTATTTAGAAAAAAAAAACTATGCATGTACAATAACAGCAAATTTAAAAACTTTAATAATTAAATAATTTAAACTTTCAATCTTATTTGTAATAGTACATTAAATCGGAATTGCCAATTGCCATGATTGAACTTTTGCCAGGCGAAGTTCAATGTGTCGCACTAACCGCTAAACAATTTGACGATTGTGGTAAGATTTACCAAAATCACATGACAAATAAAGACAAGATTACTCATAGATATAATATACAGGGTGCCCATTGAGTTATTAATACTTTTGAAATACTTTTAGAAATTTATTTGAATTACTTTTAGTTAAGCTTAATTTACAAATAATATCTGACAATGTGCTGGTACTAGTTCACACACATTTTCCAGAATTTCTATTATTTTTAATATTTCGATTAGCATAGCCATGTACATATATAATGCAACAGAAATTGTGGTGGTCACATAAGTTGAACTGGGAGGGTAGCCACTTTTTGTGTATCTAGCTGTGCCCACGAAACGTATATTTTGTTAAATTTTGTCCTAATCATGAGCTGCTTAATATTGCTGCGCTGCAAAAGAGGAAAACATTCGAAAATCAGCCAAAAAGTAGGCAACATAATTAAAAATATGAATATCTTTTGATTAAGTCGGTCGATTTCGATAAAATATACTCTAAATGTTACACACAGCTTGCTTTAATACACCAGTGAAAACCGTATTTAAATAGATTAAGCCGTTTCTGAGATTAGCGTGCACAAGTACAAAAAGGCTTACGATTTTTTGATATATATAGATATAGATGAAACCTCGTGAGATTTTACAGCTGTGATTTTTTTCGGCTGCCCTGTATCGGCTATACGTTTTCTTAAGGCTGATTTACACTTGACTAGTTGGCGAGCTAAAAGCCAGCGAGTGTACAAACGAGCGAATTGGTGGGTGCACTTGTAACGCTTACTCACAAAACATTCTACTTGCTCAGTTGTCAAGTCATTTTGTAAACAACTGAAGTACTCACAGCTACTGATTCACTTTGAAAATAGTGAGAGAGTGTATGTTTGGGAGAGTAGTAACAGGCAGCGTGTAACGAGTAAATTTAAACAGCTGTCAACTTTTCTCATTGGCTTGTTAACACTTTACTCGTAACAAGCCAACATGACGACACTGGTCGAGTTCACTTGTATTAGCCAACTGGCCAAGTGTGAATGAGCTTTTACTATCCCATTCCCATATATTTTTATTAAATAAATAATTGACATTTTTGAAATAATGTTTTATCTTATCTTTGCATCTGTCCGAAGTCATCAAATTGACTAGTTTCTAATTAATTGTAAACAATCTACCGAGAAAAGATGAAAGACAGGCTACTTTATTTGGTAATCGCTGGCATGTGGGCTTGTAAGCTAGTAAATCGTTAATGATATTGAGCGAGTTTACTACTAGCTAGCGAATTTAGTTTTTGCTAGTAAAGCGTCGATGACATTGAGCAAGTTGAAAGTTTTGTGTGTCACTATCACTATTGCATACGCCGATTCATCCACATGTTGACTCGCTGGCTAGTAGATTGTAAACTCGCTCAATGTAATAGAGACTATAGACATTCAAATTTCTTGCAATATTATAACTTTTACCTGGATTTTGAACACATGAACTTTTTGGGTTTGAGATTACAATATTTAAAGATCAGAAAACCTAATCAGAGAAATCTGTTACTTCTGAATGCAAGTCAGGCAAAGGAAATGTACATACATATATCCATGTTTTCCGATCTTAATTGCATTTCATCGATACATCCAATTAGAAGATCGAATATTTAAAGATGATGATGGATAATGGACAATCTGGTATCCTATGAGGATCAGGAGGTCCCCCGTAACTACTTTAATTTTCGTAGAATTTCAAAATAAGGTGTTATAAATTCATCAGTAGTAAAACTCGTTAACTAGATGGCTCACCATGTATATACACTACTATATGTGTTTATTATATGTGGACCAATATTGAGATAGTGAATGAAGAAGCAGTTAAGAGGACAAACAAACAACCAAAGAATTGGTGGCGGCAAACAAAACTATTGAACACTGCCACAGCAAAAGTGTAAATAAGAAACAGCAGCTGAAGACATTTAACTTACCTTTGTGTATCTATGTTTAGTTGATGTTTGTTTGTTTGATTGTGTGGCTGTGTATGTGACAACAAATTCGACAGACACCAAAACAACTCATACATGCATGTACACAATAGTGTAAGGACAACAAGACACTTGAGCAAATCAAAAAGTTTAACATACCCGAACAAGAATAACAACAATAATAAAGCGCATGGATAACGACAATGTGTGGCAACAATAATAATAACAACAACAACAACAACAGCAACAGTAACAATGGGACCAATTCAAAGATACATCGAAACATTGCAAATAGTTGACAATGTGTCGAACATTCTCTTATCCATCCTGTATCTCTCTCATACTATTCCATTACTATCTCTGTTACTCTTTTGTAAAGAATCCTTGGTGGCTTGGTTCACCTGTTACGCTTTCAATAATTGATGTAAATCTGTCAGAGCGGAATGTGTCGAATGTGAAGTGTCGCAGCTGCTGGTGCTTCTCACTTCTGTGTTCTTCGCATCATGCTCCTTGTTATCCTTGTACATATATATATGTAGTATATTTGTTATAGTGGGTTTTATCCTTTTATGGTAGTTTGGTTTTTTCTTGTTATTTTTTTTTTATTTTTTGCCACTTCACAAAAGTTTAATACTTGAGACTTTTGTCGGGCACATTAATAGAAAATGGCGGCAAGGATAACAACAAACGTCAAGGTAGCATACAGAAGTGTCAAACTTTGTAAATGTTTCGAAAACGTTTGAAAGTGACAGGAATTGCCATTGGAGGTGGTAATGGTGCTGTTGCTGATGCTGATACTGATGGTGTTGGTTTGATGAGAGTGAAAAGTTAATGGAAACCATGTTGCTGTGCCAAAAGTTTAACATATTGATGTTCTGGCAAGGATCAGATTGATAAAGGACTAAGACAAATGCTATGGAGACAGAGTAGTGTGACCTTTTCGAAAGTAATATCTTTGGTTTTTTATGTTGTTTTTTTTTTGTTACTAAAAATGCTTACAAGCATACGACGATGAGTATATTGGTCAAAAGTCAAGATAAGGAATATGCAGAAAGCCTTTTTCCTGGGTTTCATAAATTTATAATTATCCCAAAAGAATGCTAAAGTTAAGATTCAAAGGCTTAAGGCAAATGATGCTAGCTTAAATTCAATTTACCTCGACTTAGTTAACTTTATAAAGCATATCAAAAAGAGCAAAATGCACTTAAAGGATAATGCGACAAACTTGAATAATGTGTAGAGTGAGTAAGAGACAAAGGTGAAGTAAATGGAAAAAAATACTAACATACTCTACTCTTATTCATCAAACACAAAAGAATATTTCATATATACTCACTCACTCACTCACTGACTCACCCACTCGCATAATGTTTGCCCCATAAAAGCAAAGTCCATAAATAAATTTATGTGAGGCTTTAAACATAAATTTTTAAATGCGCCATTAGCATGATTTATGCCCATTTAATTTTTCATAATAAACTGAAAAAAACACACACACACACACACACACACACACAATGCAATGTGATGACGTCAGTTGTGACGAGACAAGATGAGGACAATGGCAACTATTAACGCTAGATGAGTACGAAATCCTTCAGCATTCAGCATAAACATAATTGAATTCGCATCAAAATTAACCACCACTAAACAAGGACATCAGCATCACAAACACCGCATTTACGGACGATTAAATTTCAATGAAATTGAATTACAACCACAAAAAAACAAGAAAACCCCGAGGAGGAACAAGGACTAACAACAACAAAATGGAATTTACTACTACGAGTATTTCATGCGAGTAATAATGACAATGGTAAAAGCATTTCTGTTTTATTTTTTTTTATTTTTATTTTTGCATGACAAAAGCGCGAACAAAGACTACAAAACCACTATACACTATTGAGTTTAAAATCAGTCATGAGCAAGGATATACCAGTTACCAAGCAGGCAGTGAGCCTGCTCCTCGATAGCGAGACAATAGTGCGCAAATCAACTACAAAGTAAAGGCATGACTGCATGCAGTGTCCTTTGTCGGTAGATTCTTCTTTGTTTCGCATTTAACTTTTACTTTTGTCAAATTTCAAAGCACCTGTGTGCCTTCTTGTCTCCGATTATTATCATCATTATCATTATCTATCCCTGCTTTTCGGCTTTCATTCATTCATTTCATTTACTGCTTTTCTTTTGCCCAAATTCCAAAATTTCCATTGCATACTTTTGGAAAACTTGTTGTTATTTTAGTATCTTAACTGCTTATGGTACTAACAAAGGTTCGGTTGGTTGATGGTAATGGCTTACCTTGTTGCTTATAAAGTCATTTAGCGGATTTATTAAAAGTTTTGGCCCCACTTGAGTTGCTGTTGAGTTCTTGTAATTCACGCTCCTTTTGTGCCTTAACTTCTTCACCTTGTCCTCATTGAAGGCCAATTAGTTAGGTAATTTACCGAGGTGTGGCGCCCAAATTGTTCGTAATTTTTTAACTTAATCCGAGTTCTCAACGAGTTGAAGATAAACTCAGCTTACAACTCAAGGAATTTGTTACTTTACACAATACTCGTATTATATTAAGTTCATCATGTCTCAATGAGTTTTGTATAGCACGTGAAAGTTTGAAATTTTTGTTCCGTTTAAGAGTCCTTCACAAAAAAACATCAAGTGATTTTTCATATTAAACACTTTAGGAAAAAATTAAAAGTATTTTGTTTAAAAATAATTAAATTTATAAGCAGTACAGATACTGTACAAAAATATCTGTTTACCACAACCAAAAAGAGCTCTCTTTCAATGAAATACAATATAGGACAATATGATGAGAGAAAAATGTTTTTATTAAAAAATATTTTTCACAAGAATTTTTACTCAACAACATTCAAGTGAAGTGAAAGCAATAGCAAGAGGATATCCAACAGGACTATGATGACCAACAGTAAAGTTATGCACTTTGGATTATGTTCAAAAGCAGAAAATTATGCAGCTATCGAAAAATAATACTGACCTGACTGACTGAATGATGGCGGAAAGGAAGTGAAAGGCAATGAATGACTGTGAGTGAGCTGACCAAGCGTAATATGGAAAACAATGTGGAAACATAATTACACCTGCATGATGAAAGTATTCAAATGAAACAAACAATTTCATTTTATTTTTAATTCTTTTTGAAATTTAATTTGAAGCAGCACAGAAGCACAACACACAACACACAACAACAAAAAGAACACACAAAATGTTTATTAAGAGCCAAGGACAGGTCAACACAAATTGCGGCTCGAAAGGATATTTGCAATACGGAAACATTGCACGTAAAAAAAAATATATGCAAAAATATTTTGCATACTCAGCATTGTCGCCTGTATTCTTGCATCAAATGAAGAGGACATCATTATCATACAGGAAGACCCAAGGATTGTTGCACATGCATGCACAGCAAATTAAGATGTAATTAATGAACAGTCAAAGTGTGTGACAATATTTTTGGTCAAATTAATAAATAAAGTATATTAAATGTTGCAGAATTTCTGTTGATTTTTCCTGCTTCCTGCCATACAAATAAACTTTAACCTTTATTAAGATATAAGCATTGGAATGTAAAATGAGCTTAGCAACGTTTGTTTTCATTAATTACACTTTATTAAAATTCGTTACTTGTTTAAATCTAATTTAATTACTACCTATTAATTATCTCTTCTGCTCCTATAAATATGAAGATAAAAAGTCGAAATATGTTTTCAGCAAAGTTTATCTAAAGTTGAGATTAAGTATGATTTCTTTAAATATCTTTGTTTCTGGTGCACAATTGAGTAGACGAAGTAACTGTTCAGGAAATTTTATAGAAAGTACTTTAGTATCCCATAATGTAGTAAATTATTGGATATACAAGAAAAGTCTTCAAGATCATGGTGCAAATACGGTACGATAATTAAGTATAAATAAACAATCAATCATCAATAGTGTTTAAAATGGTTTGTCCATCTCGTTTTGTGCATTTAAACCCAAGGCGATGCTCTTTTTATGGTCTTAATGTCTTCAAAATACCGTCCATACCGCGCTTTGATGCTTAGGCCTTTTTCACACTCAGCATGTCAGCGACTGCATTGTCTTTCGCAAGACGAACAAGAAGCCGGCTGCTTGTACCAGCAACAGCTCGTAGTTCTGCTGACGTTTTTTATTTCGTTTGGCTTGAGTAGAGTGAGGATGCATGCGAAATGCAGGTACAGTAGTCAACGAAAGCGGATTGATAAGAAAATTTTGATTTGCGACAGATTGCATACCTTCATAAAGAAACAAAAATGAAAAGGAATATGAGAATAGTTGCTAGCGTAATAATGCTGAGTTGTGAATAACGAATGGCCTTTCCAAAAGAAGAATAAACGACACGAGCTGCTGAGCATGATGCTAAGTGCAAACAAGGTCTAAGTGTTTGGATCGTATTGAAAGCACTTCATTTCTTCTCTCGGAATAATTCTTTTCAGAAAGATTTGATCATTTTTGACTTCATTCTGGAATGAATGATATGAAATGTCTTCTAGTCGTCAGATAAAGTAACCAACTTTGCAAAGACATTTGCTTTACCCGAATTCTCTTGAAGAATGTGTCTAATTATTTCTCTGTTAATATTCCAAGTGTCTTACAACATTATTATTGAGAAGGATAGGGGGAAGAATTAGCAAAGTTCAGGGACCAGACTTGATTGTGAATATTTATTTATGTTGCTAATATGTGTTTCAAAGATGAGTGGAATGGAGCATATCTTAATTGTATGCAAGATTATCAGCCATTGTTGTCTCTTTCAGCTGTTTCTATTCAACACTCCCTAGCCGCATATTTAATTGCATTAGACTTCGAAGCCGGACATTTTACAACGCCGTAACTTTACAAGTAGTCAGCACTGCGTTCAGAAAAGTCAAATCAGTCAGCGCTTACCAAGTAATCGAAAAAAAAAGTCAGCGATTGGTCCTGCTGAATGCGCCCATTAAGACAATTTTTGATTTCTCATTTTATTTTAAACCAGTTGATCCAAGCAGATGTTGCCCTGCCTTATAGTATGTAGATCACCTTTTATCTTTTGATGACGACAAACATTTACAGAAAGAAAAGAACGAAGAGCGCAATACTCTTGTGCTTACTCTGTTATTAGTAAATCAGAGGAAAAAACATTGATAACAAAGTCACAAATATTGTTTATAATAATCTTTGGTTTAATTTAATTTTTATTCAATATCTTTTGATTCTGTAGGTCGAGTTTGTTGCAATAAAGGCCTTATGTTACTCACAATAAAGCTTGTTATTTTTCAGAAATCCGATTATGAATACAATTAGTGTATTTTATGTGATGCGTGCGCAAACGATTTTATTATAGAAATAATAGAATAGACAATATTGATCAAGTGGTAGTCACATTGTGTGAAATCGGCTAAGGTTGGACTTGCCATCAGAAATTATCCATATAATTTTCAACTGGTCACGCAATCCTAGGGAAAGCACGGTCATAATGAAGAAGCTAAGTATGTTTCCTTTCAGTTTTCCCATTGCTACAAATGGGACTTTTTAGGCGCAAATTTGACATAACCGGATCATACAAAAATTTGCTTATACTTTGTCAAATGAAAATACTGAAACCAATTGCCTGAGCATGATAGTTAACAAACTTGTATGAGTTACGAATGCCATCTGTTGAAAATCTATTAAGACTTCTCATACACCCAATATAGTATTCAAGGCTGAGATCATTCATTCATCATTTCATATCTGGAGACTGGGATTTTAGTTTCATATGACACGTTCACAAAGTGAAACTGTCTGTGATTAAACAACTACAGTACTAGTTCTATTCCTTAGTGACATTAAAGACAAGTATTACTACGATGTAATGAGACTATGAAGTGTTTATAATTCAGCTGGCATAAAGAGGAATTCTTGTCAACAAAAAAAAAATAATGAGAACTTGAGGAAAAGCACAGTGACAACCATAAAAAGCAAAGAAAATGCAAATTGCTTATAATTTGTCCAGTACAAAGAGACATTCATCAGCATTAGAGCGAAAAAGGCACACACTTAGTAGTTGCTATGTATTTAGATAAATTTACAAGGATTAAAAAAGGATATTTTATGCGTTGCATAGCAGTTGAAAGTTTTGTTTCTTAATTCTTACTAGTAAAATGGATGTTGGCGCCGCATTTGTTTTGAAATTCCTTCATTCATTCACTCATTTAGTCCTTTAAGTAATTCTTCTCTTCATTCTATTATTCTTTTATTTATTTAGCATTCATTTATTTTAAAAAAGCAATGAATATTCTTTTTTATACATTCACTTACTCAATGCTTCATCCTTCCGTTTGTTTGTGTTTTTTATTTTTTTTTTATGAAATATTTCTAGCGGGGTCAACAGGATTTAGTCTTTAACTATGATCCATATTTTTCTTACTTGTTCTAGTTGCTGTTTATTGTACATAGTTCCGGTTTTTTTTTCCTGGTGGCTCATAGTGATTTTTTTTCTTATCTTCGTTATCCTTTTTGCTTTCATTTGAATATTTGCTTTTTGGATTTTTGATTTGAAAGAAGAAGACAGCATATAAAACAGAATACAACGTGAAAGAGAAAAGTATTTTGAGAGTATTATTGTTTCTTTTGGTATTTCATGCGAATATGACGCAAACCGAACCAACCAACCAACCAACCACACAACCATCGAAGGGACACAACACACTCATTCACCATGTGGTTTTTGCGCCAAATCCTATACTAGAATTTCAGTTTCTGTATGTTGTTTTTTGGTTTACTTCATTCCTTGTTCATTCGTTGGGATTTTTTGAAATCGAAATTGGAAAGCGTCGAAACAAAAGTTAAATCCCTTGCGGAGCGTGTTTATTGTGTTTTCGAAACGAAAAGATTCATTTGTTTTTTTTTTATCCTTGCACAAGAATGGTTGAATTCCTCGCCATTTTCAAAAAGTTCTAAATTAAGTTTTGTTATTTTTTGTTTCTTTCGGGTTTACATTTGTTAAATGAATTAAGTCGCTTTGGGTTAGACAGGTGTTTTTTTCCATTCCCTTTTCCTTGCCTCTTTAATATTTTCCATTTTCTATCATGATGTTGATGATGATGATTAAAATTCAACAGCTTAAAACTTCAACATAACAGCAATGTTACCCAAACCAAGCCAAGGATAGGATAGGAAAGGAAAAAAAGATACAACATAAGTGCACAGAGTAACAGCAACAATAAAGGCTCATTACATTTCATTTCCGTTGCTCAGTGAAATCGCATTAACTCAGCAGGATATATTTAAATAATTCATATTAAGGATGAAGCTGACACCCAACCCTGAATACTATAGTTACTTCCTATGTTTCTTTGTTTCTTTGCCTCTCATATTCCATATATCCTTGCTCTTGACTCTCTGATATGAGACAATGGAGAGAAGAGAGAAATGCAAAAAGAAAGTAAGGAGCAAAAGGAAAAAAACAAGACAAGACAAAAATCGTAATAAAAGCCAAATTAAGCAGTTCAACGGTTAACCAGGCTTATAGCACAGCAGGCGCACCAAGCAGCCACAGGATAGTGGAGAGGACCAGTGAGGCCCAACTACCATTTCTCTTTCGTTTGATTTAGTGTTGTGTGTGTGTGTGTGTGTGTGTGTGTGTGTATGGCAATAATTTTTAGCTCATTTTCATTATTTTTCGCTTTATTTTTTCACTTTTCGCAATCCTTGAAGCCTTTTGCACGTGCAAAATTCACACTCGAAATATGCAATACAGCATTCCTTGTTGGCCGTTTCTGTTTCTGGCCATAAAGTTGTCTGGCCAAGTACTTTTAACCTGTCGCCAGCTTCCATTTGTCTCTACTTCCTTTCACTCTTTTCAACTACTCCTCCATGGCACCTTCCTTTGTTGGCTTAAGGTGCTGAAATATTTTGGCACTTTCTGGTCTCGAAAAATACTTTGAATTTCTTACTGAATTTCTTCACTCTCTCTTTTTCTTGTCTTACTATGATTCTTAAAGGAGTTGCTTTCTCTCCTCATTGGTTGTTTTTGTTTTGAGTTTCTTGTTGTTGTTGGTGTTGGTGTTGTTACGATTATTACTTTGTGGCTGCCCCTTTCGGTATTTAACACTTATTCATGGTTTGTGTAGTCGGTTTTGCTCTTGAGCTGGCTATTTATCATTTTGAAGTGGTTATAAATGCTGGAAATGAATTATTTATATCATTCATTCATTCACAACATTCAATCCTCTCTTCATTCATTCCTTTTCCATTTATTTATTCATTCTTTCATTTGTCTTTGGCATAACATTCTGTTATGTGTATGTGGCAAGTGTCTAACTCAATGTGTTAAGGTAAATGCAATCATAAGAATGAATACCACAAAATGCTTTTGATTTCATTGTGATGAAACATATTTGTTTGCATGTTTATCAGTGTGTATTTCTTAGTTAAAGAAGCTAAGTGGGGGATATATAAATCCAAAATAAATATTTATCTTCATTACTTCATGAGTGAAAAGATTAAACATATATTGTATATATTTATATTTTTACCAAAAAAGATTTAATTGATTGATGCAACATCAAATTTTGTATTTGTTTAAATGGTAAACATATTTGAGTAACACATGTCGTACATAAATGAAATATGTTAATCAAATCATAAAAAGTATGATATCAGAAATTTAAATGAGCAGAGACTGATACTTGCCAAACACGAATAGTATTGTCAGAATAGCGAGCAAATAGACCATCAATGGCAAGCACTGCGGCTGATCAGCTTTGGAAGTGGGCGAAAAAGCTTCAGGACGCAGTTTCTCAACAGTATTCTTGCATGCCAACTTTTAGATCTGAATGAATGGACCATAGGCCACACACAACCAATAACGATTAAGTGAGAAGCACAACGCGTTTATACTGTCATTATGTTCTAGAGTATATAAATTCTTTCCATCAACAAAAGGGCATTAGCTTCCTTCCCACCCGGAAGTGCAAAGCGATCCATCAGGCGAAACTGTAACAAAATTTAAGTATCCATGATGATTGTTAACTTGCAGTTCGCCAAATTCCAAACCTGCACAGTACTATTCCAACCGCAGGATAAGATTATGGGGTTGGAATGATAGGGTGAAAAACGTACACAAGACACCCAATATGTATGACCATCTTCCTGAATAGTAAATTTGCATTCAGCTTAAGTGTTCCATAGCTTGATAGTTTTGTCACGTGAACCAGAACTATCTGACGATTGTCAGCAGAGAAGGCTGATGAGAGCACATCCTCTAAATGCATTGTAGTTTTACCAGCAGCTAAATCCAAAAGGCCCAATGTTCGATCTCGGGATCCAAACAAAGCTTAATTACCATCAGAAGACAATACAACATCGCTAATAAAGTGCGAATGTCTGTATAAACTTTTCTGGGGATAACAGTAGTTAGTGTCCTTCCAATCAAAGTCTTGTCACGAGGCGCTGATATGATAGTGTCTGCGGGTCCTTAGGATATGTGGCGATTTGGGTAACTCAAACATTGTGACCAATAAATGTACCACGCAATTGCAATGTATCTATCACTATAAACTCGTCAAACCTACATGAAGGTTCGTAAAAGAAGAAAATTAAAAATGATATATTAATTAAATGGCATTAAGTTCTCTGAGTCGAAAAAGAACTTTGAAAATGGAATTTTGACATTCACCTTTTACTTCATACCTTGTGCTTTCAGCTTTCAATAAATTTTACTCTTTGCAAAACTCATTGAATGACCAATACATCATTATATAATATGAATTATATATACCAAAAAATACTCCTACAAGTCACATATATAATCACACAGGCTTCGATTGTACTTAAATCAAGAACACACCAAATTAAGTTGTAATAAGAGTAAATGTTCTTGAAATAAGTAAGATTTGGACTCAATTACGAATGTGAGAACAACTAAACTTGAATCAAGATTGAAAAAAAACAAGAACACACAAAATTCATATCGACAACAAACAAACATGAATTGACAACAATATAGGCTTATCCTGCATTCTCATTTTGGTGCAATTTGTTCTTGTTTGGACACCAAAATGTTCTTAGTTTAAGTTGTTTTGGTCTTATCACAAGACCAGACCGTATGGTGTCGTTCTGAACAGGAAACGTACTTAAAGTAAATTTTATTATTGTTTAAGTAAGTTCCTAAACTTACTGAAAACGCAACAAAACATACTCAATTCAATATTTGTTCTACAAGTAAGTTTTTAAGGATTTTTTCTTGATTTTGAAGTTATTTTTATTGAAAGTATTGCCCATCGCTGGCTATTACTTTTCACCAATTTTTCTGGAAATGCAAGAATTCTGCGCCAACAAAACTCTTCGTCTTTGGAGGCCAAGAATGCATCAGCCAATTTTTGGAACCTTCAAAGGAAGTGAAGTGTATTCCCGTAAGGGCGATCTGCATTTATCGGAACAAATGTAAGTCTGATAAAGCAAAGTTTGGACTATAAGGCGGGTGGGTTAGGCCTTCCCATCCGGTACCATCGACATAGGTTTTGATCACGCTTATGACATGCGGTCGGGCATTGTCGTGGTGAAAGACTAATGGCTCATGTCTGATTGCCGCAATCGCAATTGTTGAATCAAACCGTTGCCGTAAGTTATTCTTGGCGCCTATAAACATTGATCCAACATGGTCCTACATGCTTGTACACTACTGGTGCCCTCTGTTGGCAATCCTTCAAATCTTACTTGTACACCCAATAAAACTTGCTTGAAGTGGAAACATTTGACTTGAATTGACAATATTCGTGCTTGACGGACTTTCAACACCGAATGTTCATGATTTAAGTAAAGTGTTCTCCGTTTTTTCTCTCTGTGTAGCTTGTTGATTGACTCAATATTGGAAGACAACTTATAAGTTAAAGATTTTTGTTCAAAAAACCCATAAATAATGAAATTCAAATAGCAAATCCTTTGTCATGCCTTAATGTGAACGTTTAAAATGAAATCAACTATGTCTGCACAAATAGTAATATCATTTTAAAAGATCATAAACTAAATCCATCTTTATGTTAGTTATCACTTCATTCACACATCTATTAAAGTTTATAACGTTTGAAAATTGATTTTCAATTAAACTTCAAATTAACAAAAATACCTTAACTTAATTGCACACAATACAAAATACACAATAACAAATTAAATATTCATAAAATGAAATATACAAAAATAAACGACTGAAAGACTTCATAAAAGAAATTGAAATGAAAATTCACTTAAAGTTTAATTAGACTGATCCAGAAAGGAAAAGACATTCTCGGGACAATGGGGACAGACAGACAGAAAGAAAGAAAGACGATTTATGCTCGAGGTTATAAATTAAGATAATAAACCTCCAAATTGTTATAAGTTAATTAAGCTAAATGAAAAGCTTTTAAGCATAAATGACGAGTTGAGTTGTGTGAGTAGAAATGGAAGAAGAAAAATACAAAGAATATGACGAGGACATGGACATAAACGAGATGCTAAAGGCTACAACTGATGGAAAGCAAACCAAAAGAACAAATTAAGGTAAAAATGTAAGACAAAAAAAAGAAGATGGAATGGAAAAATGAAAGAAAGAATGAACAAATAGTCTGTCTTTGAGAAAGAAAAAAAGAAACGCATAAGTTCTGAGTTGGAGAGATAGAGAGAGAGAGAGAGAGAGAGAGTAACTTTGAAGACAAATGTCTGGCAATTTAGTTAAATGGCAAACAAGGATAAGCAAGGATATGTTGCACATGCCATACACACATACTTAGTACGAGTATAGTATACGCACTCAAGCATAATAAAGACAATAATTATTATTGTCATGTGTGTATTTTAACTAAAGTTTTGTGTATTTACACAGAGAGAATGACAGACAATAGGACAGTAAGATACTCAGTTGGACCAACAAACAGACAGATGAACTAAGAAGACTACAAAGAAGCTTTTGGCAGGCACAGACAACCTGAGCTGTTGATGAATACTGAAGGTTTGGAGCTATGATGATGCTGATGATGATGATAAACTTCTGTCAGTCTGCCTGTGGCAACTGACATATGTTTTGGCGTTTGCCGTTTTCTTCGTTTGTTATTGTTGTTGTTACTTGTTGTAATTATGTGCTTATGGCGGAAGAATTCTGGACTGATGGCATAGCATTAAGGAAATTGGCTTTGAATGCAAGATTTGATCCAACTAAGTACGAGTATAAGTAAGAAGAGGTGGCAATGAATAACTAAATGTATTTTGTTTTGTGTAGATTTAAAGCGATAATTGAACAATCGATTAACACTTTAAGCAACAATGATGATGATGATGTTGTTGCTTTTGTCTGATTTCTTGTTAAATTTTATTTATTGTCTAATCAAAGATACAAAACGAAAGAGCCACACCATAAATGACATTTCATAAATCTCTTGTAAGCTGAGGATGCGTCTTTCGTTTCTTCCTTTCAAATGAAAGTCAATTTTTGTGTTTAACGCTGCCTGAAATGAGATTGTGTTTCGTTGATTTTTCTTTTTTTGTTTAGAAAATTCTAGATAGCTTGCATCTGGTAATTTGTAGCTTATAGTAATGGAATTTTTAAGTGAATGTCACAATCAAAAACTGCTCAAATATGCAAAGACGTCATCTTCTCTCTAGTAATACCAAAGTATCTCTTCTTTGCTTATTACAATGTACCATATGCACTACATATACGCCATCTCTGCTGCCACTGATTTCTTCTACTGCTGCCTGTTGACAAAGTTTCTTGTTTGTTACCAAAAACAAACTTGTGAATCAAATGAATAATAAAAAACACCAAAAGACGAAAAAATGAAATAAATAAAAATCTATGATCGCGGAAGGTGCGCACACGTCACGCAGCCATACATACATACATACATATATATTCTTAGTAAGACTCCTGTAAATATGCTACACAAAGAATATGAAAATGTGGGTAGCTTTCGTGCATCATCTATCACAAACACATGTGTGCCAACCATTTTTCCATTGGTTGATGTTGTGACTAGACAAACTAAGCAGACACATACTTAAATAGAATGGAATAGAATAGAATAGGGAGACATTCAGACATACAGACAGACATCCTGCTGAGATGATGAGTTCATGTAGTATCTTTGGCTTTTGGTTGCACCGCCCCTTGTCTAGCGCGTGTTGATGATGTTCATACCTAAGTGCGATGCGTGTCTCCCTCATCTTGTCTACAGCTTCTTCAAGTTCTTGCGTCAATTCATAGTTACATTATTATGATTGTTATTAACTTAAATAGAAAATACTTCACAGCTTCATAAATCTTCACCCACGAGCACTTCCCTCACTTCACTGCATATGGATACATCTTAGCTATGAGTGTGTGACGCCTTAAGTAGATTTATATGCTGAAAATGTATGTTTCAGATGCTTTTTTTAGCATGAGTATGACTGATTTATATTTTAGTTCTTCAAGATAATGGGCTCCTTAAGTACCTGAAAATGGCATAGATCTGCAGGTAATGGAAGGCAAAGGTCAGTAGGACATAAATTCATAGTCGTACATGCTAAGAGTTAGACGAGCTTTGGATGGGCTACAGACAATGTTAGAGATGAGGTGAAACTAGAGATGTTACTGGAAATTAGTTAAAAGATTGGATTAGATGAGAGTACAGATGGGATGATGGGACTAAATTCTAAATTAGCAGTGGAAGACGTATGGAGCCCTTGTTTGTTGGGAGATGGTTAACACTTACTCTCACTTATACAATCTCCATAAGGTGCAAAAAATAGCCTCTCTAGAATTACTGGATCTCTACGATCCACCCCCATGCGGCTCTGGATGTCATTCTCAATATCTCAAGTACGTAAAGGCTTGAACTGCATCTTCTTAAGTCCTGTATCGCCGGCCACATCACTATACTACAAGAAGTGGGAATTCAAGCTGATGGTTGAGTATGTGACTACTATGTGCCAACATTAAAATGTAATAAAAATTTCAAGACAAGATTCCCGGGTAGATATGATTGAAAGCGGGGTAATGTCATTGGACGCGACGAGATTTCAATCTATACTGATAGCTTCAAGACGGTAGACGGTACAGGTGCTGGCATAATCTCAGGGCAGCTAATAGATCAGCTATCGTATTGTCTACCCGACTGGTGCAGCGTGTTCCAGACAGAAATCTACGCGATCTGGCTGGCAAAAAAGTTAATTAACGCTATGGGGTAGACCCTCAGGCATATATCGGTTTATGTTGGTAGAAGCTCTTAATCAAACTCGGCAGCCCTCTATAACGCTTATCTGGGTGCCGGGTCATAACGGTATCCAATGTTATACTCCAATCCATTTCCGTGCTTCTTGTCATCGACGGATTTGTTCTAATTTTGTCTGATTTTAAACTAGTCACAGCAAAGTAACTCATTCACATCTCCTGGAAGGAACGAGCTGTCCACTCTACCCATTATGCGGAAACAGTCTCTCAGTTAAACACCTTTTGAATGATTTCACAAAACTAGATCCCAACTGTTTGGGTATAATGTACCCTCCACCATCTTCACAATTTCACGAAGGGATGGTTTTACCGCTTGTGTATATACAATACATACTAGAATTGATAGATTCGGTGTTTTATAACATGGAGTAACAGGGCCCTCACACATGGTCAATTATGGTAGAATTAATCAAGTTCCAATATATGAATTTGGCTTGACTCAAGGATGATTGACCGTGTATGGCAGTGATTGAACAAAGTCAACTTATTTTTGATATTTTGATTCAATCTAAATTTATATATCGTTCTTGATTGATTCAAGCATGATTGACCATGGTGCAGGCCCTATAAGTAGATAAATTATCAATCAATTATTACATATATGTAAAAGTGATAACCGAAACTTATCGCTCAGTACTTGAAGTATATTTTTAATAATTTTTAAAAAAAAATTTTATTATCAAATCGAGTAGGCTTTTTAACCTTTGAACTGAGTATGTCAGGCAAATTTTTCATATAGAATCATTATTAAATTTTCACTAGACGAACAATACATATTTTGAGCTTAAATTTGGTCATCAAAATTACTTGTTTTTATTTATTGACGATGGCTTTAAAGCGCGATTATATTCTTCAATTTATGAAGAAGTCTATGTTGTTGCAAAGTTTTGGGCAACAACGCTTTATCACTAATGCCGCTAAAAACTGGGCGGAATTTATTAAAAGCAGCAACTTAAGAGACGAAGTGATGAAGCAACAACGCTTTGTCACTAATGGCGCTAAAAACTGGGCGGAATTTATTAAAAGCAGCAACTTAAGAGACGAAATGATGAAGCAGAATGCTAAAATGCGGGCTGACAAATTGAAAAGTGAAGCCAGGAAAATAAGACTAGTGCCGCATTGTCAAATATCCACACGTGAAACATATCGTTATAGAATTTTGAGGCAGGATAATTCCTGCAATTCCCTCCATGATCAGCGCAACAATTTCGTAACGGAATTAAGAAAAACCATCGTGCGCGACCTTATGCCTCTTAATGAGCAGACAAAAGCGATAAAAGAACCTTCACAACCGATGACAAAACAAAATGATCCTTCAAGGCCACAGGTAAAATCGTTTAATTCACATAAGTCAAGAGAACAATTTACAGAAAATAATAAACAATTGGGATCACTCTTAAAAATGGTAGATATCAAGCATGAGAAGCGGAAACAAAACAAAAATGCTAAAGACAAGAAAACTGATATTGAATCTGTTGAAAAGGAAAAGGCAAATGACAAGACAGCAGAAGAGCAAAAGATGTATACTAAATCTGTTAAAATGGAAGAGGCAAATATTAAGTCACCAAAGGAGAAAAAAGTTTATCCTAAATCTGTTGAGAGCGAAAAGAAAAATATTAAATCACCAAAAGGAAAAAATATTGATGCGCTTCCGGATTTTAAACTCAAAGCAACACAATCAACAACAAATGTTTCTCCTGTGCAACAATTGTACTTCCAGAAACGCGCAACACAACCAAATTATGCGCCCGGAAGATATTGAAACAATACCTGAATCAAAACAATCAATAAGAGGTCAATGGAAAATACGTTTACTATCTTTAAATAACTTCCTCATTTTGCTGATTTGCCTTACATCTGGTTTTCTTGTGGAGACCACTTGGTAGGAATTCAGTTTTTTTTCGTGTGGTTCTGAAGTGAATGGCGGCTGCCTTTGGAGCCTCAAGCGCCTAAAACTTAAGTTGAACATGTGATAAGGCTTGACGAAGACATAAAACTTTCAATGAAAAACCAAATCAAAAGTTTTGATTTCGAAATGATAAAAATTTTGAAATTGTAATATTTTTTCTGTTATTTAAATGAGTTTTGTATAAAGAAATACCATAATATATAAACAAACAACGTTTGTGCATTTGTTAGGAACTCATGTTTTTCGGAACTTTAATTTAGTTAATTTAAAAAAAAAAAACAAGTTAGGGATAAAAGCAATGGCTACTAAGTCGCAATTTACACACAAAAAATGTGTTCTGAAAGACCAATACGTTCTCTATAGCACTGGAGGATAAGAGACCAACCCGACCTTAACTGAACTAAGGTGGTCAGAGTGCTACGAGGAAGTAACCTCTCGCTATCATCAGCGAGGCAGTGGAGGACGGCCTCCTAGAACAACGTTGTTCTGGTGTGACTCAATAGCATTTTCAACTGCCCTCTGAAGTAATTCATGATGACCCGATGCGACGCTTACGGGGTAGGTTTGTCTGCTGTACCACAGCCGTTGTCAACTTTTTTAGCCGAACGACCTACGTTTGTGTTTCGATTTTCGTCATGTGTTTTGTATTTGTAAATACAAAAATGGTATTCCTTCAGGAATTCTGAAAGATACATCTAGGAGGTGGCACCTCTTGAGTCAGCGGATGTTGATACCAATATCAAGTAGGCCTAAGGGAAAGGAGAAGGCTGACGAACTGGATCGTTTTGGTACTTCCCTTGATATATCGTTAGCGGAACAGATCCGAATTCCCCTGGCGGTCGTCAAATAGGAGGTGGAAAGATCTTGAATCTTGCAGATGGGCACGTGCTATAACGAAAATAGGTCACTTAGACTCATTAATAGAAGAAGCTCGGATATCGCAAGGCTTACAGTAGTTTTTATTGATCACTGGTGTGTAGGGATTCACGCGGAAATACTGGGTATTCCGTTCAGAAGTCAATATCATCATCAACAACCTCTGGGACTGTTCGGTCATATGTCTAGGTGATTTATTAAAATACCTAAATTTGGCAGGTTGGATTTAGTAATACTGATTGCGTTCGGCGAGGAAGTGGTTTCAAAATGGAACCGCAGTGCTAATTGTGGCTCGTAGTGGATAATACGGGTCAGCCACGGAAACCAACCAACCAACCAGGCCTGATCATTAGGCGGGTCACATATTTTATGGTGAATCTTCCAATTTCGATTTTGTTCTATGTATTCATTTTTCTACGGAGAAGCTTTAATTGGGATCTCTGCACGTACGGGCTTCATAATTGTCTTGTATAGCAGGAGTTTGTTGCATAGAAGACAGGTTGGCGCTTGCGTTTGATGTCAGCTTTTCAATTTAACAGTCTATCTAGGATAAGCCCCAGGTATTTGGCGGTGGGGATACGTAAATATAAAAAAAAAAATTTAAGCAAAGACTACAAAGGCCTTTGGCTCTGCTCTGTAAATATGAATAATCGCGATAATTCCAACCCAGGGCCATATACCAAGTCCTAACCAAAACCAAAACACAAAAGAGCTTGAATCGATCCCACTGATAGCTCTTATGGTCCCGAAGAAAATACAAATGCACAATAGATATTATACATATGTTTGAATATGAATGGATGCTTCCCGTAAACAATAAGAGATGGGAAACTGGATTTCATATTTTATACAAAAAAGTTTTCAATGGAACAACCGCCTACTCTAGATATCTACAGTGTAGTGTTGTTCAGTACCTGCCCAAATACGCGCTTCCAAATATTGAATGCCAAAAAAGTCATTAGAGAAAAAAAATCAAATCAATTTCCATTATTATTTTTTTTTTTTTGAATTTTTGTTGTAATTGACAAATGCTACATGATTAGTTTAGTGATTCATAAACGATGTGATCATACACCTAATCACACATATACCTTACCTTATTTCTGCATTACCAGCTCTTTAACTATTTCCTTCTTCTTTGTTGTTTGCGGCACACAATGCTTGTCTATATACACATACTCATAATGTCATAATGCATTCAAATGTTCAGTATATTTTGCATCAAACCTCACTTTTTTGTTTGTGAACCGATTGGAATGGAACAAACACTTAATGTTATGAAAAGTTTACTTCAATACATCAGTGAAAACCGCATACAAATCGGTTTAGACGTTTCTGTGATTACAGTGTACAAGCGCACATAGTACAATCAGACAAAAATTCTGAAAACCTTTTTTTGCCTGGGTAATATAAGTATAGAGACGTTTCGTATACGATTTCATTATATGTATATATTATATTTAATATAATAAAGGGTATGAATACTTAATAGCCATTGAAAAATATATATGGAATATTTTGGTAAAAAGTACCCTGAGTTGTTAACAAGTGCAAGTCGTAGGGGTGTCTCAGTGCCATAGATACTTATATTGTTTTCCTCAACAACTTCAAATATATCATATGTCTATCATTTTACCCTTCTCTTCGATCATTATGAATTCAAAAAAATGAAATACTTAGACAGTGATACTTAGCCGAATGTTGCGAAAATAAATCACAAATATACAATATGTATTTTGTAGTATCTACTTTTAAACCTACCACGATAAAGTAGCCCATGGGCATACTTCAGACTTCGTTTCCCTTTCCCTGCACATAATAAAGATCAAGAAACACGAAAAGGACTTTGTCATCATAATTCAAATTGTACATAATAATCCAACAAAAATCACGTATTTGCATTGAAAAGTGTCGACAACGCATAAAACTCAACATGGAAAAAAAGCATCAATACTCATTTGAAGGCAAGTAGAAATAGGTAAATATGGACTATGAAATAGAAGAGTGTGTAACACATTGGAAAATCTTAAAGTCTAAGGATGGCCATAACAAGTCGAGTGTTTCTGATGAGTGTCGCCAGAGGCTAAATGTTGACTTGCTTTATCAAGATGAGGGATAAGGAGTATTAGAAGTTTAAAGCACATGAATACTTTGGTATTTTTCATTCATTACAAGATGTTACTTTGATTTTGTATGAACAAAAAGATAGATAAATGGTAATGGTATGAAATGTGAAGACTTTTAATAAAATTAAATTTCCTTTAAAATTTTTTGCATTCTTCTTCATTGTTCCATATAAAGAAAGTTTCTTGTGCAGCATAAAAGAAAGATAAACATAAAGTTAAACTTCAATGGGAAAGCTAAAGGACATGGTTTCTTTTTGGTTTAGTTTGTGTTCTGATGCCGACGGCGATAAAAATCATCAACGGCATTTGCCAATTGAAATTCGCTTGAGTTTGGAATTCACAACAAATTTGCTTTATTTGATTACATATTTGTTTCACAATGAAGGGGAATACAAACAACTAAAAGTTTACCCAAATAACATATTTCGACTCAAATCACTGTGAAGTAAAGCCAAGTGAACTGAACTGAAGTCAAGTGCAATACAATCCACTTTTTTTCCCCAATTACAATCACAATCTATGTTTCGTAGTGGGGGTCATCCTGTTTGGGCTGCACTACATGAAAATCAATGATCAACTTTAGTAAAGGACCTAAAAATAACAGCGCTTGCCTCAATGATTTTCATCCTGAGGCTACTCATTAAATTTTTAATCACTTTGTACAAAAACAGACATACTACGAATGGGATACACAAGGCCAAACTCATGTGAACTCACCCACGCCAATGGCTTCTTGTCCAGAATGAAGTACAAATAACTGTCAATAGCAATTAGTGGCATTTTGAATATGTTAGTGGCAACATTGAATGAAGTTAGGGAGCGGTTAACATTTGATTGACCCTACAAGAGTTGTGTGTTATTAGAATTGCCTTCTGTTTTTGGTTGCATGCCTCATTTGTGTCTAATCTAAACACATGAACATTCACTCAATTCCTCAATAATTCGGTCAGTTCCTCACTCACTCATTTTGGGCCTTTCTAATTTCGTTTATTTGCTTATAATTCTGTAGAGTTGCTATAAAGTATGAGCGCTCACTGGCCTGTATATGATGCATGTGTGTCATTATTATTGACCAGATTTTCTTGACTCAAGACAAGTCAATTATCCTACGAAGCTGCTCCATAGCAATTTAATTATAATTGTTATTATTGCTTTGGGGATGTAATCAGTTATTCGTGTGAATTCAGTCAGTTTGGCTCCAAATCCTTCTTGAATTGATATCATTTTGGTGATTTAATTGATGTTTGACTTGTTGTAATTTGATGACCCCAAACTAATCAAATGAAAATCTTTCATGGCATTATCAATGACTTTCTTCTTTCAACATAATTTTTTTTCTCCTCGGTTTTTCATCAAAATAATTCAACTAATTTATTTAAAATGTTTATTCATGACATTTTCCACATCGAAAATGAATACAATTCATCAGAAGTCAAATGAATGACCCCAAAATAACATCAAAAGGACCTTTGTTCGCTTATCATTGCGACATATGTCAAAGAAGCTTTTGTTTGCAGTTCCAGCTTCTGCTGGTAGTCGTGAAAGGGACGACATCTCATTGAGCCAAGTATTTAATATGAAAGTCAATGAAGAAAGAAAGCGTCTTTGACTTTTACTTTAGAATAGAAAACTCATTTATGCGCACACAGGACAAGGCAAGATATTCATTCAGTCATTCATTAATATTGTATATAGATTTGCAGGACATAAGGGCGACATTAAATCATTAAATCGTAATAAAATTGGACAGAAGGTCAGAACGGTCATCTAAAAGTGAAAGCGTAAAAGCGCTGTAAAGATATCAATCTATCTTTTGCTCTCACTGTACACAATGACAATTGTGTGTGTGTGTGTGTGGGTGTGTGACAAATGTTGTTATTCCAACGTCAAAGATTTCTAAATCTTTTTCTTAGTTTTTTGTTTTGATGAAGTCCTTTTGGATAATTAATTGATGTTTTTTCGGGTATGAGCTTTCATACATGCTTGTAGAATGCAATCAGTGAAACTTTTTTGCTTTTAAGAATAAGGGAATTTTATAGACCTCGCATATGTTTATATGTACTATGTCTGTTCACCTTTCAGAGTCTATAGTAGAAAAGTTTATATTTCCAAGTAGTCGATGAAAGAACTTTGACTTATTCAGTGGTAGGGTCAATCAAACTGTTGGTTAACTTTTGGCAAATGTCTCTGAAACTTACATTGCTTGGGGAGACTTTGCTTTATGTACGAGCCTATTGGATAGGCAAGTGGGTGGGTGTGTGAAACTTGAAGTATTTGAGCACGAAATCTAATTAATTATTTTATTTGACGCACGTTCAAACATTGAAACTTATAACTTGAAATTTGTTTAAGTCTGTGCTTATGTAACAAAAATTATGCCTCCAGAATCTAAAGGAAACGGAAATCCTTGAAGTACTGAGAACTGAAAAACTGCCCAACTTTATAAACGCATGTTTAATGATCTATAAGTGAGTAGATAATTTTGAAGTATACATTTTTTGCTCTTCTGGTTCTATGATATAGCAAAAATTTTACTCTTATTAAGTGCACTGAAAGAAATTAAATACCATATACCACTCACCGATTCGAATGTGTCCCGAAACCTATATGCTGCTTATAGGTGTTTGATTCAAATCCATTAACATCACATCCATCCATCACGGTCATTCGTCACAGCCATGAATTACACCCATCCATCATGGTCATCAACTGATGTAAACATCATAATAATGAATTATATATTGAAGCCAAATTTCATAGATTTTCATTGTAAAAAATCAATAAAATTATTGAAGAGATTGGTGTATAAATATTATAGATCATGGGCATGGATCAGAGTCATACAATATGGACATCATTAAAGAGATACTCGTATTTTATACCCAAACAATAGACTCATGCATTGATATAAGGTTTAAGGTGACGGCCTAATATGATGATGTGTGGTCCACTCTAATTGAAGTGTTTAAAATAAGAAATGGATATATTGGTTTCTTTAAATTTAACAGGTTAAGGACACTACAGTGCAGTCGGATTTCCTTGGACTTGAACGAATCACTTCAAAAAAGTATCCATTTGAAGTCACCACTTTGGTAGGACATTTTTTTTATAAGAATTTATCAGTAAATCTATCAGATTCCTGACTCAAAAAAAAAATAGAGGCATCCATTATAACTTTTCCTCTGAGTCATGTATCGAACCAAAGCTATAAAACGATCAGAATGAGATTGCTCCAGTTTTGAAATTCTATGAAAATATATTCCAGTGCATTCAACTTAGGTTCTATTTTATTTTTTGGGGGACATCAAAACCAAAAGAAAGATTTTCCAAAATTAACAAGCTTCGGCACGCGTAATTTTCAACTTTTTCTCTCTTTTTTGTGTTGACGTGACTGCGAGTGAGTGAATGAGTGAATGAATAAGTGGTTCGAGTGATTCGAGTGATTTGAGTGGTTCTTCAGTTCGCTCATTTGACAAGCAACTAACGGTAATTAATTTTGAAATATCATCGTATGATGAGACAGCAATGTGATGCGTCCTTTTTCATTTTGTACTTTTGTAATAGTCCACATTGTTGTTAATGACGATTGCACGCAAAAATCACATCCTGCAAAGCATCCTTTCAATGAAGAAAAGGCAGGAAGTGGAGTGTTGGGAGGAGGGCACATTCACAAATGAATGAAGGCATGAATTTGGTAAATGAATGAAACGAATGACTGCATAACTGCCAAACTATTCGAATGAATGAATGAGGAACTGAATGACTGAATGAGTCCGTTAACCATCACCACATTATTACTTCTCATTACAGCGTCAACGACGTAACGCAAAACGGAAATCATTCATTTCCGATTTTACGAAAATTGCGTCTCTTTTTTTTTTGGTTGGTAGGCTTTTTTTTCATTCTTCTTTTACAAGTAGCAAACAATTTTAGGTTTTTACTGAAAACTTACTTCCACCCATTTGGTGTGCTACCAGAGAACTCACCCATCCATCCACCCTGACATTATGTTGAAAATATTTTTTCAAAAATGTTGTTTTCAATTGAATTGATTTTCGAAAGCTTTTCGCTTTACACGTCGTAACGCGTTACCATTTAAGGATGGAGAGAGAGAGTGCAAAGGTGGCGCTTTTTATGATGCTATTGAGACTTGGGGGAATACCCTAAAAGCCAGAAACACTCAGAAATAAATAGACGCAAAGACGAGCGGACGGGTGGACAAATTCATTCAACACTAGCAGCTGGTGATGCGTGGATTTCTATAAAGAATTTTACATTTAGAGATTTTGTTTCGTTTTTTTCTTCTTTATGGTATTTCAAAACGAATCCAATCCAATTCAATCCAATCCAATGTATTGTAATACTTAGAATATTGGTAGTGGTGACAGGTTTTGTGACTATTTTAAATGTAGAACAAAGATGGAGTGGTGGTGGATGATGCTAGTCAGACTGACTTTTGCTACTACTATTTGGCACTGACATTTCGCTTTATCATTATCTCGTTTGTTCATCCATTTGTCTGTCCCCAGTTTGTCTGTTTCTATACATCTTTTTGTCTGACTCTGTGTTTTGTATCTTTCTTGTTTGTTTGTTTTTGTTTTGCTATTTTCATCAGTTTTTTGTACTTCACAAAATGTTTTGTTTGTCATTTTACAATAAATACATTATGTTGCCATTAGTTGAGTGTCGTTCGTTCTATTCACAGTATTTTTTTTTCTTTGGTCTCTTTGGTCCTGTGTATTCAGCACAATTGAAAATTGAAATAGGCAAACATTCGAAAGTTGTTCAATGCCAGTTTAAACAATTTTCCAATGAATTGTTAATTCTTTTTTTTTTACAATTTTTCTTTGAAATTTTTACTTTCTCTTTTTAGTTCTTTGTATTGTCTGCTTTGTCATGTTTTTTTTATAATTTTTTGTTTAATTTTCTTTTCATTTTTTCATTTTTGTTCAACTTAACGACTTCTTAATAGCTTTAGCCATCATCATCCATTGAAGTTTTCTGCTTTCTCATTTAAACTAATTGCAATTTAGAATTTTTTTATTTCAAAAAAGAAATTTTGTGAACATTTAACATGTTAAACTTTGACATTAGTTTTCATACTTCAGAGTATTTGGTGGTCCAAAATTTGACTTTAAATGATGTATCTAAAAAAGATTGCATTCATTAATAAAACAATCTAATATAAATTTGAAAATTTTCACGTAACAAATTTAATATTAAATCACAGAAATGAAACTTGGAAAAACTAATGTTACAACCGAAATCAATTGAAAATACTTATTATTATATCATTTATGATGCTTAAAGCATCAGCAGTGCTAGTGGTTCATCAATGGCTTAGTTTCTTAAAGAATATATCGAAATGCTTCCTTGTTCTCACAAACCTGTAAGCAGTGCATCAGTATGAGTTTATTCTTATACCAGCGGCATTGAATGTATTTACATATGTGGAATCTGTGATATCCAAAGAATTGAAATGTCATCTCAGTCTGCGCCGTATCATATTTTCAGATTTTCTAGCTTCCTTTTCATTTAAAAACTTGTTGCGGCCAAAAAAAAACACAAATTTTTGTATTATTTCACAATTTTTTACAAATTTGTGAAGTTTTAATTTTACTCGTTTCAGCAAATCAGTTATTTCATCACACGTAAAAACAAATTCGTACGATTTTCAATTTCGTTTTAAAATTCCATCACATGCCTGATTGTTACGATTTTGTGGCTTTAATAATAATAATAGTAAGTGGTACTACAAACGTGTGTCGGTTTTGGCCGAGTCCAAAAGAGCTCGCCACCTAGTTCTGTCCTTTGTACGCTGACGCCAGATTCCCAAAGTCGAGAGGTCCTGCGTAGCTTGGTAACTCCAACGGAGATGTGGACGTCCTTTTCCTTGTTTTCCACCCTGAGGTACCGCCTCGAAGGTCTGCCTTGCCGGAGTTTCATCATTCATACACGAAACGTGGCCAAGCCAGCGCAGCCGCTGAATTTTTATGCGCTTCACTATGTCCATGTCCTTGTATAGCTCATACAGCTTGCTGTTCCATCGAATACGGTACACACCGTCTACGCAGAGAGGACCGAAGACTTTACGAAGTATTTTTCTCACGAACGTCCTCAATGCATTCACATCACTGTTGGTCAACGTCCAGGCTTCTGCGTCATACATCAGGACGGGGATGATAAGTGCCTTTTAGAGCGTGAGTTTGGTTTGTCGAGAGAGCGCTATGCTTTTCAATTGCCTACTAAGCCCAAAGTAGCACCTGTTGGCAAGAGTGATCCTCCGCTTGATCTCTAAGGTGACGTCGTTTTGTTGTTGATGCTGATGCCAAAATAGACAAAGTCCTTTACCACTGCAAAGGTGCGGTCACCAACAGTGACGTTTTGTCCAAGACGGGAAGACTCTTTGTTTGTTGACAGAAGATACTTTGTCTTGCCTTCATTCACCGCGAGACCCACTTTGGCCGTTTCTCTCTGTTGTCTATCTCGTCGGCATATGCCAGTAACATTATACTTTTGTAGAAAAGAGTGCTTGGTCAGTTCAGCTCGGCTGCCTGAATAATTTTTTCCAGTAGGTAGTTGAACAAATCGCAAGAAAGGCAATCGCCTTGTCTGAAACCTTGTTTGGTATGAAACAGCTCGGAGAGGTTTGTTCCAATTCTGACGGAGCTTGTGGTGGCGCTCAACGTCATACTGCATAACCGTATTAGTTTAGCGGGGATATCAAACTCAGACATAGCGGCATAGAGGCAATTCCTTTCCGTGCTATGGAAAGCAGCATAAAAATCGACGAAGAGATGGTGTGTGTCGATGTTCTTTTCGTGGATCATCTCCAGGATTTGTCGTATTGCAAAGATTTGGTCGATGGTGGACTTGCCAGGTCTGAAGCCACACTGATTGAGTTCCTGAGATCACTTCAATGGTCAATTTCATTCTTATTTAAAGCATTCCACCTATTTCTGTCTTATAATCTCATTGATTTCTTTGTAAATCTATTGTTACCTTTCTATTTATGTTATGATGTCATTATCATCGACATTTTGTAACAAATTGCACATACGTGTTATAATAATAAATACAATTTTAATGCAATTTTGTGCTTAATCATTGACAATAATGTGTCGCATTTGCTACTCTCATCATTTTATATTCTTTTATTATTATGACGCCATCAATGTATTTAACACCCACGACAATGAAGTATCAACAACAATAACAACATCAGTATCAACAGAACAACTCATGCAACAAAATGAAGTTAACACTTCCAACAGCAGGAGTTATAGTAGCTACAATATAAGTACATCAGTAAGGGTCAATGAGTGAGTAAAGAAGATAAAAGGAAAAAGGATCCTTTGAGACAGACAACAACAATGTAACACGCATGTACAATAGTTTGTGCCACGTTATATGTACATAGTTACCAACCATGTGTGCAACTGTGTCCAACAACTTGCTCCTAAATACACATAGATACTCATAGATGAAACGAAAGCCTTCCTAAAGTGTCACCAACGCATTTAACGATATTTTGCTGACAGCGACAACAGATAATTAGTTCCGCTAACGAGAAAACTTTAACAGAGTCAAGCACCACAAGCAACTTCTCTACAAATACACATATATAGTACATATATAAACAGACACAGATACTAACTTACTTTATGTGTATGATGGTGGAAACAGTATAGAAATGTTTTGTAGTATGAGTTTAGTGAGTTTAGACAAAGGACACATGATGGGATTTTGTGCAACATGTTAACTCAAGTAGCACAACTAACAACAATCACAACAATGGCAAGAAGAAAAACAACAATCCAAAGTCAAGTTAAGTAGTTATTTCAACGCTCATAAAGGCCAACATAACTCACATCCTTTCTTATATTATAGTTACTTCATACTCATAGTTCTTACAATCTCATAATTCTCATCATGTTATAATTATCATCAATTATGTTTGTCATCTTTCCTTACTCGAAGAACTAATAAAATGATTATGTTGTTGTTGCTATTGTCGACCTACTTGATTTTGGTTCATAAATTGTCCAAAGGACATGAAGAATGTATGGGTATAAGTGAGTTTATGTGAGAATTTCAATCACTAGGCAACAACACAAAATTAGCAATTAGTTTAAAATTTATATTAGAAATTGGAATTTTACCCACCCCTCACAACCCAACTATTTTTTTTTAAATTGACTTAACAACATTCACACGCACTCCTTCCAACCGGAAATGCTTGTCGAATTCAAACAAATAGCTATGGCCATGGCCAACACATGCCCGAGCATTTTGTATGCCGCAAGTGATTTTTTGAAAAACCAACAAAATATTTTCACAAAATTTTTCCAACATTTTTCACGCCATTTTTCCTTTTTTCCTTTCCTTTTGATGCTTTGTATGAACTTTAGCCACATCCCTTCAGTGTATGCAATTAATTGGCATGGAAGTAATTATTTTGCATATTCCACACACACACACGCACACACACATTTACACTACATAAACATACTCACCCATAGCCACATGTAAATCTATGCAAAAATGTTGAACAAAACATGTTAAGTGAGTGAGTGAGTGAAGAATACAAGTTATAGTAGTCACAGCATCAGCATTCACAGATTCACAGGATAGCCAGGATTCATAGAATTAATTTTGCTTTGCGTTTTTGACTAATTAAAAACGAGTTTTTGAACATACAAAAAAAAGTAGGCGTATTATGCTAAGTGGGCGTCTAACGTTGTTTGTTTTGTTGCTGTTGAAGTTGCTTTTGATGCGTGCAACTTAATAAATTTTTAGTGAAATTTAAATAATTTTAATTTAAATGTCAACATTGGATTTTAATTAAAATATCATTAAAAATAATGTTGCTTATTAAAATGATATCGCTGATGATGACGCTGATGATGATGATGGTAATGATTATGTTGTCAACTATTGTTTTTCTCTTTCATTATTGATATCTAATTGTTGGGAAATTGAAATATGAGTATTTGCATAGATTTATGTAATTATGATGATTTGGTGAATCTCTAAAATAAATTGTGTATTTTGATTTAAAAATATTCAGTAGCTATTGTGTTCTTTTTTACAACTTCAACATTAGTATGAAAAAGGCCTTATTAGTTTATGATCATGTTTGTAATACATCAATCGACTGCTTGTCCTAACATGTGTTCGATTTATCTTTGAAATTTCAATCTGTGGTATTCAAATTTTGGGAAAAACTTGTCTTACTTTTTTAGTACATATATATTTCTACAGAAATTGTTGCGATTTTTCGAGAATTCACACCCAGGCGCATTGTGTTGCCCGATAAAAAAATGAAAGGGTAGGGCGATTGTGTGGTTGAGGTGTTTCACACTACTGTCCAAGGTTGGTCCCAGAGATCACCCTATTTCTCTGAAACCAATCTGAGGAGTCCAAGAACAGAGCCAGGTCCCCCCAATGAAATTTTTTCAAACTTCCCAAATCATTTGTCTACCAAGAAAAGCTGGGTAATCGCAGAGGAAGTGTTGGATTCTCTCCGCTTCCTCCTCTTCTTCACAGCTACGACAGAAGTCATAATGTGGATCCTACATCCAGTGGGTTATTAGCTCGATCTTCCCGTCATCATCCGATTCCTTTTCTTGTTGACGTGTATGATCTCTTTGGTTGACAGCAAGGCCAGAGTGTTCTAGCGACTGTGCAGCAAGACTCAATTGCCAACTCATCTGCATGCTAGATCTCTGGTTTATGCTTCCAGGTATGAGAGGATATCCTGTAAATATCCGTACCTGCACACAGGTAGTGCATTAACATATTTTATATTTTGTGAAGTGGAAAATAACTAAATACTTATTCAACTGGAAATTTAAAAGTATTTAAACTTCGGTGAAACATAAATTTATGTTCTATTTTGCTTTTTTAGGTAACATTATATTAAAATAATATAACTTTTATTAGCTGGTGGTTTAAGTAATTAGATTCCATGGCATGGAGTGAATAAATAATTGAGTTCTGCTAATAGATTTGTTTGTTTAAATCTACTTAACATAGAGGAGACAAAACATGTTGGTTAGTTAATCACCTGATCATCATGAGTGTAATGGAATTGACAATGAAGTCAATTTACTTTACGTAAACACCTGTCGTTAAGACTTAATATCACGGTGCCGAGCACAGGGATTGAACAACAATCAACGTTCGCTTTGATTTATATCCACAGGTACCAATCTCAAGCCATACTCAATGGAAATGACATTCGTAGCTTATACTGGGATTCTAATATCAATCTTCCATCCTACCAAAGCCGTCTTAAGTTTATCCTCCTCTCGAAATTATCCAGTCGTAGAACTGGAATTAGTGTAACTATTTTGCACAATTCAATTGTTAGCAGTATCTTTTCTCCATCTTTGCTTGGTAGCATACATTTTAAAGTTCCTTCTCGGGTTATAAGGATTTTTTCCGATATATTTTGTAAGATCAATTATTTGCAGCATGACCCATTTCGCATTTTATGTCAATCATTCAACCTATACTACGATGTGGTATCAACTCTATTTCTTCCGATCAGCTAAAATATAATCTTTTAACTCATCTAAACACTTTGCGGTCTATTAAACAATTAGCTTAATCTCATTTTCTTTATTTTTTGGTTATTTATATTTATAATATTAGAAATAACTAAGTGGCTGATGACGTGAGGTCTGTAATGACAAGGTGATTTTTTGTAACCTTCACAGTCTAGTGTAATTTGAGCACAATGATTCAGTTGAAGCAAATTCTTAAGGGCCCAAGATACGATCATACATCGTTGGTCCCACTTGGGTGTATGTGTGTGTGATCATACATCCAATAATGTATGACACACATTCACTAGCTTTCGGCACTTCACAAATATTTCTTAATAGAGCTCACGTGTGCTCACTTCAAATATTTTAAAAAATATTTATGGTGCCGTTGTCTGGTGGCCTGCCTGCCACAAGGTAGTAAACAAAAACATCTTGACAAAGTCAGGAGAACGGCAGCCATTATGAAAACAGGAGCCCTTCGGACCACTTACACTAAAGCGCTGTTTGCAATCCTCAACTGGTTACCAACCAGTCTTCTGAACAGTATGCCAAATGTTCTGCCATTAGACTTATTACCATAACCCGCTGTACTAGTCACATATAGGGCCATGCTAGCTAGCGTTCCATCTGTCCCTGAGACAGTTGTCCCTCAACCTACTTTAACCGGAAGTTCTCCACTCACTTTCCCAGTATTGAGGAGTGGCTGGACGTTACAGTTCTAAAACCTAAGTCCATTGACATGTACACAGATGGCTCCAAATTGGAGAAGCAAGTCAGCTGCGGCATCTTCTCGAACAACCCAAACTTCAAGCTCAGCTTTCGCTTATCTGACCACTGAAGCGTCTTTCAAGCAGAGGTCTTGTCATATTTTGTTAACACATTTGAGCAAAGATGTTATTCCAATCTAAGTAATTAACGATAAAATTATTTTAATTACTAAATAAAAGCATAGCATTTTTTGTTTTTTATTTTTTAATTCACAATTATGGCATTTTATTACTATTAATTACTAGTAATTGTAGTTTTGTTTTATTTCATTTTTTATAATTTTTTTTGTTTAATATTTTTAGTTTTTACATAATTTTTCATGCTCATTAAATACATTTTAATAATCATGAATAGTCATATTTCACATATAATAAATATACTATGAGTAGCTAATGATATCATCATAATCATAATACAATACATTAATATTTCACATACAAACATCATCATCATCAATATTTATTTATTTATTTTATCATATACTAATTTAATTTAATTTCATTTTATTTTTATATATTTTTAGTTGTTGTTGTTAAGTTTATTAGTGGGAAAATTTTCAACAAATTTTCAATTTGAATAAAAAATTTCAAAAAAAATCTGATTATAAAAAAATAATCATACATAAATAATCAAATCAGTAGAAACAAATAAATAAATAATATACAAACATACATAGTATATATGGTACGTGACAGTTATAAATGAAAGCATCTAAAGCAAGTTGTCAACACTTTTTCTTTTTTATTTGAATGGATTAATTTATTTTTCAAAGAAATAACTTTTTAATTGCAAGCACAATAAAAAAATTTGTGAATTTGTAGATGTGTGTTGTGAATCAGTTTATCTCATTGCTGCAGTCATACTCGTACGTGTATTTTTTTATAGGTGGGTTGGTTATGTATGTATGTATTATGGGGAAGGAACTGATATGAAAAGCCAATTTAGACTTAGTCATAATTAATCCTGAATACAATAATGATTTATTTTATCTAGAAATGAAATTAGAAATATTGTTTTGAAATATTTAAATCAACTCGTAAAGCACATAGGTACTTACATTATATAGAAAAATTTTATAGAAAATTGAGCCAGAAATATACAGTAAACTTGGAATACCAATCAAATTATACCTACATAATAATGGTATATCAGTTCTGCTGCATAATCTAATTTGAAATATTAAATTTACTTCATTTTGCTTTGCCTAAACATGAGCTGTTTAATGTTGACGCGCATCAAGAAAAGAAGAAAACAATCGAAATTAACCAAAAATTGGCAAAAGAACTGTAAATTTAATCAAAAATCATCTTTTGATTATGTAGGCCGATTTTGATTATATCTTTAAATAAACACTATATGTTAAAGGAAGCTTGCCACAATACACCAGTGAAAACAGCATTCAAATCGGTTAAGCCGTTTTTGAGATTAATGTGCTGAGACAAAAAGACATTTACGATTTTATATACTACCCTGACCACTATTAATTCGTTCACCTACGATTTTCTCTCAAATGAAAATATCAAACTATTTGAAACAGTTATTGGAATAAATAAACTAAATAGTATTTTTAGTGGCCACTTTTCATTTCACCCATTTTTTAAGGTGTTACCTTAAAAAATTCACATAAAACCAAATACATGTGAAATAAATTTTATAAAATGTTTTTTATAAAAGAAGATTCCACAACCTATCCAACAAGTATAAATACTATTTAGTTTATTTATTTCAATAACTGTTCAAAACGGTTTGAAAATCGCATTTGAGAAAAAAATACAAATTGTACGAATCAATAGTGGTCAGGGTAGTATACTTGGCTCAAAATGTATAACGCTATCATAATAAACAATTATTTAAGTTGGGATTATTCTCATGTTGTTTGAATAGAGAGAAAAGCAGTCCATAATACAGGCGGTTTCATGTAACATATATGAAAGTTTATATGAAAGAAACTAAAACATTGCGAATTATGTTGTGTATCCCTCTTAAATGCCCCCTCAGACTTTTAATTTTCATTTACTATTTGAGTTAAAATAGAGACTTTTATCTCTATGCACATGAAGGATTGAACGAATCTTTTATTTGAGCATATTGAAAATACTTTAATCTATTTAATTTTTGTTTTTTAATAAAACTTCCCTTTATACTTGATTTTGATATCCAAGTCACAAAATCTAATTTATATTTTCTCCACCATTCATCAGACAAAAATCTATTTTATTTAACATTTATTTTTATTTGTTTTTTCTTTTTATTAATTTATTCATTTTTATTTTATTGAATTTTTTTTTTTTTGTTTGAGTTTAAATATCCATTTTTTAATTTATTACGCACACATTTTTTATTTATTTAAGTATATATATTTAATTACCATATATGTATATAATTTAGTTTATGTTCGACTTAGGTTATCATATTACACACAAAATTTATTATCATAATATTTTAATAATCATAATAATGTATATTTCTATATATGTAAATCATAATTTTAATAATTAGTTTTTTATCATATTTTTTCTTTTTTATTTACAGAGTTTTTTTGTTTTACACTACTACTTTTATTCTTGTAAGTGCTAAAGATTTAATTATTTATTTATATGATTATTTTGATACAATTAACACATAGAATTCTAAGTATATTTTGTCACCGCTCATAGACTAACAGGATCATGATCAATTTACCATCATGTTTCTGATCTTTTGTTAGAGGAACTTATTATTATTATTCAATTTCTTTATTTAAAAATTTTTAAGATTTACAATTTTTATTTATTTTTTTTTTGTTTTTCTTTTTTATAAACAAAACCGGGTAATCTATTAATTTATAACGATTGAACTTAAATTAGAATACGAGTACATATGTATATGTATAAGTTAAGCTTAGTTTGTTGTTGACCCAGTGCCTAACATCGCACTAAGGCTATCACTAGCAGAAATAGATACTTTCACACAAACTTCATTACATTTCGTTTCCTATCATCAATTGCAAATTACAAATTCATGATGATGATTACTTCTAAATTAATGAAATAATTAAAAGCGTTTCTTGCATAAATAATAATTCAAAAAAAAAAAAATAAAATAACTTAATCTACAATATAGAAACAAATCAACGCTCTCGATCAGTCTTAGTCAGCGATGCAAGACGCAAAACTCACTCAAATTACAACAACAGAAATTATTCACACACTTTTTCCATTCATTCAAAATTCTCGACTCCTCCATTATTGAATCTTTCACACCAAGCGAGCAGCTCTTGCACCTCCCGTGCATAATTCTCCTCCTGTTGTGCATTACGCATAGGTAAAACTAAAGGCGTAGAAGCTACCACCTTTGCATTGGTTGCCTTACCGCCTTGGACACCAGAAGCTAAAGGTCACACATTGTGGGCCTGGGTACCACTACTGCCACTGCCTGTGTTACTGAGTAAACTTCGTTCGCTAGCAACACTGCCTGGTGCATAGATCAATTCTTGTTGGTCAGTTGAACAACTTGACACAGAAAGTAATTTAGATGGTGGTGCTGACACTGGTACCGCTGGGACACGATCTGTATCGCTGGCATCGTTGGAGATGTGTGTTATTTTATTGTTGCGATTGTAAGAGCCACGTATCGGTTGCACACGCCAATTGGTATTGAAACCACCACTTGAGGCATTTATTTCACCAGCTGGCTGTGCTGGCAATGGCAACAATTGTTGTGGTTGTGGTGTCAATTGTTGAGACAATTCACTGCCACGTTGTCCCTGGGCCTCATCCACTTTGACATATAAACGCTCCATGTCATCTAGGTCACCATCTGCGGTGTGATATAAAGCCTGATCATCATCGTGAGTCATTAACATGGCCATGGGCGAGGGTGAACCACCGCAGCCGGAATCAGCTAGGCCATTATAACAAAATGAGGCGCTATCCAAGTCGAGTAAGTTCTTTGACATTATTTCAGCAGTTTGATAACTTTGGTTGGCACTATTACTGTTGCTGCTGCTGTTGTTGTTTAAAGTATTTAACTTTTGTTGCTGTTGCTGGGGGTGATGAGTACTCAATGGAGAGCCATTGCCATAGTTCTGTTGCTGGTGTTGCTGGGTGGCAACGGCATTAATCACTTTAAACCGAGCGCTTTCGCGACCCAACATTTGTCCAGGCAAAACTTGGCGTCTCAATGTACCCACACTAGCAAAGTGTTGTGGTTGTGCGGACTGCTGTTGCTGTTGGGGATGTGGAACTGAACCTGGTGTTGGCTCATAAGTATGACAATTGTTTAACTTGTTCTCGGTGATGTGTATCTTTTCCTTGGGGTAGTAGTATTGCTCTGAATAAACTGAACGATTGCCGACTGTATTCATTGGATAGATTTCGCTTGTGGTAGACATTTGTTGGTAAATGTTGCCAGTAGACTGTTGTTGCTGTTGTTGTTGCTGCTGATGAAGTTGGTGATGGTGTTGTTGTTGCTGATTGTAGTGCGGATGCATAGGACGTTGTTGCTGTGGATGATGATTATAGCCTGGTCGTTGTTGATAACGTGCCTGTTGTTGCTGTTGCTGGTATTGATGTTGTTGCTGTGGTTGTTGTTGCTGTTGTTGTTGCTGACCATTAAGTATAGCCGATGTGGCATATGGAGCTGGTGAAGCGTTACCATGGCGTGTCCCATACTCACTGGGTGCTTTACCAAAACTTGATACTTCTGCATAATCGGTGGGTATATTCGAGTATTCGCCAACGTATCTGCAAATGAAGAGATAAAATATTATTATTTTGTATTTTGTATTTCGTATTATTTTCCTTTGTTCTTTTTGGTTTTATTGTTGTATATTTTCCGTAGTCTACTTTTAGGGGAATTGTAAAATTTTTATTGCAAATTTTTGGTTTTGCGTTTCCTTTTTTTCTCTCGCCCTCTTCTTTTTTGTTTTTGGTTTCATTGGTTGGATTTTGTTTTTGTGGATTTGTTGGCAAAATTTATGGTACGCGGTTGGCATATTTTTTGGTGGAAATTTGCTATTTCTGGTGGGCACAAAATACTGACATAAGGTGACCAAACCAACTAAAGTTAGTTAAACAAAAATGAAAAATTTTGTAATATTTTCAATGAACAATTTATAATGGAAAACTTATTTTTTCCCTTTCAATTTTACAAATACGCATATATAGATATGTATTTCATTACCACAATATGGTCACCCTAAAGCCACTTGAATACATATACCATAAAATAAATTACCAGCTTAAAAATATTTGTATTTTTTTTATAAAGAAAAATTGTACAGATTTTTAAGGTGAAAATTGTATCATTTATTTTCGCTTTTTATTCTATCCATTAAAGTAGAGTCAACAGACCAAATGGAAATGGCAATGGCAATGGTGTGTCGAGAGTTTCATCTATTTCCACATTATTTTATGTATTTAAATGCGGCAATCGGATTAAAGCAACCCAATGCCCCCCACGTAGTGGAAGGTTGCAAAAAAAAAAAAAAAATTCAATGCAGCATCAAATGAGTTCAGCATGAATTAAGGAACTTAAGGCTTTCACAAAAATAAAAAAATATACACATTGTATGGTATGGTATGGTATGGTATATCCATATTGCGTATTGATAGAGTTCCAGGCTTTGTTTGTGAGTAATTTTGAGCTCTTTCGAAGCGCAATGGTTTTTATTTTTTATTTTTTTTGTGTATTGTAAATTGGTACTTTTTTACTTTGTAGTATAAGCAAGGATAATAAATGAATTTTAAATACGCTTTTAATACCTATAATGAGCACGTATTAAATCTATCCTTCTCATTTCATTGCTTCCTTTTTTATATACCTTTAATTTTACATAGTGTAAAGAGGTTTTATCTGTTTGTTGTGATGTTTGTTATCATACATTGGAAGTTCACAAAGTTCATATGAAAGTAGTCAGTTCAATTGAAATAAATTCACTAATCCTTTCATGATTACTATGCCATCTAGTCTCTTAGTTGTTATCTATAGTTCCCTGGTTAATGGAAAATGTTATCACATTTCGCTGTGAGGAAAAGTGCTTCGGTATTTTGACTTCTCTATAAGTTCTGCACATTTTTTTTAAGGTTAGAACTTCTTGAAATGATAGTAAATGATGATAGTTGTTTGGTTTTGGTGGACTTGTTTCATAGTTCAATGGTGGTGCATATGGTAGAATGTCGGTATCGTGATGCGTACAGCACAGGTTCGAACCTCAATCAAGGAGAATGTAGTTTTTTTCGCATGCATATAATTTTATCAATTCTCATGAAAAAGCTCTTGGATTCATCAGTGGTTATTAACTAAGGCTATGAATATATTTCTTCCTGTAACAATCTATTTAGCTTGATCATGATTAACATCTTTTTGTTGTGACTTTTAGTAAATTTGAGCACTTGCTTATGCGGATATTACACGATTGTGCAAAACAACGTTGTTTTTGTTTTTCGTACAATGAACACTTCCATTGAGCAACTATCGTATTTGCCTTCTCTACAAACGCAAATTGAGAGATAGAGAGAGAGCTCTGCTTCCGTGATCCAGACGTATTTGATTTATTGTTCCATATATGGAATTATCTCACACAAAATGTGAATTGGCGTTCTAACAACTTCACTGTATAATTCTAGATAGCGTTTAAAAGACCTTCATTCTAGGCCTAGGAAACAAAATCAAAAAACATGGATATTTCATAAAAATCTATACTTATATCATAAAGACACAATGTTTGTTTGGATGTTAAAGGTAATCTTCGAAACTACTCATCCATTTAAAAAATTCTTCCACCAGTAGAATGCTTCATTGTCACTGAGTGTCATGGGCTATATATTATTATTATTATTTTTTAACTGAAATATACGAAAAGGATACAAAAAAAAAAAAAAAAAAATCCTGTATAATGCCTCTCAAACTGTGCTCACAACTGCTACTCAAACTGTAACAGAGAGAATATAAGTGATGCTTAGAAAGAAAGAATACTCGTATCTGGCATTTGTCGGCGTTCAGTTGGATGCACCCCTTGTGTGGCCGGGTCGAGTACCAAATAAATTATATATCTTTGAAGAGAAGTTGCTCATTTCTTAGACTGTGATATGAAAGGTATATAGGCTTCGCCAGAACCGAAATCAATGTTTTGCCTTGAGGAGATAATCCTCACTTTTTTGTTACTTTTTAATGAGAGGTTAACAAGGACCATGGATGAACATTAAAATTCGAAAAAAATGGGGTGAAATGAAAAACATATTACAACATGTTAATAGTGTTGTTGTTGTTGTTGTTGTTGTTGTTGTTATTCTTGTTATATATTAAAATTAATTCTTTATTTGTTTATAGCAATACACGAAAATGAGGTAAGGCGTTGTATTGTTGTTGCTGTTGTCCTGGGCTTCAGCGACTACAATTTTTAATGTTGATTAAAATTTTATAATAAATAATTATTTGTGTGCTGCACTGTAGAGCCTGTCGACTTGTATTTATAGTTTATTGTTGTTTTAACTTTACAACAATATTTCTGTTGTTGTTGTTATAAATTCTTTTAGTGGTCAACAGCAACAAAGATTATTATTTCATTAAATACTAGTAAATACTATATGTATATATGTGGTATATGAGGAGGAGAAATACCATAACGTAATACTTATGACCAAAATTGCCGCCTGCTATGTGTGTTTTTTAATGACTAATTAAGTGTGCAAAATGATTATCTGCTACATGGAAATTGTGTGGAAAATCAGGTGGAAAATTATTTTAAAATAATCTCTTTATAGATGAATGCATTTTATATGTTGATGCTGGTTTTTTTTTTCCTCTCTCTCTCTTTTTCTTGATTTAATTTTTATAATTAATTTTAATTTATTTTTATTTTATTGTTCATGGCAAATTTAATGACAACAACAATAACAGCAACAACAACTATGACGTATGATTGACATTTAATTGCAAATTGTTTACGAAATGTCGAATTATTTTATTTGTTTTTCTGTGATTTTTAATTTAAACAACATGGCGTATGTGCATTATTAACCCTCAAACGACTGACAGTATACAATTGTAAACTTTTTGACTTTGAAACGTATGTTTTTTGGTCTAAATTGACCAAATCTCTTAGAAATTTCTATATAGAACTATAAATTCACTTCTTAATTGAATTCAAAAAGATGAAAGCACCTACGTTTATACCTGTTATTCAAGACTACCCTCTTAACGGCTGACTGGTTTACTTTTGTAAACCTTTATATAATGTATGGATATACGTATAAATTTGCGACAGCTCATTTCCTTTTTCAAGTTTTATTCAAAATGCTGTTGTAATTAGGCAAATATTTATAAATAAATTAGAATTTTATTGGCAATCAGGGCATTTTGTAACCGTGCCACAGTGCGTATCACATAACCTCTTGCTGCAAAGGGAGCAGTTCCTTGATTGATTGATATGGCTAATTTGTGCTCGATATCTGATGTTCGGAGTAGCCATATCGTTCGCCCATACGTTTCAGTATACAACACGAATGCAGCCAATGCCGACAAATCCACCATATTGAGAAAGATAGCTAATGGCCAACGGTGAGGATTTGATCCATTGTGTACGCCAGCTTACATACGATTATATTCCATAAGTATTTCTGGTTAACCAATTTCTTGATCAATCACGTTGTTGTCATGCATCGAAGACAAGGCATACATAATTTTTTTTTTGTTTTGAGCAATAAGCGATCAATGTGACATCTTGGCGAAAGGCAAACATAGATTCGCCTATTTTTCTATCACGTATCCAATGCATTTCCTTGTAAACACAGCGCTCATTCTTACGCATCGTCCCGACGACGCTCAACTTATTTTCGGCCAATAGATTACTCAATTCCAATCCAGCAGAAAAATTTTCCATTGTGATGTTTCGACCGGAGCCACTGGATGACCAGGTATATATCGCATCTAAGAGGATAATGAGTGGCAGTATATGCGCCCCACCAAACTTTTAATCCATATTTTGCAGGTTTCCATGGAATGTACTGCTTGCAGAAACGCGGCCTTTATACGGGAACAATTGCTCGTCTATTGTAATGCAAGCGTGCAGCTTATAGTTGGCTTTCAATGATTAAGCAACATGAACAACATGTCTGTTGCTATCCGATCAGTTAGTGTATATCCATTATAGAATGGAATGGTCCGCAAAATTGATTTGAAGCGATCCCGGCTCAGCGAAGAGCGATAAATCTGTAGTGCTTCTGGTACCCAAAGCTCTACTAATACCATGTGATTCATAGACGCCAGCCGTAATCAGCAAGGCCAAAAAGGAATCAAACTCAACAACATCGACTTCTACCCACTTCTGAACTGTTTTATTTTGATTCTTAGCCATCCAAATCACTTCTAGTGCATGCCCCTTTATGTGGATGCCCCAGAAAAATATTTTTCATAACCTCAGTGAAAATAAGACACATTATGTCACGACAAGTCATCAAATTTCTATTAGTTCGGCCACCTACCAAACCATATTAGACAGTTTTCCATCCCTATGCATAAATTTTTTACCTGTTTATAAATGTTAACCAGTCCGCCAAAATAGGGTATGGTAAACAGTCAGCCATTTGAGGGTTAAAAAGAAAAATAGAAGGTAGAAGAGTATTACAAAATGAATGCGTTATCCTAAATTTACACATCAACACCTTCTCATACAAGTTCAAGTGCCTTTAAACTCTTGCAGTCTTTAAAACAATTGAGAATAGGATTTTCAGGGAATTAATGGTAAATATTTGAAAATGTAAGCCTAATTTATTTGTTAAGAGAACTATCTATTGAATTATACTAGTTTGTTTAACACAAACATGTTCAATAGTTGCCGTAGATGAAAAACGGGTGGGAGCTAGTCTTCTCTTGACACCCAACTGGTCATATCGTAACACTAACCAGTCTTATTCGTAACAAATTAATTTAATCCCAGAGTAAAAGGCTAAGTTGGTTAGTTGTCCGAAAATTCATTGTGGTTCTCCAATAGATCACTTGGTTCTTAAATTTCAATTCAAAGTTTAATTTAAATAAGACATGGTCATAATTACTGATATTTCAATATTGAACTCAAACATAAATTTAGCTACTCATGCTCATTATATTGTATTTTCATTAGTCTTTATGGATACATTATGATTATTGTATATTTTGCTTTAGTCAGACACATTTTTCATGGAACTCCAACTGCATATTTTCCTTTCATTTGTAGAAAGTATTTCAACCAATAATAAAAACAAATTTATAATTTTATTTCATCCTATACAATTTTAAATGAAACTACAAATGCTTACAACTATTATAACGTTTAAAGTCATGATATTTAAAGTGAATTAGAAGAAGTAGAAAAAAAAAAATGCAGAACTAAGAAAAAATGTTTGTAAATTAAGTTAAAATAGCCTGAAGATGAAGCAAATAGAAAAAGTCTTTATTGAAACAACTGCAGAAATTCTATGTACTAGCAATTCAACTAGATGGTTTTATAACAAGTTTTTTTTTCGAACTTCTTGGTTTTGTTTTTCTGTTACTAGTTGGATGAATCCTAGATAGAATGCAGGGAGAGGGAGAAGATAGTAAAAGATGGCTATGTAGTACAAATGTCGTTAAACAAACGTCCCTAGGTAGCTTTGATAATTACATTTGTGTGCGACAGTAAAATTGTTTTGGAATTTGACTGCGAGGCAAGTTTTTTCAACGTGTGTCCCCTTCTTCTATTTCCCAGAGTTGATACAGAAAAAAAAAAAGTCAACATAAATATAGAGACGAGTGATGGAATGAAGGAATAGCGACCAAAATGTTACGCCACATTTGCCAACTTGTCGCCCTGTTATTTGCCCTTTTTTGGTATTTTTTAGCGCGAGCTTACGCTCGTTCTTCTTGTCACTTTTTCCGGTATTTTATTTTTCCATTTTTTTTTTTTGTTTTCTTCTTTTCTTGCAAAGAAAAATTTTCAGCACAAAAATGCAATTTCACAGTTTGGTGAGTTTTTATTGTCTCTGAGTCCAGTTGTCATTGTCGTTGTCCTTGTTGGTTTCTAGTTGCTCTCTGAAATGAATGAAACTTACCTCTGTTGATTGCGTTCATTGGCACCATTGCCATCACCACTGCCACCTCCTACGCCACCAGGGCTGCCACTACCACCACAAACAGGAGCATAGTCAGCAATGTGATCCTTTTGTAGGTCCAATGTATCGCCGCTAGGTGTGGTACGCCACACCATACCGCCTGAGGATGCATCGAGCCAATAACCGTTGCCCTGACGCGAGAGACTCGGCATTTTGAGCACATCATTTGGATGGTTGCCTAAAAATGAAAACAAGAAATTTCATTTTTTAATTTATTTCCCCAAAAATGTATGTTTACATTAAATTTTATATTTAAATTCACAATAAATAGTATAAAGAGGAAAACAAAATAATTATATGAAAGTAAAATAAAATAAAGAAATAATGAAAATGTAATAAAATAAAATAATTTAAATAAATTACACATGCAATGATCATGACAAAGGGAGAGAGCGAGCGGAATGCTATGGCAATGAAACGGAAATTAAAAAATCTTCGAAACCATAAATTTAACGCATTAAAATAATATTGCATACTTTCGAGCACATATTGTTATATTCCCTCATTTTATTTTATATTATTTTATTTTATTTTACAACAATTTTGCGTTGAACTTTTGTAGCAAACAAAATAAATTATTGTCAATTTTCCATGCCACTCGTTGTGGCAACCCTTAGTCTCCTCTCTTCAGCCACAATTGGTTACACTATGTACACACATTTATGTACATATTTATGTGTGTGTGAGTGTGTGTATGGTTGCCTGATATTGTTATTAAACATGACCGCCGAAAAGTGTTGCATACTTATGGGCAACGAGTATATTGTAAGGCCTTCGTTTTTGTTCTCTTTATGGGCAACGTGAAATTGCATAAAAATGCACCAATTAAACTGTCAGTATTATGTAGCATAACTGAGAGTCAGCGAAGTGTTTTATGACCACACACAATTTCCTCTCCTTTTTGCATTTATTTTGTAATTTTCATTGCATATTTTTAGGCATCTGACAATGTGCCACAGAAGCTCAGCTCAACTCAGCTCAGCTCACATACATACATATTTCTTTCTTGTTTATTTTTACAATATAATAAAAAAAAAAGCAACAACTTTCCTTTTTTTTCTGGGAGGGGATATGTTGATTTTTCATCATGATCATCATCAGCATCATTATCATCAGCAATGATGATGTAATCATTGTTATTGTTTTGTTGATGATGTTGATGTTGATGCTGATGTTGTTGGTTGCTTCTGCACGCTTGTTAAACTTGAAAAAGTAACAATGCTTGACAATATTGTGCATTTTGTGTTCATTGCGCCTATGAATATGCAGCACTTTTTTATGGGATTTAAATATATACAAACTGTGTCAGAGTGTGTGTCATTTAAGTGACATTTAGTGCTGTTGTCATTTGTTGAGAGACCTAAACCGTGGGTTTTGTTTTATTTTAAATAAAATATAATATATTGTAAAAATATTTACACAGAGAGGACACTCTAAATGTAGTGACTTCTTTAATAATCCTTAAGTTTGTTAATATTCCACTGAAAAGTTTAATTGAATTCGAGATTTTGTGAACACGCATCACTTACTTAATTTCAATTAGTTGGACTGTTTTATGTGTGCCACGCAATATGATAGGAAGTGGTTATGAGACCAAGACTGGCTAAATTCAGCTTATTAAATATGCTGGCATATTTACTTACACACATATGTATATTCAACAATAGAAGCAGCAACTATTATCATCATTACCATGCACAGATATAGTATGTGTCCATGTAGTATATTTGTGCCATATTCATGTACTTCCTGCTCTGCAATGCACCACCTCATTCACACAGGAAGTCGGTAAAAACACGTGCAAAATGTTAATTTCTATTATTTGAAACAAAATGTGTGCAAGTTCGCTACTAAAATATTTATTCGCACCTATTTTCATGTGCACACATATTCATATCTTTACCATATACACACACACACATAATAATTGCATACATTGCGGCGTTGTACACGTTGAAATCATATTAAAAGCGGAAATGCGCGCTGCAGTTGGCTTTGGTTGCTTGCTTGGTTTGGTTGGGTTCGGTTTAGTTGATGCAGGAAGCGGTCTTTATGTTGCCAGAGGCGTTCATTTGGAAACAAAAGTCTCCCTTGGCAGGCAGAGAGAGACTAGTGGGTATGATTTCACACTCATCTATGCATGCATACTTGAGCATTTTCTTCTACTATTTGTAATACTACTAGTTGTTGTTGTGCTTTCTTTTGTTTAACAAAAAGTGTTGCATATTTTACAGAGTGCAGAAGCGAATGAACACAGCACAAAAACATAGTGCAATTTTATCTATTTATTTATGCACATATCAAAAAACAAAAGAATATAATAAACTCGATTGTAACGACACTTAAATACCCTTCTCATGTTTCACTAAATAAAAAATAGGAAAACTGTCGAAGCTTTGGTGATTTAAGTGGTTGCAATTGGTTGCTACCCAAAACAAAATAATCAACCAGTCGCTGATTATCATGTGTGGCGAACTGCAGTCAATCAAATTGGTCATGCATATTTGCTTTCTAGTGTCACCTTCACTTATTCTAGTTATTCTAAATAATATCATACTTCTATGAGTTATGGGGAAAGAAAAACTTACCACGCATTGTATTTAATGCTGATTGTTTCATCATCATATGCTTTCGTTTCACAAAGACCATCGCACCAAATGATAACATCATGATGGCCAAAATTGCACCCAACAATATAATGAACCAAGGTTGTGTCAAAACATCATCGACATGATCCTGATTGATTGGATAACTGTATATGTAAAGGAATAACACAACAAACAAAACAGAGAGAGAGAGGGAGAGAGATTGGTTGAAATTAGCACACTGCAAGCTTAATATTATCATTATTCGCTTTCTACTTACCGTTGATTAATAAACGGATCGAGTCGTTTTGTTATCGGATCCAAACGTAATGTTGCCGGCGTACAATATGGACCAATACCCGCATTATTGCCAGCTGCTACGCTCACGGTATACATAACGCCTTCGGTAAGATTTGCCAACACAAGGGTGGGTGAGGCGGCATCAATGGTGACATTTGTCAGGATACGCGAGAAATTGTGTGCTGTGTCAATGCCACGAACCACAACGTGATAGTAAAGTAAGTCGCCTGATGAAGGGAAAACACATTGATGATTTGTGGGTGAGAAAAGGATTAGTTGATTGCATATACAATAAAGGAAAAGAGAAATAACCAAACGAAAACGCCCACTATGTAGATGTTGAGTAACATATGCGTTTGTTGAGGCTAATTAGCTAAAGAAGGGACTCTCTAAGAGTCCTGTAACTTACCATGTTCAGCTTTCATTTCGGGTGCCTGCCACTTGAGGAACACTGCCGAGGCATTCAGTAAAATGGCTTCCATGCCAAATGGCGCTTCATTAGGCACTGCAAAAATTTAACAAAAAAAAGAAGATTGAGTTAGAGTTAAGCTGAGTTAAGGATATTGTAATGAGCAGCCTGTTGATGGGTTAAATGGTTTGTTTGTAATTTTGTAATGTGATTTTGATTTGCATCACAATGTGGCATGTTGTTGTCTGTCTGGCCTAGACAATGTTTGGAGTGTTTGGTGCCTGGTTTTTAAAAATCATTTAAGCTACGTGCTATACTAATGAGCAGTTTTGCATTTTGAAGTCTAGCCAATTGTAGTTGTATTTTTAATGGGACTTAAAGTTGAAGGAGCTACTAAGTTTTAAGTATTTTACTAGTTTTTCCAACCTGGCAGGTGGTTTCGACTTTTATAATATATACTGTACATATATACTATTCTGGAAAATTCAAGCCTTTACCTTTACCTGAAGACTGTTAATTGGGAATGCTTGAAATATTTTTGCACTTCAGCCAATAAAACTTGTGTTCGAAAAACAACGAAACGAAACAATGAATTGCCGGCCTCCTAGAGAAGCCTCTAAGGAAAAATAACTCAAACAAAACAAATCGCAAATAGGGAAAAATGCTACCAGAAACAACAAACGCCAGACAAAATCCTTCGAGGAAAATAAAATTCACAAGCATACACACGTGTGATGGTTACAAAAAAAAAAAAAAAACAGAAATGAATGCAGAAAAAATATATATACATATATATAAAACACTTCATTGCGCTCAATCTATTATTGCACAAAGAGGGAAAGACAGCAATAGAAAGGAGTGAGAATAAGAAAAGAAAACAGGACACACTCACACGCTTGGAGGAGTATCAAGTACTCTTCCATTCGCTTGCCTATTACAGGATGCATTCACTCATTCATTCGTTCACGTGGCCCAAGTAGCACTTCAAAAGCTCATCTTCATTTGTTTATTTATTTTCCGTGTGCAAACAGGAATAGTAAGGATACAGGAACACACATATGTGCAAATGTATGTGTGTGTGTGTTGGAATTCCTATTGCTTCTTTTGACTGTTGTTGTTGCTATTCCCTGAATGTTGAGTGCAGCAATTTCTTTAAATAAACAGCGTCAAGCGTCAGCAGAAACAGAAAAGTGAGTAAGGTGCAACAAACAGAGACGAGAAACAAAACAAATGGAAGAAGAATAAAGGATACAGGAGCTTAAAAAAGAAAAGGGTTAACTGTCTGTTGATGATAATCAGACTGATGATGATGGTGATGCTAAGAATGATGCTGATGATGCTGATGAGTAGGGCAGAATAACGTAAGGGAATGGTGTAAAAGAATGTGTAGCTTTTGGATGTGCGACAAGCTTAAGTGCTTGTCAAGCTTTGTATTATCATCATTGTTTTATCGTCAACTCATTTCCTCTCTCTTTCCCTTTACCATTATCATTGCTCCATCACTGTTTTGTAATGCATTTTTCTTATTGTTGTTGTTGCAGTATTGCATTTAAGGTTGCAACAAGACGATGACATCAAATGAAATGGGTGAGTTCGCTTCCTTTTTGTCTTTTGTTGACAAATTTTTAGTTGTTTTCCCAATGCCTTCTCCCTCCCAACTATTTCTCTCTCTCTTTTGTGGTCAAATATTTCTTATTTGTGTGTTTATCTCTCAAACAAATAAAAAGTATCTTAAAAGACAACACTCTTACTCATCTGTGGTTCATGTTAAGCATATATCACACTCTTTTTTTATAAACAAGTATTCTTCTTTGTTTTGTTGTTATATTTCCTACTTCTATTCCCAATTGTTTCTCTTGATTTTTTTCTATATTTTCTGTTATGTTATTATTACCCTTATGTAGCCACTTCCGTTTCCGTTTGTTGTACACATTTCTCCATCTATGGTAGTACCAGAACTCTCACTCATTGCTTATCATTCCCTTTCCTTGTCCTAGTCCTAGTCACATTCTCTTGTGTATTTTACTCATACACATATGTATATAATTGTTGTTTATCTTTACACAATTGCAATTGCAATTTGTATGCCACAAATCCCTTCTCACATCACCAGAACTTAGTCATTTCTCATTTAAATTCTCTAACCGAAACACCTTAAGAGTTATAGTACTTAGATCACGAAGTTGCTATTGCTATTGCTATTCCTACCGTTTTCAAAGTGGAAATGTGATGAATGTAAAATGAGTTCACTTGACTCAACATTTTTCGTTCATTTATTCATTCAGGCAATCATTCCATTCCATTCCTTTACATTCATATATTCATTCATTCATTTGTTCGTTTGTCATTTGTGAGGCGTGTCATGGGCGTTCAAGTGAGTTTGTGGCAAGAATGCAATGTTGAATCTGCTACTTGTCTAAGTGCAGTTTTTGTGCATTTTATAGCACAAACTCTGATTCTTATTTTTAACTCTCACTCACAAAATGTTTGTTGACTTATTCTAGTCTCTCTTTACTATATAGTATATCTGTATATTTGTATTTGAGTGCGGTTTTTTGATGAAGTGCTAAAAGCGCGCCAAGTAAACATTACGAAACAAGTCACAAGCGTCTCTGAGTCAAGTCAGTCAACATTTGTGATTATTTTGTGTGCTGTGACTTGTTTTGTTTTCTTTATTTTTGTTTTTTGTTTTTAATTATTAAATTCCAGTCATTTTTAGTTATATAGTTGGTGTTGGTAATATGGAGGAGAGAGAGAGAGAGCGAGTCTAGAATATTTAGGTTAAAATAAACGATAGGAGAGCAGATGAAGTGATATAAACATGTCTGGAAAGTTTTTCTTTTTATTTGTTTTGGTTAAAATTATTTTTATTACCAAAAAAAGAATCTTATAAAGTCAGAAAAAAAACTTTATCTTTCTAAATGTTGGATGATTTGATGGAGGGGGGATAGAGAGAGGCAGCTTAAGATAAAAGTTTTTTGTTTTAAGAATACCAGAAGGAATTCAGATTATTAGTTGCATGGGATTTCTTTGGTTCTATTATTATTTTTTCTTTATTCTTTTAATAAAATTATATTTACATATTTCCACTGATTATAAAATCTCTTAACATCAATTGCCAATTCTCACATAATCGTATAGGAATATACACATATATGTATGTATATATATATGCTCAAATGCACATATCCTTTTTATCCTATTTACTATTGTGCAGCGATTTTTATGCGCATGAATTAGTTTTATTCTTTGTTACCTTTCAGCCAGCCTACTTCAATTGTTGCAAAATGTGATCAATGATTGACACACTTTCATACCATCCTTCATTCTTTCTTTCTTTCTTTCTTTCTTTCTTTCTTTCTTTCTATATACTATATTTGCTATGAATGTATATCCTTTGATTTTGTTTCGTTCATCATTGTAGCGACCCTTGAAATTACATAGTACATACTACCAATGTATGTATGTGACCCGCATTACCTTATTCAATATAATCGAATATCATATTGAATGAAGGAATGATTCAATGAATGATTCAATGAATTGATAGAACACAGCTGATGTCGTAGTCTGATAAGAACGATAACATGCTAGAGGATTTTTGTTTTCTCCAATTTCTTTTGTTGTTATTTGGTATTATATTTAGTTTTTATTGAATTAGGTTATTGTTGCAATTCTTTGGTTTAGTGACATGTGGCAAAAAAGTTTGAAAGAAAAAAAAAAAAGTAGGGGAAGCAAATCAAAAACAAAACCAAAAAAAAAAAAACAGGGAGGTTAACCGAATAAGAGGCGTTAAGTTTGCATGTCTGAGGGTGGAAACATACATTAGTTGTTAGGTAGAATTTTTTACATATACTATTTTGGTATTTGTGTATGGATAGATTATGATGATGTTGGGGGATGATAAGAAGCATGTTCAGGTATTTGTATGTTTTTATGGATTGCTTTGGATTTAATGCATTCGCTTCATTAGATATTTGCCAATAGTTTGGCTTACAAAATGAATCAATGATGATGATGAACTTAGAACTTATGAAGCAGGAAAGCCAAGTAGCCTTCCCATTTTCCTAATTTCACTTTGTTGATCTCTTGTAACTAAAGGCAACCAATAACTTTAACTTGAAGCCATTTTAATTGGGGATACCATTTAGGTATACCATATACATATATCTTTGGTAGATTATTTTCCCTTCATTTTGAGGGTATTCCATTACCCCAAAAGCTTAACTACTTTAATGATAACAACAATAGAGAAGCCTATACAAGGTATATAACTCATTAACCAAGTTACAGAGCCCACCTGTGCATGCATGCCTGACTTTCTTAACCACCTCCTCCTCCCATTCCAAGACTTATAAATATTTACCAAAAATTTAAGTCGCACTTTCTAATGAATACTCTGTAGAGTGGTGAGTGGTGGTAAGCTTCTGAGAGCAGGGGGAACAACGAAAAATAAGCTTTGCAAATAAATATTTCATGAAAAGTAGCTGTAAAAGGCAAAAAGGCAAAGGAACATTCGAAAAAGTGGAGAGAAACCCTTTGGTAAATATTTGCCATGACAGACAGTAGACGATTTTTATGTTTCATGGTGTATGGTAGTTGTTGTTATACTGTAATATTGTACTTACCATCTTCAAGTGTACGAGCGATACGCGTATTCGATGGTTTACCCTCAACAGATTTGTAAAATGGCACAATGAAAAATTCATATAACGTATACTGAACAAGTCCTGTCATGGTGCATGAGGAGGCTCCACCTCCATTGAGTATCGTTAACATGCGATATTTGGTACTCAGTTTGCTTGTAGCAGCCACAGAAGCTGCTGCTGCCGTCTCTGCTCCCGATGATGTTGCCAAATGTTGTTGGCTTGTGGCCTCACGTCCTCTGTTATTGGTGGCAATATTTGGTTTTGCCGAAATCAATGCCAATGCCGCTGATGATGATGAGGATGATGAGGATGATGTCGACAAAGAGGTTGTGCTACGTGCTGTGCCCGATAACAAAGGATTCGTGTTTGCAGTGCTACCCGTGTGTGTCGGATTGGGTAACTGACGGGCATAGATATAGAAGCCTTCAACATATTTGCCATTGATGATCTGCATGCAAAGAAACAAATGATACGAGTGATGATTTTGTTACAAACGTTAAAAGGATTTTTTCATTTTTCAAATTGGAAATTGGAAATCATTCTCCATCCCATTGATATACTATAGTAAAATAGATAGATAGATAGATATACTCGTATAGACGAACCTGCCATGTTAATTTCATGCTTGTCGAATCAACGACACTTGCATTGATCAACTCAACAACATCACCAGAGAGTAGACTAGCACGTGCTTCACTGAGATCCAAACCACTATTGAAATAACGCTGTAAAATAAGAGACACACAAAATTAAGTAAAATTTTTCATTAAAATGTTCCATGGGTTACTTACTGTGCCCACTGTAACCGGTTCCGACATGGCACTTGGCAATGATAAGCCATGTGAGTTCTCAGCGCGTATCAAAAAGAAATAATTTACACCCATAACTAGACCCAATTGCATGTAGGTAGTATTCTGCACACGCGTTGCAACTGCCACCCAACCATCGGTCTCATTTTTACCAAACATTTCCACAACATAGCCTACTAGGCTGGAAGCTCCCACTTTATTGCTACGCGTCCAACTCAAACTCACAGAATCTTCAGTTTTCTCTACAACTTGTGGTTTACCCGGTGGACCCGGATAGGCAGATAATTCTGGTGCACGATAGAATTTAATATTTGGATTTGTTGGTGTATCAATTCTAAGATATCCACTCCATGAGGATTTGCCATTACGATTGGTTGCCATACATGTATAAAGACCTTCATCTTCATTTCGTTGCAAATCGGAAATGGTTAAGGCTCCTTGCTCGGTCAGATTGCGTCGCTCATGTTCCATTACATCAATTGGTATGCCATCAAGATACCAAGATACTGTGGGTGCTGGTGTGCCCAATGTACGACAGGGTAAAACAACAATGGATTTAGCAGGTAATGTTTGATTCACTGGGCCCTGTTCAATGATCGGTGGTGGCAATTCGAATTGAGTATCTACTGTGACCACAGTACGACTGCTAACACTACCCACAGCATTAAGAGCATTGCAGACAACCACTTTGCCAGAGTCTTCGCGTGCAAAACGTGAAATCGATAGTACAGTGCGTCCTTCCGGCGTCAAAGTGACTTCCATGCGCCCATCCGAGTAACCAGGGAATAATAGTGAACTATTACCCTCAAGCGACCAATAGAGCGTTGGCTTCGGATAACCACTTGCTTGACATTCAAAGAGCACTTCATCACCGACTTCGACAAGTTGATTTTTCGGGCGTAACATGAATTTGGGTGGAGCTGCAATGGAATGAAATCGAATGAAATGGGAGGTTTGTGTTAATGGAGCGAAATCAATTATTGTTTGAGTCAAGTTGGGGGGAGGGGGAAATACGAAAATAAAACTCTTACCATGAACTGTCAGAATACCAGTTGCAGTAATTGACCCCACCGCATTATCTGCTTCACAACTATATTCTCCCATATCCTCCAGTATAATGTCATCCAGTTTAAGACTTCGATCTTCAAGTATGTGCACGCGACCTATGAATGAAGAGAAAGTAAGGGAAAACAGAATTAGAAGCTGTAAGTAAACACTAAAGTAAAATACATTTGGTGATGTGATGGTGGAGCAACCATCTAATAGCCTTTTCTCTGATAATTGTACACATTTTTGTAAGCCGGGGGGGCGATGATGGAGAACTTATAACATGCCAAGGTGTGCAAACAATTTTTACTATTTTCCTTTCTTCTTTTTTTGTCTTTTTCATTTGCACTATATTCACATACATACAGACATACATATATATGTGCATGTGTGTATACAAGTGTGTGTGTTGGGAAAACTCTTAAGCAAACAACTTGAGTCCTACGTTTGGTTTGCTTTTGGCTTTAGTTCTTTTTCTGGTTCTAGCTCTTCTCTATCAGCTCTTTTTATCTTTATTCTATATGGATGTTTTTTTTCGACTATTCTACTTCGTTAGTAGTTCAAGTAGCGTAAAAATGGGCAAGTTACTGCTAGAGAAACAACAACAACAACAGCTAAGATGACAATAACCACAGCAAAGCACCCAAAAGGAGGCAAAAGAAGTACAATTTCTAGTCACTTCTTTCTTATGCAGCATCTTAGCCACACTTTGTGGCTTTTGTTGTAAAAATATACACATACTATGTGTGTGTGTGTGTGTGTGAAAGGATATTGTGTGGGTTTAAAATGTTTGTTGTTGTTGTTGTTGTGTTCGTTGTCTATTCCTTTGCCAATTGTTTGCTTAACAAAAGTTTACGGAAGTTACCGATGCAACTACAAAGGAACTCACACTTACACTCCCTCTCTCTCTCTCTATCTACAATGGTATAGTATCTGCCTCTTATCAGTGACTTGATTTTTATTTATACATGAAGACTTTCTTTCTTGCTTTCTTTTGTGGCATTGTATTGAGAGTGCACCACCCAACTTAACTGGCATCCTCTTTGGCCAGACTTAGCTTCTTCTCTATTTAAAGTGGCAAAATCTCCGGCATTGTATAGGTGTGAAGGTGTGCAATAGTGTTGTTGTTGTTGTTGTCTAATACTGGAGTGAGTTTGTGTTGTGTTCATTCCGTGGCAGTTCGGTTCCATTTTCAAGTGTTGTGCAAGCAAAAATGTTGATTGCTGCCAGCAGAGATTGGCAATTAACGGAATTAAAAGTTACTGTTGTTTGTCTAAATGTTGATGCTTGATACAGTGGACGCTATAAATATACCATCCATACAGGTATATGTATATGGTAGGGTAAGCATCTGATGGAGTATTGTGGTCATTCATAGTATTTACAAAAAGGGTTGTGGAAAAAAAAATGGATACATATACACTAACAGAGAAAATGGCAATAAAAATACACAAATATTCTATTTATTATTCACATGGAAATTTCTCTCTGTGTATTCAATGCAATCAACATGAAAAGTCATGGTAAAACGCATGGAAAATGCCAAAGTAACCGCATGCATGTCTGCATATCCCTTTTTTTCATGCATGTATTTTTTAATTTTTCTTTTTGTATGCTTCATCTACAAAGTAGAGTAGTTGTAGTAGTAGTTGGTGTTGTTGTATACAGGTTGGTAAATATAAACAAAAAACTTTAATTTCATTTGAAACAAAAATCAAACCGCAAAAAAATAAACCAACAAACAGTAGAGCAAAGAGATAGATAGAGAGAGAGAGAGAGTTGGTAGGAAAAGGTGTTGAAGAGGAAGCTGCTCAAATACAAAATGGCTATACGTACTACAGTGATGCACTTCCGGCTAATTGACATGTGAGTAAAGAGTTTTGAGGTTAACTTTTTTGTTTTTTGTGTGTTTCAAGAGCAACACAAATATATAACTTCAGTTTCATCAAAGGTTTTTTTACATTTCATAAAAACTTCATAATCTTTCTTTCTTATGTATGCAATTTCCAGTCATAGTACAGGCAATTGACATTCAAATACATTAAGTATTGATAGAACTATAATGATTATTGCCTAAGACATACTAGAAAAAGAATCGCTGTATATCAAAGTTCTCATAGTATAAAGTTCTCAAGTATAGACTTATTATAACGCTTCTTTCTTTCTGAGTTTGGGTGTAAAATTTCAAGAATATCTACATAAATAAGAGATGAATTTCTTGCGAAGATTATTGGAATATTGGAATAAATCTAGAGAAATCGGTGAACTGCGTTTTTACCCTAAGACGTTACACTTGTCCAGTTGTCTACTATGACTCCAGAATCATTCTGCAGGTGAACCAAGTTCGTTACCTCGGACTTATTCTGGACAAGCGGCTTACATGGCGAGCACACATTAGAACCACTACCGCATGCTGTTATGCAAAACTGCTCAGGCTTGACTGGTTGCTGCGTCCATCCAGCAAGTTGTCGCTCAACAACAACAGGACAATATACAGACAAGTAGTGGCTCCTGCCAGCAGCATCCAAAGAGTACAAGCCTGTTGCATAGCTGGGGCTCCATGGTTTGTGCGCAACACCATTCTGCACAGAGATCTCAATATGCCCTCTGTGAGAGATGAAATCATGCAATGCTGTAACCGTTATCAGCAGAGGCTACAAAACCACACAAACAGCCTTGTGGCGGTATTAACCCATGGGATCAGGCGACGTCGTTTAAAGAGGCTTCATCCTAATGACCTTCTAAACGGAAGGTTGCCACCTAGAGAAATGATAATCGCAATATAATCGCCCCACGTCACTCTTCTAAATAACCACAGCAATATTTTATGCTATTTTTGCGATAATGTTATAATAAATAATTTCAAAAAATAAGATAGGAAGACAAAAATGGCTTATTATCTCTTCATACAATTCTGAATGCACTTCAACAAAAATGTAAAAAAAAAATATCGAATTTAATACTCACGTAAAGGCATATTACCGCCAGAAGCAGTACGCCGCCATAAAACATCTGGCAAAGGATCACCACCAATACGACATTGAAAAACAACTGACGTCCCAACAATAGCAGTTTGATTTTGTGGTCCTCGTATAAGAAATGGTCGCACTACAAAATTAAATATAAAAGAAATATATATGTAAGCAAAATGTATTATATCTCAATGTAATCCCGCGTCATACTTACCATGCACCTTAAGAAATGCTGTAGTTGATTCACGTGTTCCAACAACATTCTTTACAACGCACTGATAACGACCATCATCTGATTGACGGGCATCTTGTATTGCCAGATTACCACCATCGACAATGCGTATACGTTTGTTGCCACTTAAATTCATCGTTTGTCCATTTTTACGCCACGAGATCTGCGGATCAGGTGAGCCACGTGGAGCTCCGCACTCCATTAGAGCAATTTCACCTTGAGCAACGCGTGTATTCTGTGGCTCTAAACGGAATTCATCACGTAGAACTGTTCAGAATGAAAGAGAATTCAAATAAGCTGATTGATTTAATAGGAATAAAATGCAATGGCGTTGGCGTTGGCATTGTCATTGCCTTGTTCTCTAATGGTCTGGCTATCCTAGACTTAGTTATCCTTTGCTAAGGAGCTGCACATTTTTCTTTCAATTTGTCTTAGCTTTGCTTTGATTTTAATATTTTATTATTAAAATGCAATTGAATTTCTTTGTGAGCTAGCCCTTGACTATTTACTTCAAGAGAAATCTCAATATGCTTTACATTATATTTATGTTTTTTTTTTTTTTTTCTATTTCTTGTCATAACTTCAGATATTAATAAGCTTTTTCCTTTATTTAATTTGCAATTTCTCTTTTTTTTTTTTGTTTACCTGTAAAGATGAATATCATTCATTTATTCATTCATCCTTTATGTTATTTTATTCATAATTTTGCTTATTTTTTTCTTCAATGAAAAGAAAAACAAACACATAATTTGCTTCATTGCACAAAGGATTCCTTAGCTTATGACTCTTGATATTTTATATAAGAATTTCAGATATTTTTCATATTTTCATTAAAACATTTTTAAGGTTTTCTCATACTTAAAATTTTCTTATTTAAAATATTAAAGTAAGCATCTTTGAGACGAAAGATGATGGTAATAATTATTTTATATGTGAATATGAACACCTTTTGTTTAATGAACTCATCATCAGCGTCATCATCATCATAATCAGCATCATTGGGGTTTAATTACAAAACGGAAATAAAAGCCGCTTATATTTTTGCAAAATTAAATGAGTTACGAATTTTATATTAATTAAAGGTGTCTTAGCAACCATTGCCATCATCATCATCATTATCAATAACGACATTAACGCCCTATGGGCAATTGAGAAAAATCATTTTAATTAAACCTTAAAACTTCATCATGATTATACAATAATTTTTATTTTTATTATAACAATTAAGCTATAATATTATGAAACTTTAAAGCATCAGCATCTGTTAAAAAGTTTCTTGTTTTCTTAAATGAAATGAAAATATTGTAAGTAAATTTTTATACATTTTTCATGTGCACGCAAACACTAATTTGACATATGAAACGCCATGCAACATGATGAGGATGATGATGATGATGATGCATGCAAGCAACCCCCACTTACCGACCCTACCATGTGTGTGTGTTTTTACTCATTAACAAAATGCACAATAATCGATCATCGTCATTTGACTACGCGCCTCATTCATTTATTCGAACAATTTCTGTTTTCTTCTTTCCATATTTTTCATTTACCATTTTTCCATTATCCCTAACATGCCACACGCTTGTCATATGAAAATGTTAATGATTTAACATGTTCATATAATTTATTAAAACATTTTTCGTATTTTACTTACAGGCAACTTGTAATGTTGCATTTCTTGAACGCGCCACACCAAATTCATTCTTTGCCTGACACCAATATGTGCCAGCATCGCTCTCACGCCGTGAATGTATGACCTAGAAATTGTAAGAGAAAAGTTATATAAAGATTAGTTGTTAATGACAAAGTTTTTCAAAAAGTCTGTAAGCTTAAAGCCTTAAAAACTCAAAAATTGAAATCTTAAGTCAAAAAAAAAAAACTGTTTATCCCTTAAAAGTAGTAATCCTCGATAGCTTAGTAAGCCAAGTCAACTCCCACCATAGAATGTGAAATTAGCTATAAAACACGTGCCCCAAACTGTGATGATGTGATTGTCAAAGATCAAAAGTATCTTTTGTGTAAAAGTTTTCTAATGAAAATTAAACAAGGAAGGAAGGAAGGAATGAAATAAACATGAACATATCAAAACAGACAGACAAATTTGGGAGACAAAAACAACTAAATGAAATAGGCACACAGATACATTGTGAGCTATAAATCTACTAATTGTCATCAATGGGAGTTTCAAGTTTTCAGTCATTGAACAAGATTTAAGTTGACCTGCCGATCCCCTCTTATAACATTTGACCAATGCCTCGTATACGCAATTTAATTTAATTAAAAAATAAGCCAACAACAGCAACAACATCAAGAGTATAAACTATAAAATGAAAAGTCAAAACCTCCTTTCAACCCTTGGTTAAAATCTTTTATTCATTCATTCATTCTTTCATTTATTTAACACTCATCTTAATTGGCAACAAACAACCGCTTGGTGACCCTGTTTAACCGCTTAGCGACAATTGTCCCAAAATAAAATAAAATTAAAAAAAAAATGGGAAAAAAGAAAAGGTCCAGAATAGGATAGATGATAATAAAATAAATAAATTGAAACACTTGAGAATTAAACTTTTTCCGGTTTTTGCAAAGATTTTTCAACAATTTTTCAGTTTTTTAAGACGCACACCTAAAGTCACTTGATCATCAAACTCTTCAGACTCTTCATCCACTCAAATGAAAAAATTAAATGAATAATGTCCGGTACTTGAACAGTGGTAGATAAAATCATAAGCATGAACAATTATTTTGTTGTTTAAATAAATTTTATTTTATTATTTAATTTGTTGTAGTGAAAAATTAAATTAAATTAAATAATTTGTTGTGTGTGCTTTCAAGTTGCACAAATTTGTTTTAACAACACAAAATGAGTGGAAAAAATTGTTTTTATAATAAAATGAAAAATGAAATAAAATATGCTGGCAAAAAATGCATTTTTTGTATTGTAAAAGAAGGAAAATAAAATGGAAAATAATAAAAACAATTGCTAATGCGTGTGCTTCACGGGGGTGTTAACAAGCGACTGTGTGCTAGACACCCTCATACTTTTGGTATATTTGAGATCAACCCCTGGGTATGTGTTTTCATAGGCCTTTTTCATGACTTTCATCCTCTCGTTAGCCAATATTTGAGTATGAGTTTTAAATGTAAAAAGGCTCAATTCTTCTAACTTCAAGGCAATTTCACAGACAAAACAAAAACATCAACAATATCAACAATAAATAGATGACAAACAACAAAAAGCAGAACTTGTATAAACATACTATACTACCATAGTAAAATATTATTGTATAAGCAAACCTATACAGATCATTTATAAATACTAACATACTACAAAGATGAATGAATGTTTGGATATGAGTATTGAAACGAATTGAATCAAGTTGTGTATTTTCCTTGTTTTTCAATGAAAAATGCATTCATTTGGAAGAACATAAAATAATATTAGAAAATTTATGCAATTTTCCTATTTTTTCCTTCAGTTGGCCTTTTCTATACATGTATGAATTCATTGAGCAAATGTTCATATTCTCAGACTATACACACACTGACTCATACCTACATATGAAGTTTTTGTATCTTTATTTACAATAATTTAAGGTTGTCATTATGAGTATGGTTGAAATTCATTTTTAAAGTGTTGTAATTGGTAGTAAGGAGAGTAATGAATTACCTTGAGAAAGAATAAACCACCAGCGGGTAACATAATACGATGTGATCCGGTATCTGTTTTCAATTCATGCCCATCCTTAAACCATTGAATTGATGGTGTTGGATTGCCATCGGCTTTGCAATTAAATGTAAATGGATCATTTTTTGGCACTGTTGTATCCATGGGATGTTCAAGAATACGTGGATTTTCACCTGGAAAATATTTAAAAAAAAAACATTAATAAGTATTGATTATAATAGTATCTGTTATCTGAAAGAACCTCCAGCATAGTCACTTAAAAAAATAATAGACAATTCTTGTTAAAGTAGTTCAAAATGAAAAATTCGTATAAAAAACACGCACAAGTAAATTTTGTTTTGTATAGTAGAGAGATGAAAGTAATGAGCACCGCTGCCGCAGCCTGCTGTGCTCTAAATTCAATTTTTTAATATTTTATCCTTTTTTTTAAAAAAATTCCTTATTTTTAAACAGCTGCATGTACATGCAGGCTGCTGGTCCTTATTCAATGCACTCAAACCCTAAAAAATAGGTAGTGAGTGACTCGAGTGCCAGCAAATGTTGTTCTCATACCAATCCTCCCTCTATCTTAGTATATTTATTTTTTTTTTTATCTATCTATCCATCTTTCTTTCTCTACTTCATTCTTCATTATACTTACTTAGTCTATGGGTATGAATGACATTGTCTTTGAAAATCTTCAACTAAATTTCATGTTTTAAAAGAACATTAAATAGTGTAAATGCCTTTAAAAACTTTATGTTTTTAACTTCAATTAGAGCGCCTCAGATGTCGAAGAAGATTTCATTAATAGCTCTCCATACTACGAGTACTATATTCATGTCCTTGCTTACTTTCTCATCATACTCGTAGTTGATATAGTAAAGAAGAAAAAAACCAATGTGAATTTATGTTAACGAGAAGCAATGAATGTCACCCATAATTCACTTAAAATGCGCTCCAATTCAATTAAGTTCAAAAAATATTTATCACCACCAACCATCACTAACCAACTCCAGCACCACCATTATCCAGAAGAACAACTACAACTTCAAATGGTAAAATACCACAAAATTTACAAAAAAAAAAGAAACAACTAAAAGAAAAACAAGCAAGGACATGATGTTACTACTTCTGCATTCTAGTCCTTGTTGTCCCAGAAAGAACTAAACTAAACTATAGAGAAAGTGAGGAAAGGTATAAATGAAACGCAGTTCAAAAGTAATTACAAAAACGCAAAAAGGTGCAATCAACTTTGAGTTTCTTTGGTCAATCACTAAATCTATACTAAGTACAAGAGAATGTTCTATGTTGGTGACAAAGGATACTAGGATACAAAAGCATACCAAAGGATAGAAGTGATAGCAATGATACTAAGCGACATCATTTGGCCGGAAATTAAGTTCTGTAGATTTATTGAGAACGGATTTCATTGGACATCGATTGTTTGTTTACTACTAACCCAATAGGTGGCTCCTAACCAAATAGTAAGTAGATTGATATTGTTGCTGAGTATCATGATGATGATGATGATAAAGTCCTTTAGGATTATTTTCTTATAGACTTTTGTTTGTCTTTTTTAACAAAGTTTTCTTTAAATTTTATGACTCTGCTTTTTTGTTTTTGACTGTAATCACTTTAAAAGGTCATTAACGATTTGTGGATTAAATGCGACTTACAAAGAGACTTTTCTCTCTGAATTTATGAGTTTTGACACCTTTTTTGAATATGCCATGCCGTGATATGCCTTAAGGAGTGCTGCTGCACACTTCCGCTTTCTTCATACTCAAATACATTGTACATATACATAAATGCAAATATCCTTACAGAGTGTGCCTTAAGTTGAGTAAATAATGCCAGGAGCATTGGTTTAATTGGCAAGGCAAGTAGGCAGGCATAATAAAGAAGGTATAGGAAACAGCAAAAATTATTGTAATACTTCAACATAAAGGACTTGCTAACTCTAATAGGGAAAAGGGAAATATCCAGCTTAAATAAATAAATACTTTGCAACAACACAAAACAAGTAATGCGTGCAACAACAATCATAATCAGAATGAAAGAAACACTTCTACATAGTACCATAGAAATAAGTTTTTGAGAAAGCGTGTTAAAAACTTAACTCACAGTCTTGGTGGCAAAAAGAAAATACAAAAATCAAACTTTTTTATGGCTTACAAAAGGAAAATAAGCGCATGAAAAATTAAACAATAAATATAAAGAATAAATAAACTTAAAAAATTAAAACGAAGAAAATGAAAGCAGAATAAAACAAAGCAAAGCATGGCATTCAAGTTAAGTTTTGCCATTTTTCGCTTTTGGAAAAAAAAAAGAGAAAAACAAAAACTAAGAATGAAAAAGAAAAGGGGAAAAACTAAAGAAAAAGTGCATAAATTATTTTTTAAGCATTTCAATGCAAAAAAATATACACAAAAATAAGGTTAAGAGAGAAAGAGATTGAAGGAAAGAACGAAAAAAGAAGGACTGAAATACTTAGTTGGAATCAGAATGAGGTGAAGGGAAATATGTAATAGAAGAGCGCACTCCAAAATTGTACGCCACTTGAATGCAGTAGTAGTTCGCTTAGTTTAGTTTCTTTCATTCTTAGTAACTTAACTCATTGTTTCTATTGTTGTTGGTGGACTTGTTGTTATTGCTGTTGCCAGTTTGTCAAGTGTCACTATTTTCTTTGTTGTTGTTTGTTATGTTGCACCCTTTTTTTTTCATTATACTCTTCCTTTAGAAATTCTTTTTTGTTTTGTTGTAAACCCTTTTCTTTTACTCTGACTGTCACATTGGCTTATTTTCTACTTCATTTCACTCATTCTTTTCCTTCATCATCATCAGCAGGATATACTCTCATGCAAATATGGCTAACGGAAGTTGTGGTCTACAACGAAGTCACAGTTTTCCTTTTTACCAATCATTTAAAATTGTGGCACCTTTTCGGTTTGTTTGTTGGTTGCATGCAACACTGCTTAGTGAGTACTATTTTGAATACGTGTCAAGTTGGCTAACTTTGACTTTAATGAACAATAATTAACTAGGCACAATATATCTATAGTAAACACATGATGGTATTGTTGGTGGATACTCTCATCATAAAGTAACTTAGTTTTATGGTTCACATGATGCCAATACCAGAATAACCAAAAATAGAACCAAAAACAGAACCAGAACAGAACAATAGGAAAGAAAGTAGAAAGAAGATAAATTGTTTTATTATGCCCATGATGATGATTTGAAATAAAGTTTAACACTCTACCAGTGGAATTTATCAGCCTTATCATGTACTATAAGTAACAAGTGTAAAGCACCATAGTTGAACAACAAACAAAACACAAGCATAACAACAAGTATCTACAATTTTCCTTTTAATAGTTCCAATTATTATTTTTAAGCTCTTTTTGTCTGTGTTGGTTTTATCTTTTTGAAACAAGGTACACTCTCTACTTTACACTCATTGGTATTGCAATGTTGCAATAATGGAATAGTTTATAATGGCAACTCAACTAGGTAAATCTGTGTACTACAAACTAATGAAAGTACCATACAATATCAGACAATTTGTTTGTTTGTCTGGTTGTCTGTCTGCCTATCTTCTATTGAAAGTATGTAGTGTTATAGCTTTTGTTCCTCATTTTATCAATATTTCCCTATTGTGTTGTTTGAATATTTCTTCATATCATATTCTAACTTACCAAAGTTTGGATATGCTTCACACCAAATGTCTTTTAATAGAGATTCAATAGGGAGATTCAAAAGGATGAATGGATGTTCTTCTTATGATGCAACAACTTCATGCTTAAAGTTAATGTGTTTTGTTACTTACATTTCCATTTCTTCTTGAACTCAGTTTAACATGCATGCATTCCCTTTTTTCCATTCAATTCATAATCAGCATAAAGTGCAAACTTGATTCCTTTTATTCCCCACATCATACTTATATGTATCCTTTGCTTTATTTCTCTTTTTTTTTATTCTATCTGTTTTATTGTTTGTCGATTGTCGCTTCATATGTGTATGTGTATACATGTCTTGTTTGTTTATTTGTTGGTTTTCGGTATACCGTTTCTCCTGTGTGCTTCTTAAGCACCTGTCATTCCTACTTCTATTTCTCCAACATCATAGATTTTTGTATTTTTCTTCAATAACAAATAAAGACGTTGTCTGGTTGTCTTTCTACCAAACAAATGCTTTGTATGTAACTGTTTGCTTGTCTAAGTATCTAGATACATATGTTTACAGTCTCTCTGACTGTTTGTCTATTTGTCTATTAATTCGTTTCACGATTTGTCGTTTACATTTGTTGTTATTTCTATTTTAGCAAAGATTGGCTTCAACTTGACTGCAATTGTCTTAATACAAACACAAAAATCATTGCATACTTTTCTGCTGTTATTTCTTGACAATGAATTGACTGACTAACATATTGTATGGTACTTACTGTATTTCAGTGTTATTGTAATGTTATTGTTGCTATTGTTGGCAAATGACAATTGATAAATTAATTTTAAGCCAAGTTGCATCTTTCAATATCAAAAGCTACTTTCTCTTTGCCCTTATTAATTTACACTAACACCCACATTCGAATAAAGTTTATCAATATCAATTATGATCTCATAGAACCAAGCAACCAATAATATTAATTTATGCAAAACAATGCAACTGTGATTTTTTTCCTTTTTTTTTTTGATACAATTTTTGAAAAATTATTATTATTAAATATTTTCTTTGTCAAAATAAAACCACCTTAAATATTTGTGAGTCAAGCTCATATGTTTCATAGCACTGCATGATATGTAGACAAATAAATAAACTTATTTCCATCTACGCCCACTGAATGACAAATTATGCATTGTTATGCATCAGCATCATCAGCAACAGAAGCGCATATAAACGGATACATAAACAGAAATCAAAACAAAACACATAAGCACAGATCCAAGTACAACAAAGAAAAAAGTATCTCAAACATTAACAGTGATGAAGTTGATGATGAAAATGAAACGTTTGGCTTTGGTAATGAAGGTGGGTGATGTGGCAGCTGCTGCACTTACGCACTTTTAGACATTTTTATGCGCATGTTAGACAAATAATAACAAGAAAAATAAGAATTAGAACGACGACAACATGTAAAAAGCACACATAAAATATTCCAAGATAACAAAAAACCAAAGACAAAAAAGAGACACATAGAGAATGAGGGAACAGAAAGTAGCAGAGACATCCAAACAACTGCAGAACAAAAGAAGCAATAGAGAAATGCATTTCCTGTTGTTCTTTGTTATTTGTACTTGTTCCTCTTCATGCAACTTTTGATGCACGCATGCGGGTGTACTTTGTTGTTATTCTTACGAAGAAGATGCAAGGGAGCAAATAAGCGAGCGAGGTGTGGGTGCAACATTTTTTACACCTTTTAAAGCCAGAAGCAATGAATGCCAACCCAAGTCAGAGTAAAGTAAAGTAAGATAATGTTAAGATAAACTCGGATGGTTGGTTGGTTGAATGGATGCAAAGATGAATGAAGGGAACAAATATACTAGTACACAATTAGGTATAGAGAAAGAGTGAGAGGGGGAGCTGCAAGGAGAAATTAAAATGCATGTTTGCCTTATTTGTTGTTATTTGTTTGTTTGTTTTCACTTCGCACATTTTTTTTTTTTTGTTTTATGTTTTTGTAAAAAGCAAACAACTGAAAATGCATAAATTTTCACAAAAACACATCAGCAAACACACACACATGTCTAGGCCCCCTTTCAACTCTTAACATTTCTTTTTTTTGCAAAAACTTTAAAAGTGGTTTCTCGGAGATTCTCCGCCTTGATGAAACTACACATTTGCATATGATTCTAATTAGCACCTCTGCAATGTTTAAAGTTTTGTTCTCAGAGATACAGAAAAATAGTGGAGAATTTATTTAGGGTATAAAAAAATTAAATAAATAATTTAAATAAAATTAAAATAATTAATTAAATAATTATAGAGAAAATTCTTTGTTTTCTTAATATTTAATTATTGTATGTAAATGGTGAAGTAGTTGGATATTAATTGATCTAAAATCTTTATAGTGAATGTGGTCACATAGTGATAAACACTCTTATCTTCATGTTAACAAAATCACTAAAACCCATTCAAAAAGTATTGCTTTTAAGTACATGAAAGACGATTTCATTTAACGTGAACATTTGTCATGGAGACCTAATACGTGGGGCGATCAATAAGTCCTAAGAAAAAGATAGAAATACTTCGTTACTTTCTGTTTATTTTTCAATATAATCTTCTTCGAGCTCTAAACACTTTTCCAATCTTTTTTCCAAATTTAATAAACCATCCAGAAAGTAGGATTTAAGAAGTTCCTCAAAATTGACGTTTGTTTCATTGATGACCCCCTTGTTCGACGTAAAACATCGTTCACCGTGCAATTTTTTTTTAATTTGGAAACAAAAAGAAGTCATTGATGAATACGGTGGATGTTGTATCTATTAAAATTTTAATTCCATGATTTTGGCCAATGAAACTATGAAGATTATTCTCTACTGAGACAAAACGCAGTACCCATCTTTTTCACACCAAATATTTCGCTTAAAATTGAAACCTGTGGCCTCGATCACTTAAAACAATATTGTGGATTTACTTAATTGTTTCTTGGCTGGCCACCTCCACTGAACGTCCCGCAGTATGTTCGTTCATCTTATGTGGATGTACGGCCATGTTTAAACTCACTTATCCAATTGTAAAAAGTTGTAAACGCAGGAGGAGATGTGTCATGAACTTCATCCAACTCAGATTTGATTTCTTTTGAGGTTAATAAAAGGGTTTTACACCAAGTGAAACTCACATTATCCATTTGTTCCAATACACAAAAATTTTTTGCTTCAATTGACAATAAGAATAAAACCATGTAGTCAATATTACTGAGTCATCAACAGCTGATTAGTGATGGACTAACCAAAAAAAAAGAAGAAAGAAATAGATGCTGGAAGCGCAGTCTCTTGGATTTTCTAATTACTTATTGATCGACCCATGTATCACGGATGCCGAGCACAGAATTGATGTAAGTTAATCAGCGACCCCTTGGATATACATATATCTACAGGTACCATATTCGAGTCATACTTATTTTGTTGATATTACTCACTCCTTTATCATAATCCACCATGATACTCCTATAAAGGGAGTAGGTTAAGAAGGAGAGTGCTTCGTACCCTATGTACTATCAAATTGAACTTCAAAACAGCTCAGGGTTTGACATAGCTCTCATTCAGTGGGTACTACTGAGAAACATGGCATCTTCAAACATAAAAGTTAAGATTTATAAGGTTGGTAGTTGATTTTATAAAGAAATTTTTGGTTTTGAAAGTATCCACCAAGGCTTTTCAATAATTAAAAAGATAAACAACTGTCAAGGTGCATATGAAAGATATTATTTAAGTCACTTGAAGCGCTACTCTGAACTATCATTATATTGTTTGATAATTTCTCCTTTTACTATTGTATTGTACATCATTCATCTGAAACTTATATGCAAGCTACAATAAACCACTACACCACTCTCAGCACACTCGTACATAATTCTACAAAATAATAGCATGCAACAACCTGCCACATTTATTTACAATATTTATTTAACATAAAATATTTTTTGTAAAATATTAAAACAAAAGGATGAATTAGTTTTCCCTTAAATGAATTGGAATGTTGCATTCTTTCCTTTCCTATATAGTTCTGAATTAGTTTATTATTCTACTATTTACTTATATGAATTTTTACATCTTTTTCAAAAGAGTGTTGAGCACCTTTCCTTCATTATTCATTCTTCATTAGAGAAAACTCTATGTGGTTTTTACTTTATAATTTATTTTTTTTTCTCTTTTATTTTTCTAGTTACCACAGCATGTTTGCTTAATTAAATATTTTGTAAGCTTTGCTTAAACTTTATTTTTCATATGTTGCATGCCACATGCAACAACAAATAACATGATTTTCTCCTTCTTCATACTAAGTATTTTAGTATAAAACTTTAGTAAGCATGTTCAACTTTACCAAAACCAAAAATTTTTTACCAAAGGTATTTTTTTTAGTAAATTTTCTTAGAATATTCAACGGAAAATGAAGTGTGCGTATACTAATTCTATTTTTCTCCCCATCTCTCTGTCCCTATGTCAATATCTTGTTGATGTATGTAGATTTGTTTAAAATGTGGAATTTTCTCGGATTTTACTTGAACTTATTTGGTATTAGTTGTGCGTTTATCATGAGTTTTATTCTCAAGTTTTACTTGTTCCTTTGTTGTTGCTGTTGTCAGAGGAAGCATCTGCTATTTAGCTACTGCAATCTTTATGAGCAGGAAATAATAACTTGTGCTTGAAGAATATGAAATTATTTTGTAAACTTCCACTTTCACTGGCAAATATTAACCCATAAAATTCCATCATAAACAATGGGATTATATTGTTTATTGCATAACAAAACAGGCAGACGACATCAACAATTCGATACCAATACCAAAGACATATCCTTAATATCCTTAAATATGCCCAAACCAGTTACAGTTAAACCAAGGAAGGAAATCAAGTAAATATGTTCACTTTCAATGGACTTCCATAGCTGAATTTTTATTGTTTTTATTATAATGTATTTTTTTCGTTTTTGTTTTGGTGATATAGAGGGATCGAAAAATATGTTTAACAGAATCAAAAAATCAAATAAATTATTCAAATAATATTGTATTTTATGCCAAAGGACATTTTGTTATAAGGAAGCAAACGAGTAAGTACTGTAGCCCTTAGACACCCTTACAATTAAAATAGACAAACCGCAGGCATTATTATGGTTTATGCGTGTGAGAGAGACAAGATTGCGTTCAATTCTATGGATGGAGGAAGGGTCTTAGGGTAACCAACAACAACAGCAACTAAAGTATTATGAAGCGCCTCGGGTTAGTTGAGTTGGGTATATTGTATGGTGAAAGTGAAAGAAGACGACAATCATGAACAAGATGAACACATTTTCAATGTCGGATTTATGCTTTAGCACGTCTGGTGTTGTTAATGATGTTGTTCTCATTGTTGTTGCTATTGTTTGTATGTAAGTATTATTCCTTAAAGGATGCTACATCTTGGGTTCTATCATTCTTTCTTACATTTTTTTTTTTTCTTCTCATAGTATTCTGTTGCCGCTGCTACTAATGAGCCAAAACGCCTGAAGGTGTCGCCAGCATCGCCACCACAATTTCTTAGGGTAGATTCAGGTTAAATTTCTAATGGGTTGGAGACTTCAGATTCTCTATCCCAGACCCTAAATATTGCATAGACAGACAGTCTGAAGTCAGCTTGTCTTGTTCACATTGCTAATTTGGCGCCAAGTTTGTAGCTTTTTCCCTCCTCCATTTATTTTATTTCTCTGTGAATATTTCTATTGTTTGGCATACTATTAATTAAGTTTCTAATATGATTGGGGAAGTACTCTTCCTTTGAATCCATATCCCTTAACTATTTAATCAAAATTCTCAAATGCCTTTTTAAAATCTTTGTCTTAACAACTTTCGATGATATCTTTATGCTATGCATACGATATTTTTATCTGCACCACTCAACTTCTCAATGATTATAATGATGATGCTGGTGATACTATTGCTACTGATGATGATGATCATTGGTTGGGGCTACGAACAACTGACCAACCATACATGGGTTGTTCATGGTCCCTTGGCTTATCAATAATTCCAATAAATGCAAAAGCAACAAGAATAACAAACATTGAAATCCTTTTAAAAGCTGCTTCACTTTTACTGAAAACAAAAGCAAAACACAGAAAAAAAAGAAACAGAAACAAGAATCTCAATGAAATATTTTTCAATAAACATTACTTTAGCATTTTTTCCATGCCAAACTACAGAATTGCTTCGATCCCATTTTATCCTTTCCTGTTCTTATATTATTATTTTTTTACGTGTTATATTCGAAAAGCATAAAGAAATATCGAAACTGAAGCTGATGCTGATGCTTGGAACTCCCATATGCACATAAAATGAAATACCTATCAATGTCATATTTTTATCTTTTGATAGTTTGTATCTCTCCACCAAATTCTCTCACTCACTCACTCACACGCTCACTTGCTTGCTTGCTTATTTGTTTGTTGTATATCGTGTATGCAGATATACAATATGAGTATCTACTAGTATATCTCCTGTTGTATCTGTTTGCCATATTTCAAGCGCGCGGCATTTCTCTTACGTTCTTTTCTGTTGTTCACTTCTGTTTTTTTTTTTATTGAAAAACATAAACAACAAAAAAAATGCATTGACAGGCAGGCAAACTTGAAATGAACAACAAAAACAACTAAAGTTACAAGGATCGAAAACCTTGATGCTTTTACTTTTTTTTATGTTTTGTGGGAGTTAAAAGTTGGTGGGTTTTATTGTTGCTATGTTTTCTCCTCTACGTGCATGTTGCTTCTATCAATGCCAAGGTAAAGTAAAATCGACAGTTTTTCCTTTTTATATTATACGAGTATAGTAGTACATATAACTTTCTGTTGTTATTGTCGCTGGTTTTGTTATTGTCGACAAAGCTCTATTCCCAATTGTAGGTACTTAGTATAAAGAGAGAGTTTCATATCTTAAAGTCTGTGCGTTATATTAAAAAATATTGTACGATATTTATAAGTGATGCCTGAAGCTAAGAAATTCATATGTTCAAATATAAAAAGTGATTTCAAAAGATATTGCAATTGCAGTTTAAAGATGGCACATCATCCATTAAATTTTGAAAATATTTGTTAAAAGAAAATAAAAATACAATAATGAAATAACCATCAACTTCAGGTCATATAACAATAAAAAAAAATTACTATCTCAAAGTTTCATTAAAATGGTCAAACAAAAGAATGGTATTTTTGCATTTGTAGGTCTCCTACCCATGATTTAAAAATGCTGAATTTTTTCATTTCATTTGTTGCTTTTTGTGCGAAAAGTTGCCAGCATGGCAGCAGAGTAACATACCGTGCTGCATAGAAACGACTGCACAGCGACAGCACAGCAATAGCAATGAAAAAAAAACCAAATTCAATGCTGCCGCTGTGGCTGTTGTAAAGTGCGCAGTCAAAAGAACACAGCAAAACCACACAAAAAATTCAGATGTGCTGTTACTCTACTATTGTTTTATGCACACTGCAAAGCAAACGCAGTTGCACAGTTTTCGGTGCTGTCGCTAATATGCTAGCAGTTTTTCAAACCCTGCTCCAACCTATTCAAACCAGTCCAAACGATACGCGATACGGATGGTATTAAAGTTACTGAAATTACGACTATGAGAAATTATAGAGTCTTTACCAAATGATCATGACTTCTGCATAAATATGGGCTGGAATATAATATGAATATATATGGGACGAAATGCTTCAATTGGGATGGAATCGGATTTGATTTTGGATAAAATTTGACTTAAAATCAAAATGATATGATAAGAATAAATATGGATTGTCATTTGTATATAAATATGTTTAGAACACAGGACAGAACAATTAGAGAACTAGTCGCTGTGACTTGTCATCCATAATAAATGTGACTTTTTGATAAAATCTTCCATTACCGACTGATTTGTGTATATATTTTTACATATTTTTAGAACTTTCATCTGCTAACTTACATAGCAAACATCAACTGTCGAACGCTAGCGGAGAATGTTCTGAACACACAACGGGACGGTGGCTACAGCGAGGGGAAGATCTAAATATCTTAAATTTAATTCGAGAATAAGTTGAGAAGTACCACACAGTCATTCGATGATCAAATGTCATTTATAAAATAACTTTTATATTTCACTTATGACACTAAATGATTAAATTGGCAACATGACCATTGACAATATACCAATGTAAAAGTTTAATTGAATAAAATTATCGCTTAACATTAAGTAAATTTGACTATCTTCCTTATCATTCTGATTCTGATTTGAAAATGACTTATAAATAACTTCTATGGCTTTCAAATTAAGAAAAACATTTTTAAAATCTTCATATCATATCATAAGTAGCCAAACAGTGGTTCCAAGCCAACGGAATAAATGTATTTGAATGGCCTACACAGTCGCCAGATCAAAAACCAATTGTGAATTTTTGGTGCGACGTTTCTTCACGTGAAGTTGCCAACGTCTACCATGTTAGATATGCTTGGAGCTCCATTCCTTCCCAAATGTTTCAAAATCTGGTGGATACGATGTCAAATGGTTATAGCAAACAAAAGCTATGCTTTTAAATTCTAATTGGAGGGTAATAGTCTTGATTTTAGTTATTTTTAGTTAGTTTGGAAGCACTACTATGTCTGTGTATTAAGTGGATCTGGTCGCAAGATCACAAGAGAGATGCCGTTTGAGCCTCCATGAGAACTTTTGGTGCATAAGCGCCGCTGCAAGTGGGTTTGAGTGACAATTCACCCTGTCATTGTAGCGACTGCTGTGTAGATTTATTTCGTCCATAACAGTATTCATCCGAAGGTCGTTGTGTAATGCAGAATTCCTTACGTACCAAGGAGCATTCTTAATACGACACAGTGCTTTGGCCTGCAATATTTGAACTTTTTTGATGCTCGATGCACAGGCAGTGCCTCAGAGTTGGAGGGAGAGTTTGTTACTCTGACTAAGTTGGATATTAGGACGCAGAAGCCACGCTAATTTTTTTAGCTTGCCGTGGCAAGCTGCAGTAGTGGATGAGATGTGTGATTTCCAGGTAAGACGCTTGTCGAGAGTCATTCCTAGGTATTTGACACGGTCAACTTGCGGAATGACAGTGTTGTTAAGCATAACTGAAGGAGAAACACCTCGTCTGAGTGTGAAACAGCAATGGGCAGATTTACCCCAGTTAATGCCAATATTCCACATTTTTGTCCAGTATGCAAAGTTATTGAGATAATCCTGAACACCGTGCAAATTAATGAAACTTTAAGAAAGCATTTTTTTTTTTGTATTGTTATATGACCTGAAGTTGTTCTTATTTGTTTATGATTTTCTAGTAAACACATCATTTTTTTTAAAAAAAAATTATTATAAGTTTTCAACTACAATTCCCATTCCGAACATTTAAGGTTCATAATTTTGTGTTTTTATTATAATTTTCATTTTATATGCTTAACTATTTTTTCTAGTCTTAATGACTATTTTCTTTAATTTTTCGTAAAAAACGGAAATGTAAAAAAAAAATAATAATAATAAATTAATCATCCTTTAAATCTCTTAATCGCTTGTTATGTTTTTTTTTTTTTTTTCAAATTTTAATTTGTTTATTTCATAAGCGGATTTTTTTCTTGAATTTATTTTGTCATATTTTTCTTCATTATTTTTGTTTTTATAGCTAAAAAGATTTTGTCTTTTATTAAAACATTAACACATTTTTTATTTTTATTTTACAGATTATTATTTTCATGTTTTTTATTTTTATTTTTTTTTTTTTTGTCAATGAAAAATGATAATTTGTCAATTTAGTAAATGAATGGTCTTTGGTCTTTACAATACGATTGTCTATTGAATAAAAATTTAAATTAATTACATTTTTACAGATAGTGACATTTCAACAATTCAGACAATTCAGACAATTAATTATGTTTGATAGTTCTCTGATACTATATAGTTTGTCTTTTTTTTGTCTTTTAATTTTGTGTCTTTGAAAGAAATTGATTTTCAATCAACAATAATTTCTGTTCATTCATTAATTTTTCTGAATATTTTATGAGTTTCATTATCACAAAACTGAAACAAACAAGTTATGATTGAAATTGGGTCAAAGAGGTAATCAAAATTTTATGATTTAACGGTTTTCAATCTTATTATACCAATAATTTTGTCTTACAAGTGGCGTTGCAGAGAGTCTTAAAGAGGCTTACCCACAATTATATTTCTTGTTTCACAATAGACTTTTCAATTATTTTATGATGCTTACCTGCAAAGAGAGAGAAAAGAAAACATGGTTAGAAATATATTGGAAATTTATGTAAATCAGTTCAAAAGAAATGTCATTGTAAGAAAAGAAAGAATTGTAATGTCGATTCCAGTAGCAACGAAAAAACATAAAAAACCATAAACATAAATTTCAAAATAAATCGTGTTTTTTTTTTAGTTTTCCTCTTTTACATTGCGCACGCGTTTTGACAACTCTGACAGATATTCATCAGTATTATTATAGTTTTTTTTTCTTTTTTCTTTCTAAAAATGGTCATAGAACAAAGGCAATAACTTAACAACACCAACAAAACCAACAACAACAAATATCAGGCATGCATGGACAACATACATATATGGTAGAAAAAAACAGGCTTTGTTCCAAAAGGCTTTTGTTGCAAGGGGGCACAACGAAAGACATTAGAAAAACATTGAGAAGGGTGTAGTAGAGTAGCGCAAGAGTGACTGTAAGCGAGTAAAAGATCATTATCGTATGCATTGCCAGACTCAAAACTCATTGTACAATACATTATACTATAGTACAATAATATTTGAAGTAAGGAGAGAACGTGCTCATATGTATTTAGTATCTGAAGAGAAAAAGAAAAAGATGAGAAAATCTAAACAGATGTCGTTTATTGAATATCGATTTACGCAAAAGATATAGAAATGATAAATGCATAAATAAATGAATGAATGCATAAATATATGACAAAATGAATGAATGAATAAATGAAGCAAGAGGAATGAAGGAGTAAAGAACAATGAAATACATTAAATTATACTGTATACCATAGACAGATATATATACCTAGATAATGTTTTAAATAAATGAGTTTGTAGATAAAATAGTAAAGTAATGAAAAAATAAACAGAGTATAACAAAAATATGGTATACTATTCAATTAAGATCCAGGTTTCCGTATGAACTTTAATACAATATAAATAATTTTAAATTTAATATGTAAGATATTTTCCTTAATTTCCCTTGCTATGGGTTCAAAATCTCACAAACTAAAATTGGAAGACCTTTTTATTCAGTAATATTATTTTATTCTGTTATTCTTAATCGTAAGAAAAATAAACACTGAAAACTTCTTACATTACCAATTACCAAATTCTGATTTTATTTTGTAAATTCCGAAGTTCAAGTGATCCTCAATCGTGGTGCAAACACACTTAATGCCATGCCATCATCAATTTCAATGTCATGTGCAACACATGTTGCATAAGAAACAGTGTCCAAGACACGAATGCAAAGGAGAAGTGACAAAAACATGAGGCACATAATGAAAGGAAACGTTAAACAAAATTTAAAAAAAAAAAACGGGAGCGGCTTCATCAAAATATAAAAGGCAAGCAAAAAGGATGTGTAGGTTGTGTTTGTTGATTTGGTTGAAGGTAGGTAGAAATGTACATAGTTAGTCCATTCAACTGCTTTCTAACCAGGCCTGTTGTTGCTCGTTACTCTTCACTCTCAAGAGACAGTGAGAGTCTCCAACCCAAGTGCTTGAACTTCAAATATCTAAAGCAAGCGATGAGTCAAAGCCGCGAAAAAACTCAATGCAAAAGCGTCAAAAAATATGCAAGTTTTTTTCATTCATTTAAAATTCGAAAAATCAACACAAAAAAACAAAAAACAAAAGATCTTAACTGCAGATAACTTGAGTCGCGACGTCGTCGCCTGGATAAATTGCAACAAGGGCATATTTTTGTATGCCTCGCACTTCGTCTTAGTTTCAGGGTTTAAGCGAAAGCCAAAAACATTTTCGGCGATGATTGATTTCATGCCAAAGTTGATTTCAATCAGTAAAAGGTTTTCATGCAGTTCGTTTTTGCTTATGAGACAACACATGAAGTTAGTCAAGAAAGCAAGCAAGGGCATGGCCAGTAGTTAAACAGAGTTGAGCTAAGCTGAGCAGGGGTTTTTTTCATGGATGGACTCGGGTAGTTTCTTGTCTCGGGCTTGACATGAATTATGAGGCGCATTTTTTGGACAGCACAAAAATGAAATAAAAAAAAATATTGTTTTGCTTTGGGGGTTGCTTTAATTGAAAAAAAAAAAATAATTTCTTTTATATGCGCAAAATATTTTCATTTAATTGGTTTTTCAATAAAAATAAAACCACCGAGGGATGTAATTAAAATGTTTGGCACAACAAAATGCACATAAAAAAAACCACTTCAAATTGCATTTAGTGCAATGAACTAGAGAAACTTCCATCAACCAGTTTTTTGTTACTCATACCAAATACCATAAGTAGTACATAAAAAGAAATATTTTTGATTTGAAATCAAACCAAGAAAATAAATGACAAATACAGAAAAAAAAACGTAATAAAATGAAATGAAATCATAATCAAAAGATGCAATATCAAATATTATTAAAAGCCCCAATGTAAAAAAGAAGACAATAAAAACCAAGTCAAAGCGATGCCGCAACGCCCAACTCAAACTTATTGTAAATTTCATATGGAAGCGTATGATTCTGATGATGCCCCAAAACAGCGGCTTCAAATTGTGGTTATTAGGCGAACACAGCAACATTGCTGCAATACAATATTATAGTACTACTATAGGCCCCCAACCACACACATGCTCAATTTAATCAATGTTTATTGGTGGCAGGCAGCAAACAACAGCAACAGCAACAAAATCTCAAAGAAATCACATGAAGATGTTGAAGAAGCAACACAGGAAATCATAAGGAAAAAGGCAAGGCAGCATATACTGAATATGATGATGATGATGATGTTGGAGACGAGGCAGCAAGTAACATAAAACATATTATGAAAATTGACCGCAAGCGAAAAACCAACAAAAGCAAAAGCATCAACAATAATAAGTACTATCTGCTGCTGCAATGAGAACAATTTGTTTTTGCTTATTACTTTGCGTTGTTATAATTTTGATTATGATGTGTGTATGAATGAATGAAACCATGACTGATGGGATACATGAATCGGTGGATAGATGGATGGGTGGATGAATGAATATAGATAGAAAAGGAAATGATGATCAAAGTAGTGTTGTTTGTGGTTTCATTTAAATCTCATGTGAAAAATGTCAGTAATAATTCACTAGGAAATTAGGCCAACCCTACTAAACTATCTAAATACAATGCTAGATAGATATATAGATGAGTTAATGACAATAGTTTAACTAAAACCCATGAATCCAATGTTTAACAATTGCACCTTAACTTGTTTTTATTGCAACATTAGCCATGTGTCTGCCTCATAAGAAATGTTTCACTTAGTGCCATATTATGCATCATTAAGCTTAATTTACACAAATGATGACGACCAACACCCAAAGAACACAATTTATCAAGAGCAGCATATCAACTTTCTCAACTAACACCATCACCATCATTTTCGGACACTTTAGAAAAATGAAATGATTTAATCTGGAACAGGGAACATGGAACATGGACAGCAGCAGCAGGCAACATTTAATAAACGTTAAAAGTAAATGTCATTAGTTGAGCAGTAAAGTAAAGCAATGAGACAGCGACCAGACACATGGTGCAAGTGTACATACATTCAGGCAGACAGACAGACAGACCCATAGACACAATCCAAACTGAACAATTTTATTAGTAAGTAAGTAAGAAAGAGTGAAAAAGATTCTTTTGCCAAGGCGACGTGCTGACAGTTGATGAGTTGTCATAACATTAGATCAAGCGCTTAAGTGCTCCAGTTGCTGTTGATGCCATCGGTCAATGGTTGGTTCCTTGGTGATTCAATATCTACTACAAAAACTTCAACAGCTTCAGGCAGGAAGGCTTACAGGCAGGCGGCAGTCAGGCAGTCAGGCAACATGTTTGTCTAGACAAGAGCAAACTATTCTTCTAAGGGTTGCCAGCATTAAGTTTCATTAACACACTAGAAAATTATTATTATATATTTGTTATTGTTATTAATGAAATAAATACTTAAACTACTCACTACCTCAAGACATATAATCTTTAACATAATGATGATGATGATGATGATGAGAGCTTTCAATTTACAATAAGTTTTGTTTGCCTTCCTCCTTCACAATACTTAAAACAGTGAAAATTATGCGTTGTCAAATTTGGCATAAAACAAAAAATAAATCATAAAAAATTGTTTACTTTTCATTTGATTGATGGATGACTCCCTAAGTTGTTAGATTTTTTTAGCTAATGTAGCTGAGAGCGACAAAATAAATGAAGAACATTAAGAAATGTCGAAAAAGGTGAAAACATAAATGTCAAATGAGTTATGAACTTTGACAGGCCAACATAGAAAAAAAGAATATTCAATTTTAGAATAAGAAATTATTTAATATATTTTTTTCTTAAATAATTTTTTCTTATAATATTTTTCAATTTATCATTGTTGTGTTATGTCACCATCTCACCCAATAGTCATTCTTGAGATATAAGTACTTGTATAGGAATTTGTTATGGTTGCTTAAAATGTATAAAGATACAGAAATTGAGTACCATAACTAATGTGATTCACATTGTACAACACTTAGTAATGTGAAAGAACAATGAACCCCCAAAAAAAAATATATTAGGTAGCATATGAGTAATCAAATTTTGTTCCCAAATGATTAAATTCATTAAAAAATGTAACGAAAAACAAGAAAAATCAAATAATTGAAATGGAAAAAACATAATAAAAATAACCAAAAAATAAAAATGCCACCAGTGGCGCCCGCATTGCCATGGTAAATGGCACGAGCAACAAAGAGTAAAAGATACTATACCATAAGACAACTGAAACAAACTAACGAAGTAGCGAAGCGCGCCAAATGTTGGTAATAAGAAACAACCAGAAAACAGCAACCTGCATGAGTTAAAAGCAGTAATCGCATTTGTTGCAGGATGCCATAGATGTTGCAACAATAACAGCAACAAATAAGACTAATTGAATATGCGCAAGCATCGCCATCATCATCATCATCATGATCACGATCATCATTATCATCATATGAGAGCACAAAAGGACAGATAGATGCATTTCTCAAGCAAAGTCAAGAAGATGGTACAAAAACAAGTTGCTGCATTAACAACAATAACAGAAGGTACTACTACGAATAGTATGCTCTTGTAAGTAATGAGCAAAAATAGTAAAAATGTTGCAAGATTTCTTCAATGTAAATCGTTGGCGTTTTGGAGACTTATGCATGAGTGGTTGTGCTTGCTTGTCTGATGGAGGACGCGACTAAAAATGTCTTTACCAGATATGCAAACAATGTGCTTTCAACTGAAATAAGTGACCACCATGCAAAATTGTAGATTTAAATGCAATGATGCTGATGCTGATGATGATGCGATATACAAAAGATGCCTTAAGATACATTTGATAGAATGAAAAGAAAAATATACATACATAGTTAAAGATATTTAAGTAACGAACTAGACTAGGTGCTGACAAGCATATTGAATTGAAGAAATATGAAAGGCGTTGGTGGTTATGGATACTTTAATTTTTATCCAATGGAGTGTTGTGAAGACTCATAGAAAGCAATTAAATATTAAAAAATTCATTCGTCTATAAAAAATTCATCACATTTTAAGTTACAAAATCATGTGCAGAGTATGTATAAAATAAAAGGAAAAAGGCAGCTTCAAATGAGGCGTGAAAGTGCCAACAAAACATGTATCAGATAACAAAAGACATGTCTTGAACGAAGTGCTTAATCAAGATTTTACTTAAATGTGTATATACAACTCTCTCTACCAACTGGTACAATTCTATCTCACTCATTCACTCTCTCTTTCTTCAACATAATTCCCTTGAAAGACTATTACGCCATCTTGTCCATAGATATCAAACTAATGAATACACGAATGAAAAATAAATGGAAAATATTGACTTAATTGAATTGAAAATGTATCTCGTATATATCTGAGAGCAGCAAAAAATATAGTTAATAAATGCAAAAACAATAGCAACATCAACTCGTCAACAGTGGCAAACCACAGAACAGACATCTATGTCTATGATGATGATCATGATGATGATGTTGATGCTGAAGGCAACAAGGAAGACGACAACATATTTTGTACGAGTAGTGGTATAAGAAAATTGTATTGTATGATGAAAAGAAAGATACATCATCAAAAAACCAAATGAATGTTTAAAGATACATGCATTTCTTAGCTTCAGCACCAAAGCATCACAGCATCAAAGCACCAAATGACAATGAAGTCACAAAGCGCCAAAGATAGTTCAAAATACCAACAACACGTAACATAAAATCAATGTTGCAACATCAAGCTAGCAGCTTGCAATAGCAACAGAAGGACTATGGAATAACAACAAACAAATCAATGCATTTTTGCTATTTGTAAATGACCAAAATGAGCAGGCAACAACAATAACAACAAAGATGATGTTGATGTCGATGACGATGACGATGAAGTAGTTTGAAGTTGTCTACTAGTATAAAAGCTGCAAAGCAGATCTATACGCCTCTAAGCTATAGTAGTACCATAAGTATGTTTATTTGCCAGATACAATATCGAAGAGTCAAGAGGTGAAGTCAGAGAGAGGAGAAATACTGTGTCATGTTGTCTGTGGGGTGGGCGGCACATCATTCACTTGCTGCAAATGTTGTACATAAAAGATGCAACAACCCAACGAAGTAGTAGAATACAACCAAATACTGCAGGTTAACTCAGCAAAAGATGCAGCAACAACTACTAGTACTACTATGATTTTTTTCAACTTTTTTCGTATGTTTGTTTAGTTTCCTTCAACAAGGGCCAATGTTGCAGGCTTAACAAACATTATTATTGTTGTTGCTTTTGCTGACCACGTTTGTCTTACTCTTTTTCTTGTTATTACTTGGTTAATGTTGTTCTTTCTGTTGCCGCAACAGCAACAATTGTTTATGTTTTTGTAGTTGTTGTGTTCTTTAGTATACTTAAAATTATGAGACCACCTTTGAGTGAATGTTCTTGTTCTCCATCGCTCATTGTGTAACTTAATTCATGGTTGCCCTCTTCCTCATTTCATCTAACTATGTACTTCTCTACTACTTAAAATAATCATATAATAATTTTCTAGTTTACTTCAGATTTTCATTGTCGCCTTTTCCATTTGAAAAACATCTTCTGTTTCAGCATCTTATTCTTTCTTCATCTTCATCTTTATCAATAAACTTTACTTTACCAATAGAAAAACACAAAAAACACTAAATAAATCTGAAAAAGTTTACTTTATAAATATTGTTTAAATCAATAACAATAGACTTTTGTGTTGTTGCCTGTTGCTCTTAACCATCTTTAGTTCTTAGTCATCATCATCAACATCATCATTATCATCTTCTCCTCCATTTTCACTGTAAAGACTAGTATTTTCTTACCATATTGTTCAAAGGCATAGAAAAAAGTGTGAAACTGACTTTTTGTTTGATTTTCCGAGATTTATCTTCTTTTTTTTTTCTTTTTTTTTGGTTGTTGGCCTTTTTTGTTGGTGTTGCTGTTGTTTGGTTTGTTACTAAGACTTTATCTTTTGGTTTTTTTGGCTACTCATTGTTGTCATGGCCTTACATTTGTAATTATTGTTGTTGTTGTTGTTGTTGTTGGATTTGTTGCCATTGCTTTAAGCCAAATTGATTTTGGTGGGCGATACTATGCAATGTGGCAGCCACGGTGGCTTACCGTGCTTTGATTGCTTTGGGTTGCCGCAACAAAAGACCTCAGAGGCCTCATTTTCCCCCCACTTTTTTACTCTGTCTATTTTGTTTATATTTTGCGATAAATATCTTTAAGTTAAGTCCAATAGGCGTGCGTTTCTTTCTATCTATATCTATATATTTAGCGTGAGTTATGCAAACAATGAAAGGAGTTCAAAGATAAAGGACAAAGGCAACCACATTGGGCATGGCTAAAATGTTTGTCGGTATTCTTTAAATCCCTTTAATCCTTTAAATTCTATAAAAATGCATAAGATAATTTTCTCTGTTTTTTTTTTAACATTTCCTAGAACATTATTCTCCATATAAATGTACTCAGTATACTATAGATACAATATCAGACTAATAGCTAATTAAATCAACATAATTTTAAAGCAAAAAATGTAGAAAAGATGAAAAGCTCCACATGAATTTGTTAACTTAGATCTTTTAAAAACATAAGCGCCAACATCCGCCAACAACTCCACAGATTCAGAATTCAATTCAATTCCATGCGATTGCATGTTGGCTGCATGCAACATTTTTACCTTTTCTGGTTTTACTGCAGCAATTAATAATTTTTGTGTTGCCATAATTTATCAACAAATAATTTGTAGTCGATATAGTGTACTTGTATTATTTGTTGCTTGTTGTTCGTTGGTTTTTTGTATTTACAATATAATAATGTTGCAAGTTGTTGTTGCTGATACATGTTGTTGTTGCTGATACATGTTGTTGTTGCTGCTGCTGCTGCTGCTACATGTTGTTATTTTTTTATGCATTTGACTTTGGTTTGTCTGATGCTCTGAGTTATGTGCGCACTCCTTCGACTGTGTTCATGTATTTTTTGCTGTATTTTTTATATTTATTTTTGTATTCAACGCAAATAGCAACAAATTATGTTTTTAGCTGCTGCATGTTGTTTGTGTTTGTTGTTGCTGGCCAAGCTCATGAGTTGGTGAATCGATTAAGCTGTCTTTTCCGCCCGCTCATGAAGCAAATCCATCTACTATACTATATACATATATCTGTATCTGTAAGGCTTAATGTTACCACAACAACAACATATAACTTTATGTGGCATAAACGCATAAAAGGAAAATAAATAAAATATACAAACAAACACATACAGAGAAAGAGAGAGAGAGAGAGAGAGAGCGAGAAAAACATGTGCGATAAAAATATGAACGAAAAGTGCACTACATCGTTGTCGTTGCCGTTGCCGTTGTCGTCGTTGTTGTGCAGATACAAGGTAGCATTTTTTACAACACATGTATCTCATATGTACATGTATCTTTTCGTATCTAGGAGAATTTTATTTTTTCATATTTAAAGGTAATGGTAATAAAGAAATGAATTCAATTTAATAAATTGCTATATTTTGCGCATTGCACACATTGGTTGCTTTCGCATACACTATAGTACTATAGTATAGTATCTGATTGTAGATTCAGACATTATTTCATTTGCTTAGTTTAATGCAATTTATTCTAAACTTAGCTTAAAGCAAGTTACTTACTTTACTGAGAAATATTTTTCTTTTTTTTTTTGGGTATTATAACTTCATTTGCGCGTTGATCTATGACCATGACTCCACCTAATCCTTGCTCTCAGATGCCGCCTTCTTGATGCGCACAGGCGTAACTCAAACTGCCCACTCAAGCGTCATTTGCCTGCCAAGTGAAACTCACTCCGACCGACTGACTGACTGTTGGACTATCTAACTCTCAGTGACTGACAGAGCCCAATGAAAGAGCTGCCTTAAATGAGTGACGTTGCAACAGCAACAAGTTGCAAAAGCATTCATTTGCATTTTACTGTCAAATTAATCCAATTTAACACAAGTTAGAGGAGGAAAAGGCACAAAAGACCGTTTCACAACAACAAGAAAACAAGAAAAAATGTGCTGCCCAAAACGAAACAACATAATTACCGTTAAAAATTGTATGCCAAAACAACAAAGCAACAAACACTGAGATATGCTGCCAATCTAAAGGAAACCGAAAATGGTTAAAAAGGAATCGTTGTCGTCATTGTTGTGGTCATGGCCAGCACGCATTACATTGCATTGGATTGGATTCTCGCATTCTTCTTAGCTCGAGAGTCAAATCGAGTCGAGTACAAGCCGTTTGGCTCCTTAATTGCCAACAATGTCCAGCTATAAAGTGCAACTCAACCAATAACATCAGCAGCAGCAACAACAGCAGCAAGTAACAACAATATGCTTAACTGGCCAACTGCCAACTAAGCTAACTTTTAGCTAAACTTGCATGGCGTATCTTTTTCTTCATGTGCTGCGATTTTGGCTTGTTACCCGCCACATTTAAATGCCGCACAGCGAATTAGCAATATGGGAAACGAATCGCCAAAGACGATGACGACAACAACTACTACACTACTATGGCCAGGAGAACCTACAAAACAACTCACAAGAACAACAGATGCAACAACACAACACAACACATAGTATCTACTACTTGCAATACTATATTGTACAATAGTAATATAGCAAGCAGCGCGCTTGCTTTGTTCTAAAAGAGCGTGGCTGACTATTCTTCGTATCGATCGCATTCCGCGACTAATTCGTTGTATAAGTTGCTGTTTCTCTTGGTGATGCTGTTGCAGTTGCTGTTGCTGCTGCTGCTATTGATGTTGCCTGTAATGGGCATGCGCAGCCTAACAACATTTTACCATATGCAGATATGCAACAATCACAACAACAACAACAACAACAGAGGCAGCAGTGTTGACCATGACTGTCGCAAATCAGATACACACATAGTACGAGTATCTACTATGGATGTATGAAAGTTCTAAGTGATACTCGTTGTTTTATTTAATTTTATTTTACTTTGCATATGTAGATACATGTACCATGTAGAGTTAGATCTCTTGGCTTGGGTTTGGGTTTGATCATTTCAAGATTCAAGGTTGACCGAAACGAAAATTGTATAAAGTTACGCACGGTTGATTCGTTCTTTTCGTTTATTTGTTCATTTGTTCCTTTAGTCATTTTGTGGCATGTGAAATTATTTGCATACGCTTGAATTTGAATCGCAAACGATACAATAAGATACTTACTCAATGTACGAATAGTATGGTATGTATATTCTTTTGTTCAAAGTTCATATACATATATTCGAAAGCGCAGATACATATTATTATCATATTATTCTGATTCTGTTGCTTCTTCTTTTGTAACGATGTTGTCCAAGTGAATGTGAAATGGCAAAAAGAGCATGTTAATCGCATGACTAATGTGAGAACGTTGCCATGAAGCACATAGTATATGTTATACCTAAGTACGTTACTATGAAAAGCAAGCCGCCGTCGTCGGTCTTTTGAGTTAATTAGGTATGCAAACTATGTGTATAAACAAGATTTGATGCGATTTCAAACAAAAGATACTCATAGTTCCACAACTATGCTAATTAATATTGTTTTTTCTTTTATTTTTTGGCAAATATAATCAATTATTATTGAAGCAAATAAATAAAGAGAAGATACAAATCTCTGTGATGAATTTCCGATTTAAAACTGAAATAATAGTATAGATTTTTATGCTTAAATGGTAAGGTTGATAAAGGGCCGCATTCAGTGGTGAAGAAAGTGGTGGCCCCTTCATCAAGATTTTTTCTCTCGCTAAACTCTTATCGAAGCGTTCCTATGTCACTCCTAGTTTTTCTAAAATTTTGAAAGCTTCTAGATGATTTTTTGAGTTTTCATGTTCAGAAATACGCTCAAATGAATGTTTCCAGTCGTTAAATCTATCTCCACAGAGTTTTATTTACTGAGTAGCTGCTTATTTACATGCATAGCCGTAAACTTTTCCCTTAATGGGAGAAAAACAAAGCCAAATACGATTAAGGTCTCATTTTGTTATTAAATTTTGGAATCCAATGTCTGCGGAGGCCCTCAAAATATGGGAGCTCAGGGCTCTCGCATGGGTTCCCCTCCCGTAAATCTGGCCCTGGGTTGATAGACTTGTAAATAAAATAGTTAGAAAATCTTCCACTGTTCGAATGCAAAACATCATTGTTCGAATACAAAAATCAAAGCTTTGAATGACATAATCGCTTGTTCGAATTGCAAAATGGTTTGTTTGATTATGGTAATATGAATCAGTAATCGCAAAAATGCAAAAATTAGAGTTTAAGGGAGTCCGACTCGCATATGAAGGGTTCCATACTACACACACAAGCGCATCGTGAAGCATATTATCGAACCTGTGAACAAAATGCAACTACATCCCTGGAGGAATTGGAATCAGTTTGTCAAGAACATATGCCGGCAATACTGTTTTTGTGAGAATTGCTGTGAAAACTGCGTGGAGCACACGTTTCTTGTAAGAGGACTCCTTTAATTTCTTAAATTTTTATTGTTTGTCGTTATAGCGGTAATTGAATTACACTCTCTTTGAAAATTTTAACAGTCTACCTATTGTAGTCCATGAGATATAGCTCACTGATAGATGAATGGACGGACGGGCGAACATCGTAGGCGTAGTAATAGGGTCCAGTTGGCTCCCTTTGTGCGAATTCAAAAATTTTTTTTTAAATGCAAAAACAGCATATCAAATTCGAATTTCGAATTGATAAAATTATTGTTCGAATGAAAAAAAAACAATAACATGAGCTCCAGGAAAGCTGTCAGTGAGGATCGGGAACCACATCATTGAATCGAGGCTTTATATCAAGTATCTGGGAGTACTTCTGGACCACCGTCTGTATTTTAAGTAAAGCAGCTGCCACAACACAAAAGTTGGCTAGGATTCTCCCAAACCTAGGTGGACCCAGACAGCAAATACGGGTTTTACTAGGTTTGGTGAGTAAATCTATTCTGCTTTATGTGGCTCCGATTTGGGCTGGGGCTCTCGCAACTAAATCATACTTGCGAGGAATAAAGAGTGCACACAGAGTTGCGTACCTGAGGATCTGTAGAGCCGATCGGAAAGTTGCAGATGATGCGTACTTGCAAGTAGATTTCCAATTGAATAACTGTTTGGAGATCAGAAGCAGGTACTTAAACATATGGCAGCACAGGTGGAGCAGGGCAGAGTCACGAAGGATTCATCAGATTGGCTAAAGAGGAGCGGCGGAGATGTTAGTTTTGAATTTACCCAATTTTCTACTGGCCACGGATGCTTCAGGCAGTACTTGTACAGATTTAGGCTTGCCGAGGATCAAGCAGGAGGTACGACCGCCTTGGATCTTCATACAATTCGCAGGAGATCGTAAGACGTATGATGTTTTCCTCGGAAGAGTGGGCTTTTTTCGCTACCGAAATAGCGATCATTATTCGTGAGGCTCGAATGTACGAGTTTTTAATGGCGCCCAGATAAGGGCAATCTTTTCCCTTAAGAAATTGATTCATTGAATAAAGATGGCAAAAAATTATTTCATTCAATGCACTTGAAAAATATTTATCCGAAAACAAAAAACAATACTGTATTCGAATGCAGTAGTATTTTTCCAAATTCTCTATATTCCACACAATTACTACAATGCTGCACATCCCTAAAACCATCTACCTACTTGAAAAACATTTTGTTGATTCGGATGACTCTCTTGTTTCATATGCTGCCACATACGACGAAGTCCCATTAACTAACTTCGCTACAATTCTGATGTGATTTTTCACACAAATACACACAGATACAAGTACACATTCACACAATCAGTGTATCTATTCAAGAACATAGTGCCAGATCGAATGAAAACAAAAAACAATGCCGTGTCGGTCTTTATTATTTAACATAAATTTCTTTGCCTTTCGGAAAATTTATGACCCAAACCGGGTCTGAATTCAAACTCGTACTTAAAGTAAAGTAAAGAAAGAATAAAAGAAAAGGAGAAAAAATTGATAATGTTATTGTTTGATTTTTCATTTAAGGCCCTGACTGTATGCTAGTGCAGATGGAAATCCATAAGATGCATGCTTACTTCATCATCATTGCTTTGTTTTTGAACTTATTACCTACGCAACTTGTCTTAGGAAGGCGAATCTAGCATTGCATCTAGATAGAAAATTGTTGGTTTATTTCGAGGAGTCAAGGCAAACTATTGTATTGTGCATAGATACACAATAGTATCTCTTTTTATTTTATTTTTTTGTTTAGTTCTTATTGTTTTGCAAGGATTTAGCAAATTGCGTTAACCATAAAAATAATTTTCTCAGCTCTACAAATTAGGAAATATTTGTATACATCAGTATATTTTTTTTATGTTTTCACCGACCACCGACAGATAGACTGATGATGAAGAGTGAAACTTTCTTGCCAGTCATTATGCGAGCGAGGTTTACCAAAGCAATGGTAATAATAGAAGGAGAATGTATAAAGATAAAGAGACTAAGAGAAGAAGTAAATGAAAAGAGTCTCACAGCCGTAAAACAGATAATAATAAAACGGAAGCAGAAATATTTTGCTGCGTTCAGTTTTTTCTTTTATCAACTAAACGGTACCGTTTTGGCATTGGAATGAAGCGCATCTATGAAGTCTCATTGCTCTGAGTATTGTTAAATTTTATGTGAAAAGTTTGCCCAAAAGAATCGTATCTAGAAAAGTTGCGCTAAAGAAAAATTTAATTTGTGTTTTGATATTTTTTTATTTTTTTTTTCTTTAAGGACATTCTTTGACGTCCTTTGCCATCACGCCCTTGTTGAAATCCGCTTTAGCATTGTAACAATTTAAGTTTGGCAACATCAAAAGCAGCTGCTTTTGTCGACGCTTTTTTTTATTTTTATTGCTTTAAACGCCAATAACAAGTATCTACATTGTCTGCTTTACACATACATATGTATGTATCTATCTCACCCTCAACTACTGCTGCTGCTGATGCCACTGTACTGTCCAAAAACGTTGGAAATAATCATAAATACTTAGTATGTCTGTGTTTCTGTTTTTGTTTTCTTTTGTTGTATTTTTAACCATTATTACTGTTGTTGTTTGTCTAAGTTAAGGTTAAGGTATCTTTAGTTCAGTGCGTTCCGCTTGGCCGCTATAGGATTATCCCTTAGCCGCCATCATCATCATCCTATCCTATGTTTTTTGTTTTGCAACAAATTCAGTTTAATTCTCATTCTGTTATTATAGCTTATTCATGCTCAACTCACCAACAACGACCTCGCCATCATCTCGTCACATTCCATCCACACATCTCAACTTTCTTATTCTACCTTTACTATTGGAGTAAGTAGAATAACTTTGTGCGTGCGTATTTGGGCTCAGGTAAGCGTAAAAATTCATTGCGTATCCTGTTAAGCCAACTTAATACATTCGCATTATTATTTTCTTCTTTTTTTTTTTTTTTTTGTGCCTTCACCTTCTTCAACTTTCCACTGTGCCTTTATATTATTATAGTATTTTGTACCTTAAATTCATATATCTTTCAACTATGGTACACCTTTGCCCTATTGTACAAGTATCTGCAGGTTTCCATCTCTACACAAAACTATATTAATATTTGGGTTCGCTCACATGTTGCGCTCACAAAATAAAATCACCAAAGATGCGTAAATCCTTGGCTTGTCAGTCGGGCGTATAAAACACAATATTTTTCCTTTCATTTTCATTTTCTTGTTTTTTTTTGTTAAAGGCCTTTTGTTTTTTGATTTTGATTTTTGCAAAAAGAAACAAAACGAAATCATAATAAAGGTAAAAAAAAAACACATAAGGTCCTTGGTTAGTTCACCTTCACCACCCGCTGTGTGCTCAACAAAAAATGCAAGCCCAATGAACAGTATCATAGCACATCCTGTATGCCTGCCTGCCGGCTGAATAACTCTTGCTCTTCGATGCCTTTTCATCGTAAACTACCGTTTATCAGCTGCATTATCTTTGTGTTGTATCTTAAACATACAATTCGTACCTTTTGTGCTGTCAATTTTGTAATGCATACATTTAACTTGAGATCTTCTTTGAACCTTATAACATTGACCCAGGCAGATATATATAAATATATATATACGTACATACATCTACATCAACAACAGCGACCAGATACAAATAGATAAAGAGACAAACAGACAAACAGACAGCCACACAGACACAATGAAAAACAGATAGTGACACTCTTTATAATTTAATTTGAACCTGCCGCCCAACGACATCAAGGTGGTGGAGATGCCTTAGGCTGCCAACTGCATGTTGTCACGCATTCGACAACGGCGCGCGACTCTTGCTCAGCAAAAGCACATGAAAATGAAGTGCGAAATATCACCATCACCATTAACATCGTCATCATTATCAACATCAACATCATCGTCAACATCAGCATCACCATCAGCACCATGGAACTCAGATCTATCTATCTAAGTATCTTTTCAGTTACCTCTTTCACTTTTCGCGCCTCAATTAAAATAAAATTTCTGCACTTTGTTTTTTTCAAACATAAAAATGTTTAAAAATGCCGCATTTAGTACAAAAAAAAGGTTGCTTGTCATTTCAAGGGTTTCATGGGGCGAGTGAGGACTACCGACTGGACTACCGTAAGTAATTAAGCGTTGGTCGCATGCCTTATTGTTTTCATAGTCATCATCAGCATTGTCTGATGAAGGCTTCACAATGTCGCCAATGTTGGATTTGATGATAGTGTTACTGGTGGTAAAGATGAAGATAATGAAGCTCCAAACAAACTGAGACTATTAAAAAATTTTTACTTTCATTGCATTGCACTGAAAGAAATTTATTTTAAAATGTGAAAAGGATTCTAAAGTCATATATTTAAAAAGCTTACACCAATAGATATTCCTTTAAGTATCTTGTTAATTTGTAAGTAGTTCGGAGATGTGATGATGAACTATTTTCGAGAGTTCCTAAGTGTATGGTAAGTTAATTGGCCCTTCTTAGAGCATCATACTATCAAGCATATTGTGGATAAGGACTAACATTGACAAGTACGCAAAAATTTACAAATGTCATGGCATGAAAAGGCAATGGGCTCACACAGAACTACGAGTTGTACAGACAGAGATACATGGATATAAAAGCAACAGAACAACGCACATTGGCGGCAAAAAATTATGAAAAATTAATTTCTGGCCTTGAGCATATTTCTCCAAACATTGACCAGGAGACACACACCCTGAACGAAGGGGAGAAGTTCACCAAGCATAGAAGGCGCAACATTGCATTGTAGTCATTATTGTTGTTGTTGTTGTTGCAACTTGCCTTAGTTACTTGTAATGTGTTTTTATTTTGTGTTTTTCTGTTTGTTCATAAAACATTCCCCATGCTCGCTCACTCGCTCGTCGTGTTTTTTGGAGAGCAAATTGTCAACGTTACCGCAAAATATTTTTCTTTTTATTTTTTTTGTTGCAATATTTGTTGGCGTTGCCGTTGCCCTTTTGCTGCTATTCAACTCTTTAGAGATACACACACTCCTCATATCATACACTCCTCATACAAACGAGAATATACATATGTGATGTTGTCATTCCTATTTGATGTTACTGTTGCTGTTGTTGGTGGTGTTGATGTTGCTCATGAGTTGCCCTTTTGCTTTGTTGATTTGTTGGTTGTCATCATGCCTCATCATTCCTCATCGTCATCATCATCATTATCATCGTCATCAGGCTCAATCGTCGTCAATGATACACGTTGCGTTAAACTTAGCAACATCATTATGATGATATTTTGTTTGTGTTTTATGGTGTATGGTATTGCATAAGGCTAAACATGCAATGTTATACTCCTTTGTGTTACCAAGTTGCCCTTTTTTTTTTTTTGGTGGTTGTTACTCACTCACTCACTCATTTATAGATACATTTTGCGATTCAGCTGTGCTTTTTCTTGCAATCGGACAATTTTTTCTTTATTATTGTTTATTGAATTGTTTATGCGACGACGATGATTATGAGAAGAAATACATAATAACATTGCCATACAATTATGATTGAATTTTTGTATATTTTTGCTGCAGATACGTTTTTTTTTCCTCTTCCATTATATCAAAGGATAACATTCTTCTTTTGTCGCTTAGTCAGTTGTTTGGTTGGTTGGTTGGTTTATTTATTTAAGAATCTTTTTCCTGCGCTTTATTATGGGAAACTTTTTTGAGATAAGGGAACAAAAAATATTATCTTTCTTTTAATGATGAATTTGCTGAAATGAAATGCAATCAAATCAATTCACATTTCCGATTTAATTAAAACTTGCACACTTGTTAGATTTGTGGAATTGAGTTGCAAATCCAAGAAAGATACTCATTCGTGCATTTGTCGTGTGGCAGAGATCACTTGATTCATGTGACGAATGATGTGAATTGTCAAAGCAATCAAACAACCTCAAAGCACAAAATGCGACACGTTCTCATCAACAGTTTAGTTCATCAAGCCAGCCAGCCAGTCAGATAGATATCCAGCCAAATGACTTGAGCGATGATCAGTGATTGCACAGATACTTGAAACATGACTTTGGATACTATACAACATACAAGCATACATGTCTTTTGAGACTTCTTCTGCTGTTGCATTATATTGTAAGTAGAATCCTTTAGCTTGAAGTTGTCTTCAGCATTCTGCACGCCATGGCGTTGATTTTTATTGACAGCTCACAGCGGTTTATTAATGATCATGCTGTCTTCTCGACAACAACAACATCAACAGCAACAGCTTTGTTGTCTGCAATGCGATCAACAGCTGTATCTTTGTATCTCGACAGCATCATCGCACGAGAGATGTGTATCAATCAAGCAATGAGTTTTGCAAACATTTTTGCATACTCTTTGCTTATATGCAAATATATGAAATTTCTATGCCGGCCTCCATGCATGCATGCATGTTAATATATCTGAGTATCTTTTACATAGCTTTAGGCACTGTTTGCTAGATGAATTTGTTCAGTGATGTGCATAGTTTTGTCTTTTCCTTTAATTATAATTGCTAAATGATTAATTTTCAACATTCCCCATCATTTCCCCAGATCTTATAACTAAGAGTAAATGAATGACACACAACCTTAAAGTTCAAGGCAGCTGCTTTGTTAATCAATTATCTTTTTATAACTAAAGATGTAAAAAAAAGAAAAAATACATTTACAAATCATGCCGCGATGCATTTAAAATTAACAACTTTATTTCTTTTTTTTTTTTTTTGTGGAGGAGAAGAATTCATGAAAAACTTACACGAACAAATAAAATTAAAATAAATTTTCTAGCACCAAAAAGACGCCTCTGCATTTCTAATTAAGCAATATTGTGTATATGGTAGAGGAAGAAGGAGCCTTTTTTTTTGGTGAATACATAAACTGAAGTATCTTCATACATAAACTGAGCACACTCAAGTGCTCACGAATTTTTATCAAATCATGCTGAATCAATTAGTAATCAAGTCAAACATAAAGTGGCGGCAAAAGGCAACTCAAAATCAGAAAAAATATCTCAACTCATCAATAAAATACAATAGTATTCAAGCAAGAAAAGTATTCAAAGAAAAGGAAGAGTTGATTTGAATTGAGGCAAGAAGAAGAAACCCATTGAGTTGCCTTCGACACTACTATTAAATGAAGACAAGAGGAACCCACATGTGTGTGTGTTTACTAGTATATCGATGTATCTACACGAAATACTACAAGCACCAACAACATGACTTGACATAAATATGCAGCAGAGATTTCTTAGAATTCTTTTTGCTGTGAGTAGACATTTTTCTTTTTTGTGATATTTTATATTTTCATTTGAGTTTTCCTTACTAAAATCACAATGATGATGGCGACGGCGGCGGCGGCATGATGATTTGAATTTGTCACTTGACTTTTTGTTTTTGTATCTATGTAAACATGCTGTTTTTTGTTTAATTTCCCACAAGGTGCGCTATGAATTTTTCATAAAAACTAGTAAAAGAATCACAATCAAACATTGAACATAAAACAAAAAAAAAAAAGACAAACAAACACACAGAAAAAAAGCCAATGAAATTTTCTTGTATTTTTTTTTTTTTGGTTGAAAATAAATATTTACTTGTGCTGAAATAGTTGAAATATTGTACTATCAGATACAATAAATGAAAGCGACAGAACCCAACCCATAAAATCCCAATTCAATCATCATCATCAACACATTGTGCCCGGACTTGGTGTTGTTGGCTCTCCCAGCAACAAACATCCATAAGAAGAGTAAATATTTAAAGTTGATTTCTCCGTTTATGTTTTTTGGAAAACTTATTTTCTTCTAAATATTTGTAACACGATATTGCCATAAAATGCTAAATGCACATTGCATATGCATGAATCTAAGTAAATGAAAGACAGAAGATGGTAAAATGTATCTCAAAAGTCAGTTGTCAATTTCATGGCATGGCGGAAATGGAAATGGAGCAGCAAGTGCCATCGGAGCGCCAGATCAGCAGCACCATCATCATCATCATCATTGCAACGAGCGAATGAATTGCATAAAAAATTCTCGCTTTAGGCTTATCTTAAATGCATGCCTCTTAAGCTATTTGGCATATTTACGAGGCAACTTACTTTAACCCAGGAGCAAATGAAACTTAGCTGCCATAGTGCGTAACCAACTTAGTTACGCGAATCTGTTGTATCTATGTAGTATAGTTTATTTAGTTTTTTCTTTCATTTGGTTGTCATTTGTAGTGCCAGTACCAGTGCTTTCTTATTGTGGCCTGTCACATATACTAAAATCTTTAAAAATGCCAGTGCCTCCTTAAGTTTAACTCTTTTTACGATACATAAAACATAGACACATATATATGCTAGCTTACTCAACAAGTATCGCATTTCTATTTAGTAAAAGTCTAATAAATAACCTCAAAGACGACGAAGACAAAAGACTTGGTTTGGTCTTGGTCTTGGTCTCAGATGCATGGTACAGTATAGGATGGAAAACTATTGGAATTTTAACTCGACACTAGCCTAGTTTGTCTAAATAATGCGTGCAGTTATTGCATTTTTTATTTCTATTTCTTACTATTTTTTTTTTTGTATCTCAAAGTTAAAGTGTTTTTTGTCTAATGAAATGCAGTGGATGCAAGAGAATGAGAAAAAACAAAAAATAAAGCAAAACAAAGAAAATATCAAGTTGTTTGTTCAGAGGAAGAAATTGAAGAAAATGCAGCTGAAGAAAGTCAAGTGTTGCAGATGAGATAAGATGAGATGCGATGAGTTTTTTTTTCTTTTGTGGATCTTTAACTGATAGAAATGAGATGCAGGTAGCAGTAGTTTACATGAGGCATGAAGCGGAACTAAGTCAAAGTGATCCCGAGTTGTACGAGTATGTGGGTATCCATAATAAATTTTGGTCTTAAGAATAAGAAAAAAAAATATATATAATGGTGTCGCCTTGGATTTCTTGCAAGATTTTCAAACGATCGTTTAACTAAGATTAAAAAATAACCTTTTTTCTTCATATACATATACATAGTAAATAGATTTTGAAGATCTTTTAAAAATGGTGCATAATTTTTGATATTAAGATCTTTATTTCTTTTATGAAAATCATTTTGATTTCTTTTCGGATAATAAAATTGAATGGTGTAAATGAGTTTAGGGATGGATTAATTGAGGATTAAGAAGTTTAGTAAGATATAATATTCATTGTGATATAAAGTGAAGAAGGTAAAAATCAATTGAGAAATGTAAGAACAGTAGTTTGATTCAGTAAAAGATAAGTCAAAAACCATCATGAGGAAGTATAAAGAAAATGAAATTTGAACTATTTGAGGATGGGAAATTAAAGGTTTTATATAAAAAATATTAAATTAAATATGAGAAAAATATACAAAAATTTTATAAAAATTAGAATTACATATCTGCTTTAGTCTTTTAATTTAATTTCTAATCTACATATAATATTAACTAGCGTACTCAGGGTGCTTTGCTACACCCTCGAAGTAATGTTAGTGCATGATACTACTTTTCAAAAATACGACGAATTGATTATTAATATACACATAATTATCGGATACATTTGACAAAGGCTACTTGATTGATTTAAAATATGTCCCTACAACCGATTTTTCGACAACTGCGTGTACGATTCGGAGCAGGCTCCTTCCTCTCCAGACTATGCTAGAGTTTCCCTGAAAATTTCATCAAAATCGGTTCAGCCGTACTCAAGTGATGAGCCGACAAACATGAGGCAAATGATTTTTATATTCTTTCACACCCGTTTTTCTTACTTAACGTCAATGTATTTTCATGAAAATTATATGATTAGAAAGGTATTCATCTCTAGATGTGTCGAATGTTATTTTTCTGCCAATACATTGATGTTGGATAATATACTACTGAAGCCCTCTTCTAAGAGAGATGAGAATCAAGAATAACATCAAGGTATTTCGCTTCTTTCACTAATCTTAACTGCATACCACCTACACACGGTGGCCTGAAGCTCGGTATCTTATATTTTCTTGTGAACAACACCAGCTCGGTCTTATCCGGGTTGACCCCAAGACCGTTCTGTTGAGTCCACCTCAGAGTGATGCCTAGTAAGGATTCCATTAGTTCACTGATTGTGGGTAGAAATTTGCCCGCAACCATCAGAACCAAGTCATCCGCAAAGGCCGTTACTTTGCACCCTTTCATTTGAAGGCTTAAAAGCACGTCATTCAGGACTAAGTTCCAAAGTAGGTGGGGGAAATAACACCCCCCTGTGGAGTGCCTCTTCTTTATTGTCGCTGAGCCCAGGCTGGAGTTTATCACACATTGATGTTACTGCAGGAAAAACAGGTGAGAAACTGTGATGTTTACAACAACAACAAAGAGTACTGAAAAAACTATTCCAGCGAAGTGTGGTTTGAGAGAACGAAAATATTTTTGAAGCGATTATGTAACAACACAGACAACATCAACAATCAAAAGCATGAAACCAATATAACGCAATCTATCTCGCTTCTTATTGCTTCGCTGCGAGCAACTCCTCAGCTAAAGACTATGAAATGAATAAACTGGACAAATCACTCACGAAGAGAGAGCTCTCTCTTTGTGGGGTATCCCGAGATTACATACAAATTGTTATTCGGTATGTCAAAATTTTAGTGAAGGAGTTCTCTCTTTGTGAGCGATTTGTCCAGTCTAAATGAATTTAATAGTCTAACACATTATTACCGGTTGGTCGACTCTAGTATATTTTAACTTAGAGTATTTTTTACTTCTATACCGCGCCACTTTTCCCCCCAAATACCACACGAGATGGGATTAAATTTAAGGTGGCAGTATTGTCTAAGGTAGTTGCTTGTGGTTATGGAGATCACTAGCATTTATAAGCAATTATATAATTCAAGTATCAAATTTTGAAAGTTACGAGTATAAGAAAAGAAGTTGAAAGTACAAAAAACATTTCTAAAATTCTCATTTAATTGTCTTTGAATATGTTGTATCTTGAAATAAGTATAATTTTATCATCTTCATCACCATGCTTTACCCCTTGTTAAGTCTTTATTGTTTTCCTGATCAAAATAACACAACTCCAAAATGGTGTTGTGGATAGACAGACGCATTATGAACAACACGTTGGTTGGTTGGTTGGATGGTTGGTTGCTAACAACCACAAACTCTACATCATCAACATACGCACAATTTTTACAAAAAAGGAAGCTGCTGATTTTACTGATTTCGATTTTTTCTTGTTGCTTGCTTGCCTGCCTGCCTCCTAAGTGATTGTGCCACTCCAAAAATAGGGGCTTTAACATATTTTTACTTAAGCCAAAAGATAAACCAGATACAATTTCAAGTTTTTAACATATTTTAGTGGCTTATCAGCAAACAACTTGAGCGTCACCGTCACCGTCAGCGTCAAAGGCAACTGGCAACTCGCAGTATAATAACAGCAGCAAAAGCCGACAGCATCAACAGCATCAACAACTTGCAGCAACATGCTGCAAACGACAGCGACAACAGCACACGCAGATACACATACAAAGATACAATACTACATAGTAAGAGTCATCATGGGCAACTTGTTTTCTTGTTTCTTATTGTTGTTATTGCTTCCTTTGCTGCGCTGCAATTGTTGCCATTGTAGGTTGACAGTCATTTAGATTTATGGTTGATTGTATGCGCAGAGCATTCAGTTACTTGCAACGTTGCCATGTTGCAACCTTTTAGCCACAGAGCAATTTTGCATGTTCATTGCTGTATTTTGTTGTTATTATTATTGTTATCGTTGTTGTTGTTGTTGTTGTTGTCATTACGCGACGCGGCTTTTACGCATTGTAATTCGCTTACGCAGGTGACTACATGCAGCCAAAAGGCATTTGCCATAATTTTTTTATCCTTACTTTTTTTTTCTGTTGTAAGTTGCAACCTGCCATTTTAACCTGCTGCACCATGCACCAATGGTCTGGTGAACTGGAGAGTGTCTGTGTAATATTTGTATCTACATTGCTTAAGCGTTGCGATATTAGATAACAACTTGTGATAAACCCAAAACGCACAACGGCTTTATTGATTTAAATATGCCTCAAGTTCGTGCAGCAAAACACGATTGTATTCAATTCTTTGAGTCTTTTTTTTTGATATGGCAACAAATTCACAATTTTTATGACAGTAGCTGGGAAAGTATTTAGCAAAAAATTTGTAATGCCTGACAGCAGCCAATGTTGCTGTGGATAGATAGATAGATAGAGTGAGTATCTTTGACGCTGTTGCGCTTTGAAAATCGATTAAGTTGTTTGTCAACTTGTCATAACACAGACAACTAACTGCAACGTGCTTGTTAACGCAAATTTCTAGACTTGCCACATGCAGCAAATATACAATTTCTTTTTTTTTTTTTTTTGTGTTTTATTTGTACGAGTATAAAGCAGTTAAAGATACTTTTTTTTTGCGTAGGCTTTCCTGCTTAGTAGCATAAAAGTAAAAAAAGAAAAATCAGAAACATAGAAAACTCAATTTCTAATGTAAATTTTGCATGCTTGCCACATTGCTTGCCATGAAAACAGTGTGAGCTTGCAGTATACGCCATGCAACATGCTGCTGAGCTGCTGCTTCAAGCTAACAACATTTCAGTTAGTTTCGCTCAGTTTCTTAAAATTTGTTTTGCATGCTGCTGCTGTTGCTGCTGTTGTTGTTGTTGGTTGCAATAAGATTTTTCAACGCTTTATTTGATTTTGCGGTACCACTATGGCACAGAGGCGTGCCACGCATTTCACTCACTCAATCTAAGATACTTTTGCGTAGGCAAAATGAAAACTATATTCTCTTTTACCTCTTCACAAGCTTCACAAGTACTTTTCACTTTACTGTTGGTTTAATAATTAATTATATTTAGTTGGAAAATATTCAACACAGACCGACAGAACGCAATCGCACAAGCTCAAATACCGTCAAAGTTAAATTCAACTTGCTAACTTGCTACCAACAGTTCGTTCTGCGATTTGTGCGCTTTAGGAAAAATGTAATTAAAATCTATTTCGCCTGGAGATGATGATGACGACGCACTTGCCACAGAGCAACTTATATTTAAATATTCCACAAACCAGAATGTTAAACAAATACTACTCAGCCAGACACACATACTATAACTATATATATGAGTATAGTTATTATTTGACTCATCAGTCTCATCATTATCATTTCTATCAACATCATCATCAGACTAACATCATCACCATCATATCACCATTATCATCGTCGTCATAATGATTAAAATCATTAACATGCCTCAACATACTTTGACTTGCCTCAAGCATTGATTTTGTTGCTGTGTTGCCAACTGAATATAAATTTTCACCAACTAATAATTGCATTTTTTTCCCCCCATTTTCCCACCAAGTAGTAGTACTACAGTATTTCCGCAACTAAATTGAAGGTGTATCTAGAGATTTATGTGTTATGTGATTGTGTATTTACACGCGTACTACTAATAGTACTAGTATCTATTTATTTTATGTGTGTTTTCTTTCGAATTGTTGTTCATCTTTCGTTATGAGCTGTTGATTTCTACATAAAAATGTTGTTTATTAAACGCATGAATGGTTTTTTATTTGGAATGGAAAAATTAAGAAGAATACTCATGTGAATGGAATACAATCTTTATGGAAGCGCGGAGCCGAAGGCGATTAGAAGAAATGCGTCATGAGAATAAAATAAAATTTTCTAATTTTCAATACTAAATTTTTCTAAATAGAAAAAATACTCTAAATACAATTTTCAGTCTTAAATTGGTCATGTGTTTGTGTCTACGTTACATTAGAAAAAATAATAGTTTTTCTTTAATCAAAAATTTCATTTTTAATTTATTTTCCTGATTTATGAACTGATTCTTCATATCAGCATACTCTGTGCAATTAATTTTTCTTTTTTATATAAATAATTTTTGTTTATTTTATAGCAAATATCTCTTCCCCATATCATTACCTAATTGATCGTATGTCAGTGTCTAGTTCGGTAGGTTAGAGAGAACAGCGAGTGATTTTTTTTTCAATCATACATAATCAATATCCTGAATCAAATTAATCAATCAACCCAATGATTATGATTTTATGCAATACTGATTTTATTCAGTAAAAAATTAGTGAATGATGAAATCAAGAAAAAAGTGATTTTTAAAGTTCTTAGAATTTTAAATATTAAACTTATTTTCTGTCTTAAATTGGTCATGTGCTTGAGTTTATGGTAAAAAGATCACAGTGTTTTTCTATAGCATTAATGAAAATATTTAATGTTAATTAAAAAGGACCTGCTGATCACGATCGGGTTTCTTCTAACACGAACCATTTAAAAATTATGATAAGTTAAAGTACCATTTACATACGAGTATACACATATAAATGTATGTATGTATCACCGCTATAGATCTCGAAACTGCTGTACCGATTTTAATGAAATCTTCATTTAACCCGGCGTCATGGGGGTAGATCATCATAGAAAGGTATGATATCTTCAGGACAAACATACTTATTTTTTCTAACATTTTGGCGGTCTTTCATATCATCACACACAGGGACAAGGCCTAAATATTTCAAGAACCGACGTCATTTTTGATTTGACTCAATATTTATTCGGTATATTATGACCCTGTTGATGCTAGACATGTTTAACATAGCATAAAACAATAACAATGGCCACTTTTTTGTGTTACTGCACACTTTATAGGAAGCGCAAAGTTTAGCAGCCACTTCTACCACAAAAAAAGAGCTGAAATAAGTTCAACACGACGAGTTTTAGTGAATTCGGGAGAGACTGTTCCTTTATTTTAGTAGGAATAGTTATTCGAAACTAAATGTAGTATCAGATAAATAAAAATACGTTAAAGATAATAAAGAAGTAATAAAATTATACGTGGGCTAAATGTCGAAAAATAGCTGCATTGATTGCGGGGATGGGACATTTTTACCGTTTTTCACTTTTGGCACATGTAAATCGCAACGAGAACTCCGTCCGACTGATTTTAAATTAAAAATCTTTACAGAAAATAAATGCATGCAGCTACTGAGAAGTTCGGCTATGTCGCACTTGTAGTCATGAAACCACTATCGTTTCAAAAAGTGGCGGGTCATTTTGATGCCGGGTTAAACTCATGCATAGTCCGAAAAGTGTTCCTGTGAAGTTTGGTGCTGATCGGACATGCTATTGTCTATTGAAATTGGTGGACATATTTTTTATTTTATTCATGATCCTTGTTTCACACAAATTCAAGGAAAAATTCGGTACTATTCAATTTCTCGAGAAAGGAAATGTGTTTTTCTTTTTGTCGCACATTTTTATTATTATTTTTATTGTCAATAATTTTAACGGAAATATACAATATTCAACTGATATGTTTACCTGAGTTATATACTCTGTCATTCTATTTTTTTCTTTTTTAACTAAACAATTTTTGATTCTTTTATGTCAAATTTCTTTCACCAATATCATACATAATTGGTCATGTGCTTGTGTAGTTAAATAGGTAATTTTGAGTGATCGTGAGAATTTAAACTACTTGACTTAAATCAACTTATTCTAAATCATCAAGAAATTTTATTTAAATACTTTTATTTAACTCTATTATCTCTACAACTGATATATCTACATATGTATGTTCTACACACTATAATTGGGTAAATACCATTCTCATAATTTTATAGTGTAGATGAAAGTCATAAGATGTATGGCAGTAAATTTAATCAAAGACCACACTTTTGCATTTTATCTCCGCTTTTGGGGGAAACCATACATCAATTTAAAGATGAATCATTATGCCATGATAAATCGAGACTCGTGTCTAGTTGATAGAACTTTAGTATTATATTTAAACTGATTTACATCAAAAATTAAATTCCAAACCCTTAAGTATCCCGTATGTGGTCATGTGCTTTTGTCAATTTTCAACAAAACACAATTCATCTCTTCTCTTCCCACGCTTTCGATTGCCACCAGTAAAATCAACTTTAATCTTACTAATCCCGCATTACATTTGCCATTGTCTCACCTTACTTCTTCTACTACTACTACTACTTTCAACTACTCACTTTGTTATACACTTGCAAAAATCAAACAACAAGAGGAATCCTTGTAAGAGAAAACAAAATCTCTATGTAACATCTAAAAATATCTAAAGCACGTAAAGTGGACGTCGTAACTTAATGCTTATTAAAGGCTTTTTAATTCAGAAACTGATAAGAGCACGCAATGGCAATGACAACGGCAATGGCAACGTAACAAATGTTGCATGTCGCACCGTGCCACGTGAAAACATTTAACACGCTTTTGATGTACAATACAAAAAGGAGTAGAAACTCCAATTTCAATTGAAACTGAAGCTAGGAAAACAGCTATGCCACTCACTTCAAGAGTGGCAAAGTTTAACTGACAATGGAGAAGTCATTGTAGTCGTCATCATCATCCTCCTCCTCTTCGCAAAGCAAGTGGCACGCACACGCAAAGCAAGACATAAAATTAACTATGCAACACTTTTATCTAACTTGCCTTGGTCAGGGTTGTTGCAAGTAATGAGAAGAGAAGAAGATTCACATAGATACAATACAGGAAGCTAGCTACTTGTACCATACACAGGGTCAAGGCAAGTGGGTGGATGGTGGGTGGTTGGTTGCTAAGTTAAGGGTAAAGCAACAAAGGGTGGCAGTGGCAGTTGGCAACACAAGTTGATTGTGCCAAATCAAGACACGCCAATAAAAATTATCTCTTGTTAAACTGTGTGCGTATAGTGTAACAACGCACGCATGTTTTGCTGTTCTGTTCTACAACAATAAAGTTGCAACAATAACTTGGGTTGATAGGGTTGTTGCACTGGGGTCGTTGCCGCCACATTGCCTGCCATTTGACAGTTTGAAGAAATATGATCGTAATGTTACCCTGGGGAGCGTTTTTCTCCGCACACTTGCGCCTGGTTAACTACTTTTTACTAGCCGTTTGCCCGTTTTTTTACTATACTACTACTACTACTACTACTACTATGTAGTATATTGCATACTATTGCCACAATGTTGCATGCAACAACAACAATAATAATAACTACAATGTGTGGCAATAACAAGTTGCCAGTTGGCGACTCAAAGGCAACCTCGCGGGAATTTAATAAAAAAAAAAAAACTACAAATTTATACTATTTTCTAGTATGAGTTACAATTTTATCTCTTGCTACCAACAACTATTGTAACTAGCAACTAGTTAAGAGGCAAAAGCCTGAAAAGTGTTACAATTGTTATGCCTCATTTTCTGCAATGCACACATATCCCGTCTCTCATCTGTTCTCTGAGTTCCTCACTTTATTTGCCTCGACATGTCTAGGTCAACTTGACTAAGTGAATGAGTGAGTGAGTGAGTTTGTGTTATGTGTTTCCCTCTTGGGCTTTGTTTTCATGTAATTTGAGCTGCTTTTCACTGTTTTAGGGCACCACAACAAATAGGATCTGAAAAATCTAACAAAAAAATGCAACTTGCAACCGCATGAATTCATGCATCATCACAAGTTTACCATAATGTGGCACATTCAGCTATGCCAAAATTGGGCTAAGTGGGCACAACAAAAACTCACTCACTCATTCATTCCGTATGCCTGCTAGACCTAGTCCTGGGCCCAAGCCCAGTCTCATGTACTTGTACCAATTGTAGATAAGTAAGAATTTGCTTATTATTGAAATTGCCAACAACTATCTCAACAACAACAATAATAATAATAATATGTGGCATATTCGTTGCGCTTTAATGGGTTTGTGAATGAAACTTGAGTTGTGCTGAGCTGAGGGGTTATTTCATAAATTGGTTTATAGGTTTTTGGCTTTACCACTTTATTTTTTTTTGTTGGTTGCTCGGCATTAAATGAAGTCAAGTGCTTATTATAGTAAGTAATTGCTAGGTTGTTGTCTATGGTTTCAAGGCGAACTCCTAAAGTGGGTGAAATCTTATAACATATCATTTTAAATTTAATTTAACGAGTGTGGGAGTTTGCCAAATACTCAGAGAAAGTATAAAATTTTTACAAAATTTAAATCAAAGGAACAAGAAATGATTACATTGAAAAAAAAAGGAAATTCTAATGAAAAATCCCATAAATCAAACTTCAAAGTTCATTCTATTTAAGAAGAACTTTAGGTTGAAAAAATTAATTACTCTGTCGTTCGTTCAATAATCTTGCTTGCAACCCATACAAATCCCCCTCTAAGCAACCACCTTGAACTCTTTTACAATATTAAAAAACAAGAGAAGTAGAGTGAAAATGCAATAAAGTATCTAAAATCAAATGCGTTGCACATAAATGACTAAGAAGCTCATTAAAAGCCAACAGCGCAACAGACAGACTGTGAAAGATACACAACAAACTAAAGGAGAATGAAAGGAGCATCGAATAGGAGGTACGAGGAAGGGAATAGCTGATGGCATAACAACAAACATAACGGAAAAAAGTGAATAAATACAGAATAAGTATATGAGTGAGTGAATGAGTGAATGTGTATATCTTTCATTGACCAAAAATAGCAACGCGCCATAGACGACAACATCATAGATATGTGTCTGGTTTGGTCCCGGTCTGGTTTGGTATGGTTTGGTCTGCTTTGGTCTGGCGACAAACAACAAATAACGCGTGGCAGCATTTTGTTGCATGTTGCATGATGCACACAACTAGCGGTAAATACATAGAGTATTGTACAACAAATATCACTAATAAATATTGAAAAGCCACAAAATGAAAAGTTTTTAGTCATTAATGTATTCTCCTCATTCTTCCCTCTCTAAATCTTTGTCACCAAAAAGGACACGGAAATGCATTCATTCATTATGAGACAGAGACAATGGAATGGAAGTAGAAAAATAATAAAACAAAGTATCTGAAAGCTATTAGCATTGAAAATTATGATAAATTTGTTTGTTAAGTCACCAGTTCGCTTAGTTTGCTCCCCAAAAATATAATGAAATGATGACTGACTTACCCTTGAGCGCAGCAACTTGTGTTAATCCATTTAATCCCGAGTCGGCGAACAGCAACAAAAACATGCCACCAAATAGCAGCTGCATGCAGCAACCATGATAATGTGACTTCTTCATCTGGCGTATTTTGTATACTATTGTTGAATTACTTTCAGATTGTTGTAGATACTTTATATTTCTAACACTATTTAAATGCATTTTTGTGTGCATTTCTCTAGGTTTTCTTAGTTTTTGTATTTATTTTATTACAAGTTTTTTTTTTCTTCTATTTTTCTAAGCACATAAAAAATACTAAGTAGTTTAATTCAATTTTGAGCATAAATTTTCCACTTTTCTACAATTTTGTTTCTTATGTTTTATGGCACTTTAGAGATTTCTTTCTTCTCTTCTCTTTTCTTTTTTACTTTTTTATTTGAATTTTTAATTTTTATTCATTTTTTTTTCGTTTTCTTAATCCAATTCTTTATTCTTTGCCATAGCACAACAGCTAATAAAATTATCCCACGTATGATATTCTGAATGATAATGCACTTCTTCTTAAGATACTCGAACTCGATTCGATGCGACTCTGAACGAATTCCCGTACGCTCACGTCGTCGTCGTAGAGTCGTCGTTCACGCGCCACGTAGTATTTCGACATCCAAATCAACCGACAATCGAATCACAACTAAATGCCGCAGTCTTGTCGGCTTCACTCGCATGCAAAACGCACCGAAACACGAACGAAACAACAAACACGAAACGACGGAATACGAAACAATCTAGTACCAAGCAAACCGAACATTAATCCATCCGAACGAAGTCAAGCAGGCAGACAGGCAGGCCTGCGTCGTTGTTTCATTTGTTGCGCTTATTGTCATCGGAAGCATGTTGATGCCACATGTGGCAATGGAACGCCCATGTGGTGGATTCCATTATGAGTTTTGTTTACAATTTTCTATGAAGTTCTTTGTTTTGTTTTCCATTTCCAACCGTATCACGTATCATGTGGATTTCAGATACTTTTGCAGTTCAACTTCAACCTTGCTCATAAACATGTTGATCAACATTTTGTTTTGGAAACATGTTTTGGTTTTTATCATTTTGTGGAACATTGTAGAAATGAAAATTCAGTAATTTCCAAAAATTTCCTCTTAGCAAAGATGAGTGCATGCAATCCCTGGAGAATATAAGTTCAAAAGAATTTGATAAATACAAAAAATGACACATTGACAAAGGAAAGAATATCCTACAATTTACCCTATGTCACATGAGTTCATATCTATCATCCTTCAACTACTCCTCATCATCAATGAATGAACTACCATTCTTTCTTAGTCTTGGGTTTCAATTTACTGAATTACTGAAATTAAAAACTAATAAAATCAAAACCATTCAACAACTGCAACTTACAGAACTCATTAAACTGAATATGCCACAAAAACCATAAGAAAATAGAAAACTGAAAGGGCAAAAACAATTTTATGATGCAACACACGAACTCAACTAAAAATTTTATGACTCTCTAGACCAGTTCATACTTAGAGTATCTTAACATTATGATAGACATTCACAGCTACAATAAATCCCACTCAGAACGCTAATGAATTACAAAAACACCAAAAAAGAAATTGGGAAATCAATTGAGTAACTGCCACTCGATTGTATTAATTTATCAAAATTCCACGCCAACTTCAATACTTTATGGTTATAAATCGCTCTCTAATTTCATAAACTTGTCTCACAAGCAAACACTAACAGATACTTGGTCAGATACTTCAAAGCGCAGCGTCTTGTAGAAGAGTTTAGAACACAGAACGCGCCAGGTTAAAAGTCATTAAAAGTGTGAAGCTGTAACATTTGACGTTCATTATTAAAAAAGAACTTGGATTGGGATTGGGAATTATAAACTGAATAGAATAGAATAAACCATTATGATGAGTATAGAACTCTAGAAAATAAAGGTGTGTATCTTTTATACTATTATAAGTAAAATGTGTCTATGTATATGTATTTTTTTTCTATTGATAGAATGAAAGAAAGAAAGAAAGAATGGTCTCAAAATGCAGGCAGGTGTTAGAACTAAAGCAAGACTTCTATCTATCTCGACTCTATATTTATTTATCTACAATATATATCGTTCTATACAATATGCATTGTTGTTCTTCATCAAATGCCAACTAAAAAGTATCTATGTATAGGAAACCAACTGACAACAACAAGGGAAAAAAGGTCATAATGCGTAAAGATATCACAAAAAGGTGAGGGAGAAATACTGCATGCCATGATGCGATAGACCAAGAGAGTGTGAGAAAGAGAGTGAAGAGGGGAAACAAGAAATAAATGTCAGTAAGCCAGGTAAATAAACGTTAAGAAAATTAAAAACAGGTAAACTATACTATATTTCAAATACTGATAATTGGCCAATTTACGCGTTGAACGTTGTCGAAAACACTTTTAGGGAAAAAAACAGAAAAATCTTGCCACAAATTTATACTCTCAAAGGACATTCCATAAGGAAATACGGCAACGTCGCCCCTAATCTACAAAATAGAGGATTAGTGTTGTTGAAATGCAAATTAGACAGAATTACAGGTGTTGATAATAATTCTATTGTAGTAAACAGATACAAACAAGAAGGTGTAATGACAAAGATAAAGATGATTTTTGAATTATTAACACATAGAAGAGGCGTTGCTAGCTTTAATACTATGAATCATGATTCATTTTATTAAAGTGCATTCTCACTCAACTGCCAATTATGTTTTATTTTTCATATTTTATTTTTCATATCTCCACTTCTACTGTTGCTGTTATTGTTGTGGAAGTGGTTATGCTGTACGTGATTTAATTGACATTTTGTAATTTCAATTGTGGTAAATACGTACAAAATAAAAAAAACATAATAAACCGCGACCAAAAACAAAACGAACGAATTAAAGAAAAACCACACACACAAAAAAAAAAAATATTGTACAAATCGAAAAACGTCATTTCATTTAAGCCTTGAAATCCGCAATTGAGACTCTACTTACATGTCATTAACTAAGCTTAACCCTTTTCAAGGGGGCCACACAATAACAAGAGAGTGAGATTGGAGTATGAAATTGACAAAGAGTCATCGCAAGGTTTGATTGCAAGTTGAAGTATCATTAACATTGAGAATACAATTTTGAATATTTTGAACATTTTCTGTTGTAAAAATTTGGTTAAAAAGATTTAAGCTTACTCTTTTTTGGAGTCATATATAAAAGTTTACAACTCTTTGTCATATTCTGAAACCAAATTATTTTATTGTATCGATTCTTCTCATCACGTTGATCCAATGCATTTCATAAATTATGAAAACAATCAATTTTATGTGTTACAAATATAAGAACTAAGAGATTCATACTTATGTGAAAAGTATTAAAATTGAGTACTACAGTAGTGTACTTAATGATTTTATTAGCATTTTCGACCAAAATTTAATATAATCTATATAACAATCATAAAAATGTAAAAATAAAACCATTTCGTTATGGTCTGGTAGGTTCAACTTAGGAAAAAACACGAAGAGAGAGTAGAGAGAATTAAATTTCACTTAAAATATCATTAATTGTATGCGTCAAATGAGACAATTTAATATTCTTAAATTTGAAAAGATAATAAAAACATTTGAGAAGATTCCTGTTTTAATATATTCATGCTTTATGATCGCTTTTCAGTAGTATTTTATAGAGATGAGCTAAGCAGTGACACAGTGATTCTAAACTCTTTTTCTTTGGCACACATTGTACATTGTTCAATGAATAAAGTTAATTAAATTTGACTTCACATTTAAGAGTATTGACTGATGTGGTAAATGTGCAGCATTTTTGTTGTCCTATGTAATAGAGAAATGCATGAATGTATTCATTAGTAATGTAAAGAATATAAATTTTTACCCATTCGCGAATGCGAATACGAATTAGTGCATTACACTAGTTAACACTAAACAAAAATTTATCCCCTCAAACGAAACGAGTGCTACACGCACACTATCAATAGTCGCAATGTCTCCCGAGAACACTATGAAATAAACTCGAGTGCTTTTGTGTATCAACGAACTAGCCGACAGTATATTTTTAAAATAGTATCGTACCTACTCACAGCCGAAGACACCAGATGACAGTGCCTTTTTATGTTAGTGTTGTATGAAGTAATACCACAATGCACAATTCTCACTAAAGCATTTGAATCAAAGGGAAAAACCCAACATGACTCGCTGTGAAGCAAAAATTACTAAATTTCAAAGTGTTTCCAATGTGCACAGTATTGCTTCTGTTGATACAGTTTGCACTACTGCTATCCCACGCTTGCTGTCCCATTTCCTTTCACTGAAATCGCACGCTTGCGAACAAATAGCGTCATACCGATTCATAGCTTTGATGACAGTATCAAACAATGTCATCACTTACAATTTTATGTTAGTGTTGTACCGACTCATACCGTAATGCACGACTCACACTACAGCAAAAATTTGACTCAATGACTGACTCGTTAAAAAAAACTCTCATGCCACAGCATACTGTGCATAATATGTTTGAAAAACGTAAATGATTCAGTGTCATTGTGTGCGCAAAGTTAGTGTGGACTGTTGACACTACTTAATGAAACGCTCTAATACGAATGTCAAGTAATATATGTGCATATTCGCGGATTCGAATGGGAATATTCGCAACATCAATAGTACAATACATTATACTCATATATTTTTTGTTGTTAAGTGAATGCTAATTATAATTGGAAGGCTAGCTTAAATTACAAAAAGATTTTCTTATAGAAATAATGGATTTTTCCTGATGGACAAATGCGAATACGAATGTCAAGAAATATGCGAATATTCGTAACGTCACTAGTATCCATATTCCGTTCAATTTCAAAGTGAATGATTCATATGCTGTTTCGAACTTATTCATTGAGGCCTCTTTTACAAGCTTCTGCTTCGCTTCGATATGTAACATGTAGAAACTGCTATGATTCCTATCAAAGCTACTGCTCAGGTTAATTGATGCTGATTGATTGATGTGTCAAGAATCACCCAAAAATCTATAAAATGCCTGGAAATTCTTCCCAATTCTGTCAACATAAGAATGTACTGGATTCTAGTCTATAAACCCACTGACTCAAGAGGAGATTCCTTTTACTCTCTTCAATCAGATTCCCTGATTTGTGCAATGGGATGCAATGCAAAATATTCATTGTACAGTATGAGCATTTAAATATTTCTCCATTGATTTACTTATTATATAATTTAAAATTACCGATTGCATTACTCTAAGTTAATCCAATGAAACTAATGAAGAATTAATGCACATAGCATATACTAGTGGTATTTAATTTTAGTTCAATCAATAGAAGATAAACCTGATTTAGAATTTAAATCTCGTAAAAAATTATTCAAAAATATACTCGTATGATTTTTGTTTGTTTAGCAACTTTTTTTTGTTTGAATTCCATTCCATCTCCCAGCAATAACATAGATAGAGTAAGCACGATAAGCTCGTAATTTATATTCACAGATTAAACACAAATAAATTTCACATTAATTCTTAATTATTGCAAATTGCAGATTGGCGCATAAAAATTAATTCTCATGCCACGTTTATGGATGATTTTTAATATTTTAATTAGGCAAAAACCTTTAGGGTTAATAAAAAACTCCACATGTTATTGTAAAAAATGAGGTTAAAAAAACATCAATGTGCAAACTATAAAACCACAAAAAAAGGGGGAAAAATATGAAAATTTTTAATGACATTTCCATATAAGTTTTTGGTCATAAAATACTTAAACACACATAAAAATGTCCCCGATGTATGTACGAGTATGTATATTAATCCGAAGTCACTACATTTGACCAGTGGCATCGAATAATGGTTATTGAGTAGATTAACACAGTTTGAAGCGCCAATAACAAAAATGCCAAATCGAAATCAACAAGAGTAAGGTGAAGAGTCAGAGACATTTAGCAATAAGCAGTCGAAACAGTCAACGATCGAGTGTGAGATGCATTTTATGTTTATTGTTAATCAGGTTCAAGATAGTATTGTACAAATTCTCTGTGATTCATTCAACTTAATATTGTATGTAAGTGAGTCTGAGGAGCGGCGCAACTCTTTTGTTTAAAAATAATAATAAAATTGGTAATAAAATTGGCAAATTGGCCAAAGTAGGTCTTCCTCTTGGGTTCAGAAAATGATTATAGTTCTTTTTATGCATTAATTTGGGTTCTTCTTAAGCGTTTCTTAAACGATGAGTGCAAGCATTATTGTGTTCTAGATACATACACAATAACACAACACCACAACACAAATATGAACTAATGGTCAGGTAGAGATTAACTTTTGATGATGAACATTCAATATATTATATAGAACGGCAATCTATCATTAAATAATTTGTTAAAAAATTCAAGTTAAAAGCGCCAAGGTTTGTGTTGCCTTAGGATGATGCTTGATAGTAAAGGGTTTGTAGATCAGTTCAGACTTAAATGGTAGTCAAGTCGAGCATATTTGAGATGCGTTTCTTTTCTTTAATTAGTTGTGTTCAGTCAATAAATTTTGAAACAAGAAAAGAAAATATTAAATTGGTCTCACCAAAGTGTATACACACTTCATATGAGTTCAGCTTTTATTTATTTGAAGTATCTACAATACTTTTGTATTGTTATTTTTATGATTTAATAATATGGAGAGTAAAAAGGTAGTCGTAAACACCTCTTCATAAAAGTTTAATGGAAGAATTTGGATAACATGTTTCATAACTTCTCCTTATAGTGGATTATCGTGGCTCAGTGGAAAATTTCAGTTCTCCATCTCGAAAACTATGGAACTCAGTTGTGTTTTCTGCTTAGTTTGTACAGTGATTGAAGTAATCATGGTAGCAGATAATACCTTTCTTGTGATGAACGTCACAAACATCAGCCTAAGTCAAAATAGATGTCAAATTAGTGTGAAGTGTATGAAATACTAAAAAGAATCTTTTAACGAACCATCACCCATACAAATCACATGTATCGAATCATCTCGTAAGTTGGCTATGCAAAAGATTCGCACGCATCACTTAAAATAGCCTCAAGAGGCAGTAAGAGAAACTATGGAGGATAATGAAGATGAGATGATGCTGAAGACCGTCGCGACGATTAATAAAATCTCAAAATCTAATAATTTTGATCAATTTTAAAGAAATTTCAAAAATCAAAAAGAATTAGTATAAAATAAAAATGGTAAATGAATGAAAATGGTATAAAAGTAAAGTTTATTCTTTGATAGAAAGCGTCTCAGTTTAGTTAAATACTCGTAGTAAATATCTTTAAAGTAATCCATGGCAAAATCTTCAGAATAATCGCGGTCATTTGATACTTATGGTATAAAGGCTTGGGGAAAGGCGCAATTCTTTGAAAATCATTTAAAGTAAATGTAAAGTGACAAATTTAAAATCAAATGCATGAAGAAATCAAAAGGAACTCTTGGTTTAAATGTTTCGGTATAGGATTTTTTTTTTTTTTCATACGGATCATTTGGAGAACGAAGTTGTTCACGCGTTGTTTGTTATTTTTATGCTACAACAAAACTGACAATTGTTGTTGTTATCCTTTCTTCTTTTTTTTTTGGGACAAAATCCATAGGAGTGGCAACCACATAAGCGTGACCAAAGATTTGTCAAGGATGCCTGCATGTGTGTATGTATGACATATAAGGACAACATTCATTTGGTGGGAACTCGAGCATATAATGATTCGTTACACTAAGCAAAAGCAGCTGCTTCACTTAAATAGAAAGCAGGATATTTTTATTCTTTTTAGAATAGAAAATAAAGAATTACATTATTTTTTATGAATTTTTAATTCTTTTAAATGAAAATTAATTTAGTGATGACACCAGACCACATAAATTTATTTAATTCCAATATTTTTAAACAATATTACCTACTGCATTAAAAATTAATATTTACATTAATTTAAAAATCCAATAGATACAATTAAATATTAAAACAATTTTTATTTGTTTACCATTTCCCACTTACATAATTAAAAATTATTTTTTTTACCATTAATCCAAAATATAAATCCAAATATAATAGTATATATTTTATACCCTTCTCAATGGGAATGATCTCAAAGCAAGGAACACTTTAAAGAGCAGGAAATTATGATTATGTCCTGATGATCTGATAAGTGATTTTAGACTTGCACAATTTATGTCTAAGTATTTTCCTATGACAATAAATGCGTTTTTAAAATGTAAATCCTAAATTCACACATTTCTTTTATAGTTTTTTATTTGCAACAAGATCAAATCTCCTATTGTTGATTATTTGCTTGCAACAGTACCAATCAGATCAACATAACATATAATAGTCTCATGAATTTAGGACTTAGGTTAGGTAAAGAATAGCCGTTACCAAAACTAGCTCACAAAGGCCATCAAAGGCCCGTCGTGATGTCTTAGATACAAAGAATTATATTCCCTGGCGATCCAACCTGTAGAGTATAAGAAAATTAGGACTATAAGATGATTATTTATATGAAGAATGTTTTGAGGAAGTTTCAGTTTTGTGTCAACTTTTTTTAAAGCTGTTACTGCTGCTGCTTGATATTCTTATAACACCGACAGAGCAAAAGAACATAAGTATCATTTAAATGGAATATCCGAGAGATATTTTGGGCAAACCAGCAATAGGTTATGAGAATAATGTTCGTGCACTTCATGAAATATTTAGAGGAAAAGAATATTGTAGATTCTTATACGTAGAGGGAGTTAAACGACTTGCATTCGACCTCGTCGTCAGTCAATTCGCAATTCAAATTGTGCAAGACATGAAATTCTAATATTTATAGGATAATTGAGTAGATTTGTTGTTTACGAAATGGCTTGACAACTACTAAGTAAGCAGTAAGCAATTCGCTAGTTTGTACACTCTTTACTTTTCTACATACCCACTAGCCAAGTGAAAATGAGCCTCAAGTAATATCATAACTTAGACCACTAGCGGCTAGGGCCTTCGACTCTTCAGCAAATGATAATCTTATGGCTTAATTAACAAAATCAACTTTTTTTCCTTTTTGATTACAAGAATCATTACATGTAACTAAATATAAGAAGTAATTTACATTTTTGAATATCATTCATTGAGAATGAAATAAGAAAAAGTTCAGAAAGGTACATTACTGAACTTCATGATCATACCAACAATTTAGCTTTATTCAAGTCTACTACAAAACGACATGTATGTTAAGCGCCAGAAAAGGTTTAATGGGTTAGATCTTCCACATAGTTGCTTATTGAAAAATGTTTTTTGTTTTTTTATAAATATAATTTAATGTTGCGATAAGTCCAAAGACAGTTCAACAAATTTTGCTAATAATATAATTTTTACAACATATGATTGGAGAACTCTAGCGAACTCAACTCGAATGTAAAACTAGATAAAAATCTATTATCAGGGGTGCCACAGAAAACTCTTCCTCCTCTATTCCACCAGATTTACTATTTTAGGTTTCACAAAAAACTCTTTTGGGAGTGTTTGATTCCTCCTTTTGTGTTTTTATATGCTGACAGCCCTATGTAACATTCAGTTGAAGCGGTTTGGTTATTCGATAAAATCACCGAGTGGCCGAGTGGAATGCAAAACTCCATACGACGAAAACACTAGAGTTTTCTGTGGCACCCCTGGTAAAATAAATATCAGCAATATTACAACATTTTGAACCATTTTTAGAATTTAATCACATTCATATTTTCAGAAATATGTACGAGGATTTTCGTTTCTTCTAATCGCAAGAACAGATTTTTACAAAACTTTTGCTCCAAAATAATAATATAATTTTTTATAATTTTTTTGTGAAAGACATTTTCTTCAAACTAATGTTTTCATTTAAACGGAGCCTTAAATTGTATCTTTCATAAGACTTTATTTGAAATAAATTTACTAAATTGAAGTGTGTTTTAATCTGTGGTGAAATCCAATTAAAATTTCCAATTTTTTTTCATGTTTTTGTCTATTAAATTATTGAAATATTGATAAAATTACAAAAAAAAAAAAAAAACAAAAGAACAATAAATGCAATAAATTATTTGCACAGCTTTAAAATAATTTGAACCAGCGGTTGGCTCTCTTGGGTGTTTCTATGCTTGTTTGTTTGTTTATATTGTTAATAATTTATTAATAATTTATTTATTTATGTATATTAATTAATAAATTTCATCGGTAGTTACTCGTATAACATCTGATCAATATGCTCACAAACATAGGCCACCATGGGTGTTTGCATTTAAACGAACATAGATAGCATGTATCATATTGTATATTTTTGTTGTTTTATTTTGGATACGCACTCATTCCTTAGTCACATTCGCCTTTGGGGGTCGTATCGGTTTGGTCTCCCTTTTTATATACAAAGATAATATACATATATTTTGTATCATTTTCAACCTTATGGAACAAACTAATAAAAAACTATAATTCATTCATTCATTTAAACATTTCATTCATTTATTTTGTATTATTTGTATAAAGTAGTAAGTGTATCTGTTTATCTGTGTGAACTTGGCGTGCATGTGGGTGTAGCATCATGTTATGCTGCTGCATATTTGTATATTTATTTCAATATTTCGAAATCAAGATATTGTAGTCTCATAAATTCATTAAAACCGAAATTCGAGCATTAACTGATATTCATATATTGTATATGAGACGTATATACACGTATGTATGTATTTATATTTATCTTCTGTTGTTGTTATTATTATTATTTTTTGTGTATTCAAATTCAAAGCTGAAATGATTTCAGTATGTAGATTTTTATCAATTTAAAAATACAGAAGGCGAAACTCTATAATTAATTATTTTATTTCACATCTCTCTGTCTCTCTGTTTTTTTTATTATGTATCTTTCTTTGTTTTCTGTTGTTATTTTGTCGCCTCATTTTTGTATAAAGCATCTAATTAATTGTTTTATTGTTGTTGCGCAGTTTGTTCAGTTCAAATGTCATGTGTGAAATTAGTGTAGATACTTTGATATGACTTTTGAATTATAAACTTTTGTTTTATTTGTTGTGTTTGTTAGTCCCGTGACAGTAGTTAATTTTAACACTTCAATGATATCAAAAATAAATATATAAAACTTTCCTTTACAAGTACGAGTAGTAGTATCTTTCCTTTCAACTTGTATAAATTTTTGCTAATTAATTTATGAGATACGCTAATTTAAGCATCAAAAAAGCGTTGTTGTTGACGTTAAAAGCAGATACAAATCACAAAAACCTTTGGGTACACAACAATAACAACAACAACAACAAGAACAAAAAGTGAATAAAATTCATGCGAATTTTAAAGCGAAGGCGTTAATAGCAGCAACAGGCGGTCGCGTAAGCGTTTTTATCTGAAGCCGACAATCTTCAAATATAAAGCAAAAGATACAAAGATACATTTTTGCAAGGCATTCAAAGGGGCTTTGGCAAGTCATGCAGTTACTCAGCTCAATCTAATGATCGTTAATGTGCCCATGAAAGAGAAGAAGTTCATCAGTAATGATCAAAGTCAATCTTTCGACTGACTTCACTCACAGATCATCATCATCATTTATAGCACTTCCAATCCGCAATGAAATTGAAGTTGCAGTTAAAGTTAAAGTTGTGTGGCAATTTTATTTCGTGTAAAATATTAGCAAATGTAAACTAAATTATTTAAAGTCAAGTCGCAGAGTAAACAAATTACGTACATGACTCGTAATTGAAATTAGCAGTGACAGCGAGCGTTTATTTCTTCGACATGAGAGTTGAGAGTTGGTCGAATCTTCAATTGTGTTTTTTTTTTCACTTCTTCTTTGGAATGAAAGCAGAGAGTTTTAAGGAAGAAGGCGGTTTCATGTTGCATGTGCCTATCTAAGTATCTACGCAGCTGGCTGAGTTTGAGGCACGCATCAAGCGAACTCACTTCATCGTCGCCTACTCACAACAACTTAAATGTGTAGATTCGGTTAAAGTTAAAAACTCATGAGATTGAGTCTTGGATTTTAGTTCGGGCCAGACTCTGTAGACGCAGCCAAACCCAATTGAGTGGGCATTTTGTGGTAAATGTGGCAGCCGCATAATTTCAACTTCACATACATGATTTTTATAATTCATGCTGCTTGGTATAGAGCCCCAAATCTTACGTACTACAGAGACAGGTACAAACAACATTGCAGCATATACAAAATACAATATATGCGTACATGTATCTGGATACAGAAATTAGGTGTGTTTGTTTTTATTTTCGGTTGAAGCTTGTTTTCTTTAGCTTAACAAATCGACACGCATTGTAATTGAATTTTTTGTTGCCTTGTTGTGTTTGATGGTAGGAGTTTCGTATCTACATATATGTATAAATGGGATTAAGTGTAGCTAAACCTATTAGAATGATTCACGCATTGAGAAGGGATCCTTAAATTGTACACACTTCAACATAAATTGCATTGTCCTTGACATTTTTTATGCATCCGCTTCGCTAAAAAAGAACTAATTGTCAAATGTGAAACTTTTGTATATTTTAGTCCTTTTGTTTGCTGTTATTATTTATCATGCTATCAAGGAAAAAAAAAATTGTCTAACAAAAGCCAAACAAATCAAATAAACCAAGCAGCAACAGATTTGTTCTGGTTTTGTGTAATATCTTTTGTTTTCTCACTTCATATAGCCACAGAAACATGCAGCTTTAGATACTGCAGCCCTTTTGGAATAAAAATCTCATACGTACACTTCCAAAAAGACAAAACAAATGCCAATGAATCTCTGTATCTATATGAGTTGTGTATCTTATAGTATACTCATTGTGTGTGTGTATTTGTTAGAGTGCGCTAAGGTCAAGAGCATCCCATCATCTATCGAAGCATTGACGACCCAACCCAACCCTATAAAAAGAAATCACACTCTTAAAATGCTCAATGAAAGAACATGAAAAATGAAGTGAATGAAAGAAATGAATTAAAAAAAAACAACAAGATATATGCAACCAAAATCTTCTGAGTCTGAGCCTTATTCGACGGTACCCGTATCAACATCATCATCATCCACACCATCGAAAAAAAACACGAAGCAATGATACTTAGGTTTTTGTTCTTTATCACGACTCAGCGTAACAAAAAACAATTTTTGTATCTTTCAACTACTTTTCAATCGACGCGCAAATCCAACGTATGCACCAGTGTCTCCAAGGGTTTGTCATACAGAGGCGTCGATAAAACCATAGGGGGCCTGCAGGCTCCCTTCTTCGCTTACTAACTGTTGCTTAGTTAGTCAGCATGCCTTCAATAGAAGCCGCTACAACTTCTTTGGGTGTCATTCCTGGAACTCACTTTATTCTTGTATATACAGTATTTCCGGGCATATACACTCGCTCTCTCCCTCTCTGTCTCTCTCTTCCCCTGGTTTTATAGAAGATTTAATGCAATAATGACAAAAATTTTGATTACAATTTTTGTGTTTCTTTCTTTTTGGAGCCTCAACTTGAGTTGAATTGAATTCACTTAAGCAATATTTTTGAATGTCTTGGCCACTTTTTAGTGCATTGGGTTTGGCCAACAAAACTTCAACTTTTATTGGTTAGTGATAAGCCTTTGCGCCTCTTCATTTTTTGGGATATACACATTAAAAAAGTGCTTTGCTCTTGGTTAGTAAGTTTTTTATTTTTCCATTATCACAAGTGATACATTCTCTTTGTATATTTTACTGTTTTTTCCTTTGGTTGTCTACTCCATCTTATCTTGCTTTGTTTTCTGCATTCACTTACTACAGAGTGTGTGTCCAGAGTGTGTTTTGTGTCATCTGCCCTCAGAGTTCAGGGAAAGAGTTAATCTGTTGTTGGACACTTACGCCTTTCTCGTTTGGTTCTGATAATTATAATTTATGATGTTTTTTTTTTTCTTTCCAGTTCACCTTATTTTTTGTATCTTTTCTTTTCTCTCTTCCATACTAGTTTAGTTTTAATTGGCATTCGTTTTTTTTCGAAAATATTCCATATGTCAACTCATAATATTTATTGTCATTGAGGCAACTAAGAAATGTCGCACAAAGCCAAAGTAATTGATCATTTTTGTTTAATATTTTCAACTTGTTGCCTGCAAGTCTTGCATGCAACACGCGTGCTTTATTTCTGTTGTTTACATGCGCTTTTCATTGTGGGTATTTGGGTTAAAATATAATAAGATAATTTAATAAATACAATACCTACAATGCATGTTTGTTTGTTTGAGTATTTGAGTATATGTTGTCTACCGCTCGTGTATCCTTAACAAATGCAACAAACCAAAAAATTTCATAAACCTAATTATGTCAATCACAGTGCTACCGTTTTCACTTTTTTTCCTTTTGTTATAGGTAAGTAGTAGTTGTAGAAGTAAGACCTTTTGTAGTTTAATATACAAAAGTATTTACAGTAGATAGATACTTTATTTTTTTATTAAATGGGGTATAATGTAATTTATCATTGTGTTCGATAATGCTTGTCTTTGTTGACGTTTGCTTAACTTGTCAGAAATATGATAGAGACAGAAGAATATAGATCAAAATTTTATCATTGAATTTGTCAGTGAAAGTCAAAGAGTGTGCATGAGATTGAGTGCTTTAATAGAGAAAGACATAAAGAAAATATTGAATGTACATATGGTATACATACATATATGAAAGTTTGAATAATCAATAATAATTAATAATAATAAAAACGATAAAAAAAAATTCAATATATTTTAATGAGAATTATTTAAAAAATCAACTGAAAAAAAAACAACCATGGAATTGACTAAACGATTTTTGTTATCTTTAGAAGAAAAACTGAATTTAATTTTTTGGAAAAATACAATTATTGTATCAAGTGGTTGGGGAAAGGAGTGGATTGTAATACTTAGGTATATAAATGTACAATGGCAAGGGCCTATTTAAAGGGGTGCCCCTAAAAGTTAGTGACAGCAATTAATATCATACATTCTTCTCCAAATGTACACTCATTTTGTGGAAAACGCTGGTCAGAAAAGTATCAAAATATAATCGAATTAAAAAAACGCTAATGTGAAATAGTTGTGGGCTGAGTGCAGAAGGTAATGTTGCTTTCCAGTTGCATAGCGCTGTTGGACGAAGGTTTTTTAATATGTTTATGTGCATAATAGCAAAGTATTATGGACATCTTCAACCAGTTGTGAATGTTATGCAGTCCAAAATGCAACGACATTATAAAATGCAGAGATCACATACTTAAAACTTTGAATGTAATTGAAACGCACAGATCAGCACCTGAAATTATATTCAATGAAATTTGTAAGGAGTGTTTAGAATTAGCACATGAAGTTTCCTTCGATGTTTGTGTGCTCCGAGTTGCAAAAAAGCAACAAAATAGGTCGACCCCTCCTCTTACAACGGCAAAGGAATACTGCCGGTGTAGCAAGCAAAGATTTTCACAGGAAAATAATGCAGCATTTAATTTAACTGCTTTAAATCCAGCACATGTCCAACGTCTTGGCTTGAAAGATTTCAAATCTCTAATTTGTAATTCAATTACCTTTTCTGAACTTGGAGGCATCGAAAATGAGCTAAACATTTGGTATAAAGAGTGAAGTAACAAAGAGCCAGCAGATTTAATTTCTGCTCACGAAAATGCAAAATTTTATCCAAACATTTAACAAGTAATTGGCATATTGCTTGCGCTACAATGCACTACGGCATCGGTAGAGAGATCCTTCAGTACCCTAAGAAGAGTAATAACATGGCTAAGGACTACGATGAGCAAAGATTGTCTAAATGGTGAATAAAAGATAAGAACATGGTAATTGCTAGCTTAATACCTCTATTTTTTTGGTGAAAAATGTATCAAAAGCCCACCTAGAATGGTTTTGAAACTTTACACTTAAACTGAAATCTAATAATGTCTAATAATATCATTGATAAGTGAGTAAGTAGAGTATCTACATCTTTCATTGAACTATGAAATATTAAAGTTAAAAAACTGAAAAAAAAAATAAAAAAAAAATAAGGTTGCCATTGGAACCTGTTTACGCCCTTGTCCAATGGTATACACTGGTATACAAAAAATATCACACATATAGTTTATAGGGGGTTTTAAAACAGCAAAAAAATTTGTCACTTCATTCAGTAAATTACAAGATAAGGCGCTAAAATGATGACTTGATACTTCAAAAGTAGAACTAGGCATGCGTCTTAATAAAAGTTTACAGTGAGCTAAGATTCGAATCTATGATGATGCGACTATTGATTAGAATCCCATTTGACAACAACAATAGGGTAAATTACAAAATTGAGGTGTTGTTGTTGTAGATGTGATTCGATTGAAGGATTTAAAACTCAAATTGGTATGCTTTGATTCGGTCTTTTCAAATGGTCACTCATAGCAGTGTTGGGCAATTTTTTAAGGTAAATTGGCAGCATATTGATAGTTTCGTCGTTTTTTGTTACGCCCTACACGTAATCTAAACAAAAACCAGCTGTTCGTGATACTAAAATAGCACTGTAAAGCACAAAACCGAATCATCGTGATACGAGCCACTGTACGACTATAAGTCAAAAACAACACCTGAGTGGCATTCTTTTTCGGAAACGTTTCCTTTCATACCTCATTTGTATAAGATCTGTTTGTATGCAAGTATTTTAGGAGGGAATTGTCATGAAGTTTCATACTTAACTTTTACAAAGTGCTACAAAATTGTATCCTTTCTAAAAAGATGCAATGCCACGAGCAAAAGAATATTTTAGCTTCAACTTAAATCAATTATGCCACCTAAACGATGGATCGACTCATGCACATGAGATTCAGAATCAGATGAACAAAGGGAAATGTTTTGAGGAAGACACTGGTTTGTGTCACTATTTTTACTGATCAATTGTTTCGTATGATTACACTGGACCACGATTCCAATCACATTCGACAACAACCACAAAGAAAATGACGTCAGGGGTTCACAGGTTGTTGTTGTAGAATGTGATTCGGAACAAAATCGAGTCAATAATTGTTATACCTGTGATACAGAATTTACGACAGGTTACCCAGGTAGGATTTGACAATTTCCATTTTTTTAGGCAATTTTTCGACTGTCTTCCTCTTTATTTTTTGCACAACAATTTAAAGTAAATTTTAAATTATAAAATTCTTGTTAAAATTTTAATAACACACAGCATGAAAGCAAAAAAGGTAGCTAAAAGAACTGCAAATTGTTCTAAATCATGTTTTTTGACAAATTTTCAGTTTTATTTATCACAAACATCTGTTCAAGATACGAATTCCTCTGTGTAAACGTAAAGGTGAATCATCACGATTCATACCTTTGTAAATGGGGTATAAGAGAGCATAACTCTCGATTAAATGCAATAATAGAAATATTTTTGGATTGAGCAGCAATGGGGGATTGTTATTAGGCAAACTCAATTGCATGCATTTTATGAAGTGCGCAGAAAGATAGAAATAGACAAAACGGGTATAACAAGTGTTTAAAGTCAGTAGTATCGTTTTATGATCGATCTGTCATTGTAACTGTAAATCTTGTGATTGCTATGTTGTTGATGGTAGTTTACGAATCAAAACTTTGAATTGACTAAGCTTGATTACAGTTCTGCTCCCTCCAAGAAGCATAAACTGAAAACTACTCAAATGTGCTCTATTCAAGAACAAAAGTAATGATTTTGGAATGAGTAAATCATTCCAATTATATCAACTCAATGAAAAACCTTTGAACATCCCATTATTCTACAAATGTGTTAATATGTACGAACTACATCATGAAATAGGCGAGCAATGGGAAGCAAGACTGGAAAAATAAGCAGCAAATCACAACAAGTACATATGATTAGTACAATACATTTAAATGCTTATTTTTTAGTAGTGTACTGTATAAAATATGTTAAAGATTAAAGTTTAAGCACTTAAACTTATAAGTGCTTACATTCCTCTACGAGTAATCAATGTTCTCCCTTGCAGGTGCTCTTAATCAACTATAAATCTTGGCATCACAATTTAAAATATCTTTAATGCGATATGCAAGCTTTTTAATCCCCTTGCACTATATTAAACTCATATGACTTGTGAATGATCGCAATTTATAACCTTAAACTATGCACTTAAACTATGCAAAAGTAAAAAAAAAGGATACTCAAAAGTAACAATGATATTGTAACAACAACAACCAACACAACAATTGACTCATTCAATACAAAATAAAGCAAAAATTATTATTGCAATATATTTTTTAATGTTTTGCATGCCACTTGAGTTGCAAACATCGTAAATATTAATAGCAGCAATAATAAAAATGTATCCATTTATATTGTTGTCATTATTGAATATTTTACAACGATGTACACAATAACAAAAAAAAAAAGAAAAGACTATTTATAAGTTTTTAATAGCCACAATAAAAGCAACGACAACAACGACAGCAGAAAAGAACCTTGCATTGTCATTGATAAATTTCATTTGAACAAAAATAAGGAAAAAAGAAAAACGCGATACAAAGATACTAACTTTGCCCATTCAAAGTTCAAATGTAAGGCGCAAAAATAAATTGCACCCAAGATAAACTCATGTGGCATGCGTGAATTATTCTCCCTGTGACTAAGAATGACTAAATTGAATTTAATTTATTCACACACGCAAAAAATTATACACAAAAAAAGAAAAGAAAACCCAAAATGAAGGAAAAATATGCGTACGTAAATTTCTATCTATGCTTTTACTTGTACTCGTATGTACTTGTATGCGATGTATCTTTGGCGTGTATTGTGCCTAGGCAAAGTATCTCGTAAATGTTATAGTGTCAATATAGGCACCACAATAACAGCAACAACCACAAGAAGATAATACACAGCATCACATTTATTGTAGATACTTTTGTATTTTAGTTTCATGTGGCCTGCATGGTGCCATTGTTGTTGGTGGCGCTGTTGTTGTTGCAAGTGTACATGGTTTTAGGTTTAGTCAACTGCATGGCATTTTTTTGTGTTGTTAGCTTAGATGCCGCTGAGTCAATTGTGTGTCAACGTAATTGCTATGCTGCGTTTGCTTGCTAAACTGACTCTTAGCCAGGCTAAAATATGCTAAAAATACTTTAAGGCTTTGTTCATTTGGCAGGCGCAGTTAAGGAGGCTGGCTGGCTAGCAGGCATGCATTCAAACTCATCTGCATACAACGCATGCACACAGGCATCATCGCATCTCCTTTCACCACTCTTGTTGTATGAACAGATATTTCTTTAGATATTTGTTTATGTGTATATAGAAAATGTATGCCGCCTCTTAGATTTTGTTAACAACTAATTGGCATAGTTTTGTCTAAGTGAAGCATAAAAAGTAGTGCAACACCGACCCAGCATAGATGACTAAATATCAACAGAATGTAGGCGCCCGCCGCCTGACATTTCATTGATATTATTTTTGGTTTTGTGAACAACATGAGAGAGATTATTTTTGGCGGTTTGCTTAGGTTTATGGCCCAGAAGTAGGTTATGTGAATTTTTTTTTATATGAATAATAACACAATCTATAAAGTATCCTATAAATGCACTTAGAAGACATTACATTGGATTACTCAAAAATTCCATAAATTACAAATGTTCAATCAAAAGAAACGAAAATAAATAGAAATTTGAAACACAATAAAAACTCATCAATAAAAATTCTAAAATTCTAGTACGACAAACAACAAAACGAAAAAGTATCTCAATTTCTATGTATGGTATTGTACTAACATTACTCACATTATCAACGAAGCATGCAATGTTCAATTATTTACAGATACTCATGTCCTTTCTGGTCCTGTACAATGTTTTCTTCCTTTGTTCTTTATGTTCTTATTTTAACTAATAGTATTTTATCCTGTATTGCAACAAAAGTCAAAATGTGATGTACATTTACAAATTTAAAGAGAGTATGGATGCAAGGACATACACAGACAGATACACAGACATATACCATTTGTCACGCATTTGCAATGTATGAGTTACTTGTTAGATTTCATTTTCCTTAATTATAGATATTTTCTTTTACCTGAGAGAAGAAAATTTTGTGCAAAAATCAAAAATTCTATTTGTCCAAAAATGCAGCAGCATATCAAATAACAATAATAATTAGTGCAACATGATTGACATCCAACTATACTTATATTTTTTGAAATACTCTTACTATATAATTATGAATTCGGAAGTAAAAAGAAGTGATGAGTAAAAGAAGTGAGAATACAACTTAAAGCAGTTCATTAATTTTAATTTAAGTATTAAAAAAAATATATTTACATTTACTTTACTTTATTCTTAACAAACCGCAATCCGTTAATGCAATGTATCTTTTTGTTTTCTCTGTTCATTTTGTACTACAACAGAAGTCAGAGATATCTTAACGCGCATATCAAATAATGCTGGGATTAACTTAAATTCTCTTACAATGAGATACAAACAAACGCAGACCACACCGCAACGCATTAACTCAGCCTTAGTGTGGCGGTTACCTTCTTTCACCTGAAGATACTCAATGCGTCTGCTATGTACGAGTATCTTATACCAATGGTAAGTACTTTCTTGAGTTTGTATTTCATGTATTTAGTGTATTGTTTTTTTTTTTTTTTTTGGTATTAAGAGAGATGCTTATCAGTGGCACCTGAAAACAAACTGACGCATTTTATACTGTTTATCTTCTTCTTCTTTTCCTTTAGTCATTGGGTAATTTTAATTATTTTCGGGTTTTCAACTCAACTGATTTATATTTTTTGTTTGTTTCAAGCAAAAAAAAAATATTCTTTGAATTCAATTTAATTGGCAACCATTTTTTGTCACAGACAATTCTATGCCACAAATCAATTTGTTGTTTTTGTTTTTTTTTTTTTTTGAAGAAAATCAAACATTTAAATTTCACAAGAATAACAGAGAAAATGAAAAATAAATAGAAAACAGGAAAATTATGGAAATTAACACATAAGACAAAAAAAAACCTCAATTATGAAATTTTTCGTTGACGATGAATTCTTAAAGTAGCCGTGTTAATGTTGAAGTATTTTAGATAAATATCACTTAAGCTACTACGAGACAATAAGAACCATAGCACATACACTGAGAAAAATAACATGGTATGTAAAAAAAAAAAGAATAGGGGTAAGTAGTATCGCTATACTACCATAATATACTTTGCGTGAACACGTTTCTTTGAGTTTTTAATGTATGCACCGTGAGACGGTGTTTAACACAATGAATCAACAGCTGTGATTGTCCAACATGATATTTGAAGGCATAAAAATGTAGATGTCTCACACAAAGGCTCACATCCATATACTTGGGACTAACTAAATGCCTCGTGAGTGCTAAGCACACTCTCATTTTATTTCATATTTTTTCGGTTTATTGAGCTTTATTAAACTGCAATAGTCTTGGCCAAGAATGTGCTTTGTTTTACTCGTATTGCCAATTATTTGTTGTAGTTCGAAACCTTTTATTTACAATACTCACGGTCTCACCAATCGATCAATCAACCGGTCACGATTCCGAATATTTACCGCGCCCCACATTGCTTAATTTTGGTGCTCGCAAAAAAAAAAATCACTAATGAAAATAAGCATTGATAATGATGCGAATGTAAAATGTCACTCTACCGAAATCAAAAAATCTATAAAAATAATACCATTTTACTTTTCTCTTCATCATCATCATCATCATCATCATTTGGCGCTACAGCTCTTTGTGAGTTTTGGTCTGATGAACAATATGCCTCCATGTTACTCGATCTTTTGCCGCCCTTTTCCAGTTTTCCAATTGTAGTTTCTTTAGGTCTTCGTTTAGTTCGTCCATCCATCTTGATCTTGGTCTTCCCCTTGCCTTGTCGTTGAATGACTTCGCATCTAGAATTTTTCTTTGCGCTCTTGATTCGTCCATTCTTGTTACATGGCCTAGCCACCTTATGCGTTGCGCTTTGATAAATCGCATCACGTTTTCACCTTAGATTAGATGTTCAAGTTCGTCGTTCCATCTTATTCTCCATTCATCAGGCCCAGTTGTAACAGCGCCGAAGATTTTTCGGAGAATTTTTATTTCGAAAGTCAGCAATTTTGTTTTGTCTTTTTCGCTCACAGTCCAAGTTTCAGCTCCATAGCACAAGACTGGTCGCACCACTGTCCTACTTTTCTCTTATTTATATTTTAATTCAAAAAATCTTAATTTGCATATTTTTCGGTAGATTATCCAAATACTATTCTTTCAAATGCTCCTATTTACCATGGAAAAAAAAAATTGCCAAATCGTTCAAGCCGTTCTTAAGAAATACGCTTACAAAGAAAAGTATTTTCATAATTTTGTTACATTTTGCATCGCCTCTCCCTGCTTCATGACGTAAGCGAGCATTAATAACATTGCTCTTACAGGCACCGTATATTCCTCTATTTTCAGAATATATAAATTACTTGGCACTACAGCTTTTGAGTCACGAGATGTATGATAAAAATTGGCGACACATTCAGCGTTTCATATGTGCCACAGTGTCACATTTTGACATAACTATAGAAATCTTTTTAAAAGCGTTTTCACTTTAGTAATTAAAAACTAAAATATCTTCATGAATTTTAACTGTAAGGAACGTTCCTATATTTTAAGAAATTATGACTGGAGTCTTAATGGGGCACAGCATCATTGGATACTTCTATCACATCAATTCTTCAATCGTAACTGTGAAGATGAAGAAGAGACAGAAAGTATCCAACACTTCCTATGAAAGACAGTCCCCATTTCTCGGGAAACCTTGCTTCGAAGACTTTGGCATTTTGATAAATTTACCATGGGGGGACTTTATTCTTTTTGTCGATTCTGTGAGGTAGTTCCAAATGCATCGAGAGACTTGTGAGACTAACTAAGGGCACACTTCTCTTACATCCAGGCATCAGAATAGGTCGTACGGCTCCCTCAATGGCCGTCTGCTTATTCAATCCAAAAATTCTTCGTCGATGTTGTTTATTAAACTAATTTCTTTCAGTGCATTTAGAGATTAATTGAAGCATAAAAATTTCAATATATTTTCTTAAATTTTGTTCGTATTTTATTTTACTAAAATATATGCCTTAAGCATTATTATGTAAGTGAGTGCGTGCGTGAATAAGTGAATGTGCTTCTTGCGTGAGTCAATGAAGAATGTTAATGTACCCAAAGTAGCTTAGAATTGACACATCGAAGATGACATAGACACATACACACACATACATACTGAATAAAAGACAAAAACAAAATTTTTTAAAAATTAAGACAAAAGTATCTTAAAATGTATACAGCGACAACTAAAATTTTAGGGCTAAGTAGCTAACAGCGGCAGCAGCATACAAGTATGTACCGAAATCAAAGTGATATTTATAGTGACAATAGAAAATATTGAAACAATTTAGAATGAGAGACAAAAAGGTGAAAGAAACATCATTATCAGCGTCAGCGTCACAGTCAACGTCATAGTCATCATCATCAGAAGACGCCACTTCATTTGCAATGGAGCAGCGAAGAAAGAGGGGCGCCTTCCTGTTATCCACCATCTACTCTAGATTATTTTGATGCAAAGAAATTTTATGTTTGAAATGCTTTTTGACAGTGCCTAATCAACACACATAAAATGAAGAGGCACCACCAGTTGTTATTTGAAGAATGTTCAGCTAATGTAGTATGTAGTACGTTGGTACGAGAGTATATACGAGATATTTGAGTTAGGAAGTGGGACTGGTAGGGTTGGTTCTACAATAGATATAGAGGGTGCTGTCTATCATATGTAGAAAGTACTAAGTGGCTAAAAGGCTGACAAAACTTAAAGACAAACTTGAGTTGTGGCCACACAATCATCATTATGATTATTCTGTATTATTATGAATGAAAGATGAGCATAAGTATATTGAAGTACTACCATAAAGAAGGTGAAGAAGGAACTTGGTGAAGAAAAGATAAATGAAAAGTGTTAAGTAATGAGTTAATCTATTGCTTGGCTTGATTAAGTATTTTCCTTATTTTATTTGATTTTATTTTATTTTTCTTGTGTGCTGATTTTTGTAAAATTAATGAGTGACGTTTTGTTTCAGATACATTTGGTTTTTTATGTTTTCTTCTATTGCTATCCATCTGTCTTTCAGTCTGTCTATTTGTCTACATAGTAGTAAATCTGGTCTGATCTGGTCTGGTCGGTCTTGTATTTTTGTAATATTGTATGTTGAGTTAAATTTCCTGTGCGGTTTTGCTGCCATTTCATTGTTCAACTAGTGTTGAGTTATTGAGTTCATTTATTTTTACGTTTGATTTGAGTTTCATCTACTCTACAATACTCGTACTATGATGCTGTTGATGATGATGAATTATGATTTTCTTGAGCCTCAAATGTAGTACATTTGTCATATTTTTGTTTGTTATTTAGTGGAACACATTAAGATAGTAGAAACATAATATACGTAATGATGACGATCTATTTACTATTTAGTATTGCGAAAAAATGATTGAGTAGTTGTGGTTTTAGATGTGGTTAGTATTTTATAAGTGTTTATAGGCTCTTTATGATGATTAAATGTTTCGAAAAGTTTGTTGTTTAACTAAAACAAAGATGCCTTAAGATAATACCATATCAACTTTTGTATAACAACTAAGCCCATCAAAGAGAGCAGTTTTATCTCTTTAGGGTTTATTTATCAAGCTTAATTAACTTTGAACTAAAAATAAACAAAACAATAAAAAAAAAACAGAAATCCAGAAAAGACGCCCTCAAACCAAAATTTCACCCAAATATATGAGCATAATATAGAAGAGGACTGACTGAATAGAAGAAAGATAGTCTTGGTCTAAGAGTAAAAATGATTAATTACTAAATATGCATAAGTAAGTAAGTAGAAGTATCTAGATATATGGTACAACAAACTATTGTCGATGACGATGCGACACAGCATGTTGTTGTGTTTGTTTTTTGTAGTTTCTTTATTTCATTCGACTTAAATATAAATGACACCAAAATTCATTTCGAGCGAAAACAAATGAGATGAAGATTTTCGAGGCAAAAATAACATCAAAGTAAACAAAAGGCGGTGGCAACAACAACGACAACAACATCGAGTTACTTTGAAAATGACTTGAGGCAGAAATGAATATGATGAAGAAGATACAAGCTGCAAGTTGCAAGTAGCAAAAATAATAAACAAGTAGCAAATGTGCAGCAACAGTGAGCAACATGAACGACAAGCGACAATGATCGGCGACAACAACGACAAGAAATTCTGTCATTCAATGTAGAATAAGTTGCAAGTAAATCAGAGGGATGGGAAGGATGATACAATAAGAGTATCTGCCACGAGACGTTGCTTCCTGCTCAATGCAACGACGACGCACTGTAGAATGTACAGCAAAATGCCAATGAAAAAGTGAATGCAAATTATGCGCTGCCGCCTAACAAAAGCATTTGAGAGGAAGGGTACAGGCAAGAGGCAACTTTGTATGCTGCACAAATCGAGTTGTCGTAAAATTAGCACTTAATGCTTTAATTAATTACAGCGACATTCATCGACGGTTGACGACGATGTTGTTGCAGAATCGCCAGCATCATCATCATCATCATCACCATGATCATCAGTATCATCATCCTCATCATCATTATCATCATTGAGTGTGGTGGCAACTGAATATGCACTGATGTTGTATATGCTTTATATATTTTTTTATTTATTTATTGCAATTTTAAACGCGTAAATATCTTTTTGTCTCTTCAACCGTCCGTGCGTCCGTCCATCCGACTGCAACTGTCAAGTGTCAGGCCATTTCACTATAAGGAAGGAAGAGAAATTCATTGGAATTCGTAAAAAGATAAGAAAACAAAAACAAAATTATAGTAACGACGACGGTCATTGTTCTTTTGTACCCCTGCCACGTTGCACTACCGGATGATGTTGCACTTTGCTATGCCGTTGAGCCTTTTGATAAATGCAACGTATTTAATCGTTCAACATTGTCGTGTCAACGCTTTTTGTAGATTTATGCAATATCTCAGCAAGAGAAGCAGCAACAGCAACACCAACCAACAACAGCAGAAGAATGAATGATTGTAATCTGCGACATTTAAAACAATAAAATGAAAATATAAGTAAAAATCTTGAAAAACATATTATATTTAAGAGAATTTAAAGCAAAAGATACAATACAATAATTATCTAAAGACTCTTATCAAAGTCATGCACGCGTTTTAAACTTTTGTAAATAATTAGAAATTACACATCCAACACACACAAGTATCGAGTCGTATCGAAGTTAGAATAGAAAAACAATTCACTATTGAGTGCAAGCTAAGTCAACTCCTTAGCCACACACTTGAGGCATTCATTGATGATCGTTGACGTAATAAGTTGGCGCCAATTGATATCTTATCAGTGGCGTCAGTCAATAGTGGCGACGTCAATGCGTTCGTTCACTGACAAGGGTAACTTACCAAGGCAATGCAAAGGCATCTCGAAACTGTCGCACAACGCGCATCAGCAGCCCAAGCACCATCACCACATCCAGCACCCAGCAATTGAAACAATGCCTTGCCTGACACATGCGCCACATCCTCACGTTTCGTTTGTCGTCGTTACAACTGCATCACTATATCTGTATCTATGTTTTTCTGAATGTCTGACTGGCTGTATATCTGTCTGTCTTTACTGTATCTTAGCAAGTGTGGCACTTTCGTGCTTAAGCGCCTGCAACTGGACAACGACGATGCAACGTTGGTGCAACTTGGTTGCATGGGAAACGAATGAAAAATAAACGAAATGCAATGAATGAAGATTGCTATCGTTAGCAAGAGGTACAAACACACACACTCGTACAGCATTTTAAGTCAATAGTATCCTTTAAGGATAATGTTTTTTAGACTTTTTACGACATTTGTGAAGGAGTTATGCAATGACACTTAGAGAAATTTTATACACAAAATTCGAAATTTAGGAAAAACAAAGGCAAAGTGAATTCTAAGTGAATTAATGTTTGATTTTGACATACCAACAAATTGGAAAGCTTGGCTTTTCAATAGTTCAAGTAAAATCTCTTGGACTCAACTCGGTAATATCATTAACGAGCGTTTTTACGAACAATTACCCAGTGTTATGTCTTCTATTGTTACCATATACCCAGTTCATGCGAAAGCCGAAACGGATTTTTTACGTTTATGCGTTTATGCTTGCGACGTCATTGCGTCATAAGGTTGGTTATATCAGTCGTCAGTTCAGTTCAGTTTATCGTTTCGTTTCATTCTATTCTTGTTGTTGTACAACACACAAGCACTTTTTTTGCATGTTGTTGGTTTAGCGCAGGCATGATGCACTTTTGAGAACTGTAACCTGTAAAAACGCAAAGCGTTTATGCCACATTTCATTTCGTTTTACGAAAATAATGTCAGGTTTCTAGGAATGTGCGCTTAGTGTGAAAAAGTTTTTATGCAAGCGTTCTGAATCAAGCTGATCTCAGTGAAAGCTAAAACGCATATTCAAGCTCACAAAATTAGTATTTGCGAGCACGTTTGCTTGAACATTTGCTCAATTTTCAAGCAACGCTCGTGTTTCTAACCGCAAAAAGCTCGTTTCTAAGCCCTTTGCACTCAACATTGCATCATCAAACAATAGAAATCATTGGTTCCCCATAAGTTTTTTTTTTTTTTTTCAGTGTACAACTGATTAAATATTTAATGGCTCTCATGCTCTTCGTGCTTCTTTTAAGTACATAGTAGTACAACAACGATTGCATTGCAAGGACAATTTAGACCAAAGTCACAAACTCTTGCTACTTAGTACTATAAAAAAAGTGAGGTTAAGTAAACTTTGTGTCTTCCATGTCTATGTCCATATCCATTCTTTCACACACTTGACATACTTAAATAATAGAATATTTATCTATAGCTAGCACTAGAAAACTCTGACTTTAGTTAAGGCAAAAAGTTTTTTATGTGATTTCTTATTTAGATAATTGTCACTGAGTGAACGAATGAACGAAAGAGTATAGGATACCAGCGACGACTCTAAGGATCCTATGGCTGAGAACTAGTTCATGTTGATTGTTGATTTTATATTGCACAACTGAATGCCCAATGGAAAAGTATTGTAGATGAAAGTAAAAATAGAAAAGAAAAATGAAAATTCATTAAAATTTTCGTAAATAAATATTTAAAGGAAATTACAGCAATTAAAGTGAAATTATATCAAAGTGAATCAGAGACAACAAAATCAGATTGACCACACAACACAACAGACACACACATGACATTGACGCTGAAATTAAGTTTTGTAGAATGGATAGGATGGGGATAGGATAGGATGGCTGGATTGGTCCAACCCAATATATTACAAGTGAATGGATTCGATTAATGTCATCTATTTTGGTGGCTATCAGCACAATTGTCACATTGTCACATGATTAATTAAACAAGTAATGTGTGTACGATGATCCAAATGAGTAAAGGCCACTCCTTAAATGATTGAATGAATGAATAGATGGATGAATGATGCATTAATTCGTTAAAGGAAAAGGGGAATTCCAATGGTCAGCGACACATGTTATTGTACATATGTATATGTATGTTACTGTTGCCGGTGCTGGTGTGGTCATTTAAATCAACAGCCAACAACAGATGGAGGCAGTAGAGTAGAGGCTGCTCTTCATCTTGATGGCATTAGCTTATCATTGGTGTGTGTCTCACACTCCTTCGATTGCTCTGCCTGCTTACCGTGTGATTCATTCATTTTCAATATAATCCCAAACTAATTTATCTTATTTTGCATTTACCCAGGCTGTCGCCGAGCCGACGACGATGCCACTTAACTCATTAAGCTTGTATTGATGCCACGCCAAAAACCGATAAGCAACAAAATATTCAAGAAAGATAAAGGTAAGAACAACAGAAGACAGTGAACGCCTTATGACTAAGGAGTAGAAGGGCAAGACAGAAAGAAAGTGATAGAAAAGAATTGTGTTTATATGCATCATCATCATCATCATCGTCATCGGCATCATTACAATCAACTGTGTTTTGTGTCATCAACTTTGTTGTCATGATTTGCATTAATTTTGGTAAATTCTTATTGGCATCTTTGCAAATATTTTCCATTGATGATGGTGTTGATTGTTTCCCTTGCTGTCGGCTGATGATCGTATGTCGTTGATAAATATTATTATTATATACTAATTCCACTTTCATGTTGTTGTTTAATATATGTGTAAGTGTATACATATTTTGTTATTTTGACCATATTTGACCGTGTGCTGCATGCCACATTAATTAGCCACAATGACGTTGCATAATAAATTAGTTTATATTGTCCAATGTGAACGCATTTCGGATTTGTTTTAGTCTTATACTACAATACATTATACGAGTATAGTACATATGGTATGGTCCATATGTCCAGACAGAAAGTCTGAGCATTCATTGATTTGTGGCTTTCATATTGTATTTTGTTGGCTTAAAATGAATAATGTTTTTTTTCGCATAATAAATATAATTTTAAAAATGCAATTTAAATTATGCAAACTACATTTTTTTTATACCGGAATGAGATATATTAACAATGAACTCTTTACATTACCAAAGAATCTCATTCACTTTGAGTACTAAATTATCTTTACTCATTTGAATTCAATGTGTTTCCTATGTGTGCCATCAAAAATTTCTTTTATTATAAGACTGAATAAAATCATTACTCATTCGAGTACCAAATTCTTTTCTTTATTTTCAATTCAAAGTGTTTTCTACTTGTGCCCTCGGAAAAATCCCTTATCAGAACACTTTAGATTTGGAATGAAATCATTATGTTGACCTTAGACTTTAACCCACAATATGATTGAACTTTATTACTTTTATCTGGTTACCCTTGAACTTATCTTTATTTTTATACAGTTTTTGTTAAATAAAGCTAATGGAGTGTCTGTTTTACATGGCTAGTGGGTGCAGAATGAAATTGTTCATCAGTCAAAACAATTTTTGCCATTTCTTTACATAACAATAATAGCAACAATTATAAGGTGGGCCATCTGTTGGTCCGATTATGAACTACCTGTAGAAAATGACGCCATAAATTGTTGAAAGTAGCTTAGTTTTAACCTTCCTCTCCTTGGAACAACGATTTAAAATACTTAAAACTTATTTTGAATATGGGTCTTTCATCGCTAAAATTGCGTACAAAATTTGAAAAAAAAGAAGCGCCCACCGATCGTGTAATGAAGTGCGTAAAACTGGGATGTTGTGTGCCTTATACTCCTCCCGTGCGTATAGCTGAATCAATCTCTGCTATGTCCGAAAGTAGTCCCCAAAACCCCAGGCCATCGACTCGGCGCAGTAGTTAACAAGTCGGCATTTCACGAACCACTCTGAGGAGGATGTTACAAGAAGACGTCGGTATGCTTGTGTATAAATTCCAACTCGTTCAGGAATTAAAACCGGATGAGCTTCCACAATGTTTAAGCTTCGCTGAAATGACTCAGATTTTGAAAGAAAAACCATCTTTTCTAACAAAGCTCGTTTTTATCTCGGCGGCTACAATTCAAATTGCAGAATTTGAAGAATGGAAAATCCACGTGTCGGTGTACAGAAGCCAAGGCATCCAATTTGAGTCACTGCGGATTTTGAAGTGGTGGCGTGATTGGTCCTTTCTTTTCCGAAAAAGCGTAAGCTCGCGCTTGCGACAATCCCCAAAACAATTGACCACTTGAAACAGAACATTCACGCCAAAATTGTCAAATTGACTAGGAAACAGTAGAAAAAATGCTTGAAAATATGGTGTTTCTGGATGGTTTATTGCCGAAACAACCGCGGTCAATATTTGATTGTTATCATTTTTCATACTGAATGGGAAGAATCATTCTATAAATTAAAGCAAAATTCATTGAAAAGAAGAAAACTTTTGTCTATTTAATGACCAAACCAAAATCGGACCAATAAATGGCCCTGCGAAATACTTCGCTGGTATATCAATAACCCAAAAATGGAAATGCGCGGATGGCAAAGTGATTAGCACACAACTATATATGTACATATACCAATCGAAGATAAGTAGTATATGCTCAAAACTAACACTTGTCATACACAATTTATACGGACACCACCTTCATTAAAGACTTGGTCTGGTCTCCTCAATCGTCAATAAAATTAATTCCTGCATACAACTTCCAATTAGCCACTTATGCCAATAAACAAATTGTGGCTCATTAAAAATGAGAACAGGGGAGCCAGTACCATCACCATCATCGGTAGCAACAACAACAACAACTACAACATATGTATGTAAATATAGGAAGAAACGAAGAGATTTTTTGTTTTATATAGAAGAATATACATACATATTCTGTTTTTAAATTGCCCCAAGAGCAATAAGCAAATCGAGCAACCTTCGAACAACATAAAACGAAATTGAAAATAAAAACGAAGTTGAAAAATTTTGCTAATTAAACTTAATATTGATAAATGATGCCAATAAGTGACATTGACTTGACAGACAGACAGTGCCTCACTCAGTAGTAGTAAGAAGTAGCAGCAACAGCAGTCAAACCAGAAGCGACATGATGATGTGATGGCGCTTTGCGGCTATCAGTGGCAGGCGGATATCATATATATATACACAAACAACAAAAAAACATGATGAATTTTAGGGTAGAGAAAAGAACATGGTAATATGTTGTTGTTGTTGTTGATATTGTTGAATATTTCTCTGATTCTTGTTGTTGGTTTTTCTTATTATTGAATGATGTGTTGAAAGTTATATGCAACATACATATATGGTAAAAGACGCCATCAGTGCTGCCTGAGAGTAAATGATGCATGTTTAATTGCTTGCGCATAAATTAACATTTTTGAATATACTAACAAAAAAAATATAAACAACAAATTCTAACGAAACAAAAATGTATCAACAGAAAATAGCAAACTTGTCATAGTAATGTTGCATCAAAAAATCTGTGGGTGGATGCCTCAAAATTGTAACTCCATCACCAATGATGACTATGCGACTCCATGAAAGAAGAATGCCTTTTCGGCTCATTTGCATATTCATGTTGATGTTCCTGTTGTTTTGCCATTGCCACCAGCATGAAGACTTCGTTCGTTTTGCATCATTCACTTCGACACAGACTCATCATCGAATGCCTTTTTCTAAGACGCTGCTAATATTGCTGACACTGTACTATATTGCAACTTGTGGCAACTAGTAGTACTACTAGTTTGGTTGACTGTTCGACTGCTCTACTGCAATGCATCACTGCATCACTGGTTCCCTGTTTTACTACTTTTTACTCATCTGTCTGCACTTTGTCTGAATCACCCCATTTCGTGGCTCATTGGCTACACTCGATCTCTGCTTTGTTGATCGTTTCAAGATCATTCAACGCAACTCAACTTGGCTTAGTTTAGCTTCGATCTGTCGCAGTTTCAATTTCGATTTTGCAGCGAAACGGAAGACGCATTTGTTGCATTAAGTGAATTCATTAAGTCTTCTTTTACTGCTGCTGCTGTTGCTGCTACTTCCTCTGTTCTGACTTTCTATGCTTTGACTTTGTCTTAGGGGCATGTCTCGTTGGTAGGAGTAAGAGTATAGGTCTGGTACTTGTTCCCCACTTTGATTGTATCTATGAGTATCTGTTTGCATTCAAGTATGCTTACATATAAGAGTGTCCGTGTTTGTTTGAGGCATGACGACACTCGCAGCCACTTTGGGCTTAATTTACATTTTGTTGCAAGTGTTGCACTTCGCCGTCTCTTTGGCTTGTGTGCTTTTTTTTTTATTCTTTAAGATATCATGTCGATGCGAGTGTGAACTTCGACAGCAAATTTGTTATAGTATTTTTTTATTCGGAATTTAAGTACATACACATATTTGTGGGAGTGTCATTTTGGACTATTGAATTGTAATGTTGATAAGGGAAGACAATAGAAAATGTAATGCTGATAAAATAATGAGGAATAGTAAGATGATTGAATAACTAAAATGAATGGTGCATCATTTGAAGCTTAGAATCCATTTACATCTCAACAACCCAAGGTATGGTGAACAGTGCAGATATGCACCAAGGTTAGTAGCTGCGATGTGATGAGGTGGGTTGGCAGCAGGGTAGACAACGTATGAGAATGTGTTGACATACAATCTGGCCACCCTACTTGGACTGTCATCGTTTGAATGGGGTTTCTTATTTATCTTTTCAACACTATAATTTTTTAAAAAACAAACACTTTTTATATTCTTAAATCTCAATTTTTGATAAATTGTTAAACATGTATCAATATTCAGCATACAAAATGGAATTAATAAACATTTATGGCAACCCCTTCAATTGCACTCTGAACCCACTCATGTCTTTCAAAAACTCAATCACTTGCTCATTCGTTCATTCATTCATTCATTCACTTATACCCTCCCACAGTTCAAATATTCATCTTTGCTTAAATGTATTTTTAATTTCATGTAATATTTTCTTTTGCACTTTATTTTATTTTTTCTATTTCCGTCTTTTTGTTCAACAAATTAACACATAATTTTTCTATGCACTTCAAAGGGTCCACCATCATCACCAACAGCAGCATCATCATCATCATATACGATACAAAGAATAGCGAGAGTTGGCAATATTATGATTGTGTTTATTTTGTAATTTGTCTGTCAGCAAAGTTCCCATTTAGCACTCTGGAAGGAGGGACGCAGCCAGACAAGAGACTTAGAGACGACTCTCCTCCGAACATAGACAAGACAACTCAAATAGTGTGGCATAAATCATAAATGAAAACATTTTTCCAGTTGCATCATCTTAAAACAACAGAAGCAACTACTCGACGACATAAGTAAAATATAGAAAATAAAATAATATGAAATGCTTTGGATTGGATTGGGATCAGGGAAAAAGAGAAGACCCAATAGTCTACAATGCGATGCAATGCAATGCTATGCCATGAGTTAAGTTGAATGCGTTTTTATCTTTCATATGAACAAATAAAAATAATATTTTTGTTGAGTGCTGCCAACTATGGATAAATAAAGAAAGGAATTTGAAGTTGTTACAAAATATTGTTTTTTTCGTTGTCTGGCGACCTACAAAGTGGGTGGCAAATAAGTAGTAGCAATTGCATAAATTAATCTCTGTGGTTCCCCTCCACAAAAAGAAATTTCTTTGTTTAATTTTGTTTTTGTTTGTTGATGATGATGTCGTTGGCGTTAAAATAAATAAACTTTTAAGTACTTTTCGAATTGTGTAATATTCTCTCTTACTGCATGGAAATAGTATTTCTATGTTCCAGAATATTTTCTATAAAACTACATTTGGAAAGATTTTATTGGGTAGGGGTAGACTGTAATGTTGGTGTTGGTGGGGATTTGTTTTTAGTGACATATTAATGCAATTAGTCAGAGTATGGTGGTGTGCTAATTTTATACTTTCTTCTGATGGTCCTCCAAGTTACCAACTCCAACATGATGATATGTCATTTCAAGAGACTAATGGCATGAGTACTTCAGGAGTATATTGTGGCTGTCGTCTAATTATGTGGCACGCTGCATTTAATTTTCAACAAATTCTAGGTTATTTTTATATTTACAACAAACATTGAAGGGGAATATACTAAACCACTTAAAGACGGCTTTAGATATCAGCTGTTTCTATATGTTAGTTGGGTAATTAAGCGAACAAGTTATTTTGAACTAAGTAAAGTAAAAGCAATCAACTCAAAAATAAGTGAATCCGGAATAAAGTGAATCCCTTTCTTTTTACCTGAACATAATTCTTGTCACCCTGTCATCAACAACAACAAAACCCCAAAATAACAAATTCGAACATGACCAAATCTCGGCTTTGTTATTTCCTAATAACATGTACACATACACTCTCTCACACACACATACATACACAAAATGTATAGAAAGAAAAAACTCAAACAATTGAAACAATTTTTATGTAATTATCCTGCGCAATACCTGATCCTTACATTCTTCTTTAGATTACAACAAAGTTGCCCGAAATTAAAATAGTTCCCTCTTCTCTACATCATAGTACGTACGAGTAGTATATAATTTATGGCATGCGCATTGATTCGCATAAAATCCTTGACAAAAAATGGAACTGACAAACCCATTTCCGGAGCCGAATAAGGCTAATCATAATTTTAACCCCTATTTCAAGGGGAACTCACAGGCAAGCATGATAAAAAAACAAAAATCATTGCTTTTATTGTCCTTCAAAGCTATTAAAAAAAAAAAATGAAAGAACTTAACACATGACGGGACAGGAACACGGATAAGGACACCCCGTGCCAGGCATGCTGCGCAGCATCCTTTTTTATTTTATAAACTTTTGTATATAATTTTGTTATGTGTTGTAATCCCAGTTGTAAATTTCGTGCTGATCCTGAGTTGATCCTGCAGCGACGGAGGAATGGAACTATTAAATCATGTTTTTATTTATGTTGTCATAAGAGATTTGCGTTTTTTTTTCTGTTGTGTTTTGTCTCACCATGAAACTTTAGAATAAAAATGAGTTTGGACAAGTTTAATTTGAGTTTTATTAGTGCAAAGACAAGGGTTCGACAGGGCTTGAGTTAGTTAACACAAAAAAAGAATACAAGATCTTTCGTTGGCAAAAGATATAACAAAATACACTCCCACAACCACTAATCCAAGAGACTTAATACACAAAAACACAACTATCGTAAGCCATGAGACTTTTGTTTACATAAAATATATTTCACACTCATTTTTTTCTTCCCTCTAAAGCAATTTTTCACACAGATGCTCAAACTCAAGGGTGAGAAAAACAAAAAGATACAATTACATACTACTGTATTGTATTGTATGTTTTTGTTGCATTTTTTTTTCCACAAACCCTTATTGAATAACAAAGAATCTATCGATTGATCGATCATTTATTTTAATTAGCAGCAGTGTGTCGATTGCATTTTGCACACAACACAAGCAACATTACTTGTACTAATAACAAGGACTCGTTTTGTGAAAACTATCGATTACACTCTGCATATTATCCTTTTTCTCCTCTCATAGCTGTTGAGTAGTACCCTTTTTTTATTTATATACTACTATTTGTCTAACGATGAAATCACATGTGACGAATTTTGAAGTATTGTATGATTTCAATCTGCTCTTGACATGCCATTAACACCCGAAGATATCAAAGAATATAAACTCGTTTGTCGCATCAAAAAATCAATTGCAGATAAATTTTTTTTCTTCTTGTTATGCTTAAGAGATACATTATAAGCAAAAAGGCGTGTCGAGTGTGTTTGTGTGTGTGTGGATGGGTAAAACATAACATAGAAAAATACTTAGTTATGGTTTGTCAAATGCAGTCATCATCTAAAAGAAATATTGTATCAAGATCAAATAATTCAACCGACTTGAAGATATTTTCAAGTGCACCACAGGGTGAGTGAGAGACAGAGCCCCCCCAAAATAGATAATAGATATACAGATATATTACAAGTATATTCAATTAACTTTACATATTCTCTTGTTAGCAACATATTGTCCAAATGCACCCCAGGAACCTGATCGTACCATATATAAATGATCTTCATATATAGCATCAAAGTATCTTATTCTTTAATGACTCATACTTCTGATATCTCACCGAGCACTCACTCAGCATTTATGTATGTTAAACGATTACAAAAGAAATGCTTACTTATGAGATTATCCTTTTACGTGTTTAACATGTCAGTTTCAATGACGCACTTCTGAAATGAAAACGAATGCGCTTCATTTTTAATCAATTTATATTGAAGAATATTGACTCAAGAACCAGAGACTGAATTCAATTCGAAAAGAACAGAACCGAACAGAACAAAACAAAACGCTGATTAATGATGAGTTTGTGTTTTCGTTTTTGTTGTATTCACATTCATAATATTTATAATCCTGTACACAATTAAAAATTGTACATCATTAGGCGCTTGTTTCGTTTGATACCAAAGTTACTTATTTTTGTATCTTTTACTCACAAACAATCTTCTTAATTATGGTCTGTGTTGGTTTTGGTTGAAATTCTTTACTTGAATGAACTGAATTGAATTGAATTGATATGATATTGAATTGTGGTCGTTGTTATCGAGTTTGTGTGTTAATGATGATTGGAACCGAGCGCATTCGTGTTGCGTGTTTTAAGTTGTAAATATACAAAAATAAATAAGTTTAGTAACACGAAAGCACAATACAATAATAAGAATGAAGCAAACAATGAATTCTTAATTCATTTTATAGTAAATAGTTGCGTCATCAGCATCATGAAAGATCTAGCTTTGTCCATCTGACTCAATTTTTAGCATTTGAAGGTGTAATTATGAATAGACTATTTGTTATTATAGTAGAATATTGGCATGATACGTTTTAAAGTACTTACTAGAAACCACCACTGACACTTTACAAGCCACTACCATAAAATACAAATCATTATCTCAGTTATTCAGGTATTGAGTGCACACAGTTTTTGTCAATTTATGGCATGTTTAGAATCTGAATAATAATAACCAGATAGAAAAATATACCCATCAAATACAAATTTCTATCTCAATTTTTGAGGTATTGAGAAGAAATTTTGCACAGATTCTTTTTAACTTTCTCTCTTTAAGTTTCTTTCAATAATATATTGTAGTGGCAATAATCTCATCACTTAAACTCATCATCAACGATCCACTCAATAAAGTATTCATTAGCGAGGAAGAGAATACGGTACTACTACTACTACTACATGGTATGTAAGTAAATCTATGCATATCATAAAAAAATTCCCCACGCTGCATCTGTCTGTCTGTCAGTACGCGATAATCTCAAAAACTACATAACGTATATTAATACGGTTTTCATCAGCGAAATGAGTGATTCATTAGGCAGATTTTTGTGTTTTTTTCATTCCAATCAGTTCAATAAGTTTTTTAATAATATAAGAATGAGAACGCTCTAGTAGGCAGAACGTAGGCAAATGAGTCTGGTTGTACTGTCGCTAGGGCACTCTGACCTTGCACCAACCTAAGAGAACCGAGCTTCTACACTTTAACAAGATAAGGATTCGGACGTTGACGGAAGCTATGACGGGGCACTGCACCATCGTGCTGATGACCCACAGAATGCAGGTACCTCATCATTCATAGCTGTGAAGATGAAGAGGAACCAGAGAGCATCCAACAGCTACTCTGTTATTGTCCTGCTCTTCTTGGTAGACGAACCCGGTTTAAGAGATGAGCTAAACAGTGGCACAGTGCTTCTAAACTGTGATTGAATCACAGTCGTTTGAAGGGAGAGACACAGTTGACTTGATTGATTGTGACTCACTTTGATTGATTGGTAATCACAGTTTAAACAAAGTGAACTGTGTATCTCCCTTCAAATGATTGTCAGCTTAGAATCACTGTGATATTGAAATCACTGTTAAGCTCATCTCTACCCAATTTCTTGGGAAATTTTTCTTTGAGGAGTTGGGTAGTTTGACAAGAGGTCCTTTGGGGAACAGGCTCTGTCCGTGGCCTCCTCAAGTTGGTTTTAGAGAGAGAGGGTAATTTCTGGTAAAAACCTTGGGGAGTAGTGGATCACCCCTCACAATACCCTTTCACGTTTTATCAGACATCACAATGGCCTTAAAGGTTTCTAGATGAACTCGCGACAATCGCGAGCGCCCTGATTAACCTAACCTAGCTACAATTCTACTGTAAGTATTTTTGACAACAAACTTCTCCTAAGCGGCTGAACCGATTTATTTGATGTTTTTGAGTGGGTCCCTGTATGGTTTGGATTCACATCAGTCTACCAGAAAAATCAGAATTGATGGATACAATTTTGCATTTAACATGACATGAAAATAATTTGACTTTAAACCTTTGTTCGGGCAGGACAAAGTCTGCAGGTTCTCTAGTTTCACTTTAAAAATACATGCTCACAAAATTTTCAGTTTAATAAATCTTAAGCGAAAATAATCTTCCAAACAAAGCCATTCAACATTTTACAAGACTAATAAAATGGTATTGCAAACCTTTAAATAAATTTGATAATATGTAATAACAAAGATATATCCTTGCACTCATAATTATGGCATCTAGGATTGTAGTTCTGCGATAAATTGCTGCTGGTAGTAGAAAAAAGAAAAAAAACAAACGAAAGAAAAAGGAAAGAACCTCAAATCTTTGCTTAAATTCTCATGAGGGTACTTTATGGATGGACTTTCGCCACTTGAAATATCCTGCGACCTCAACTCTCTAAATCTCCATCTTCTTATTTCCTATTTTCATTTACTGACCAAGCGCACGCGATCATTAATTTAAATGGCAAAAGGAAATCAGCCATGAGTTTCATTGAGTTTGTAAATTGAAATGATTACATAAGCATACGAAGGGTGGACTGAAGTGTGGGAAAGTATCTATTGCTTTAAATGTGCAAAAACTTAAGTAATTTTACAAGTTTTCAATTAATTTTGCAATTTTGTTTATATTTTCTCTTAGTTTTTGATACTCTTTCTTATTATTATTATTATTATACTCTACTGATTCTGCTGTTATTTTTGTTGCAACATTGCATTATTAAAATAACAAAATTTCTGAGTTTGTTGATTTTACAGTAAATGACAAGTGGCAAGAGAACTTAACTGAGTCTTCTTCTCACTACTACCATGATGTATGTATATTATTATCTAAGCTCCTAAGGGTTGCCATATTGATAAATGTTTTTGTTTTTCTTATTGCAATACAGAATCCTTCTTCAACTCACTATTCCAACCCAGTACCCACCCACATTCACATGCACACAGCTGCTCAACGCTTATTATGCAAATATTTACTTAACGTTGATGATGAGTGGGATGAGTGGGAGAAAGATTTGAGTAAGAGAATCATGTCAACCCTGTCAAAGAACCATAAAGGATGAAACAACTCATTTGTGGTGAGCACAAAAATTTAACTGGAAGGGTAAAGAAATATGTGTTGTGCAACCTGCACAAATAATGTCGTCATATGGACAAAGCATTCTTTCTTAAGCCTCTATGCTGGTACGCCCCTTGCACCCCTTACAACCGTTGATTAACCCACTCACACACACCAAAGCTATTCTTATATTTGCATAAATTTCAAAATTAAAATCATTTCGTCTTCGTCATTGTCGTTGAGTTGTCGTTCTTCTCGACATATGGAACCCAGTAGCCCAATGCAGCACACAACAGCCTACGTAATTTTTCATTTTCGCTGATTACACAGACTGACGCCACCATTACGCTTTGCCTTGGTAGAAAGGACCTTTTTAGTGCATACTAGTATGTCCTCAGTCTTTATTGCTGTTCCATTGTGAATGCTTGCTCGCTCTATTCAAAAAGTAATTATTTCAAGCTCGCGAGCAAGTTGAACAATCAAAATGTGCACACAAAGAGAGCAAACACTTCTCTATACGAGTACTACACTTTCTATACCCAAGCGGGTCGGACCTCATCTCATTTGAGCTCACATCTTCTTACCATCATCAACATTATGTCCTCATCCCCTAGAACAGCTGCTGTTGCTGCAATTCTTGCTACCACTTGGCTTCACCTCACTTCAATACCTTTTACTATGCTATCATTTGACTTTACTTTGATGCTGATGCTTTACTGTTGAGTTGGTGCAACAAAATCCAATCCGCTCAGACCCCGCACTCTCTATACACCAATCTATATAGATTTTATTGTATTGTACATGGAATCGTATATGAAACAAACGACAATGACAACGGGAACAACAATGATGATAATAATGATTCCTGTTTACATGTGCAATAATTATAAATTTTCGTTTTTGTAATTGTTAAATAAATCAATGTCAGATTTTTTGTTGTTTCTACTGCTGTTATTATTGTCATCAACAATGGCGAGTCGATCGAGTAGAGTTGGGTTTTTGTCTTCTAACATACTATACATACATATATCTGACTCTGGTCTGGTTGCTTGGTCTGTGTCTCATCCTAAAAAACAATGCTCGAGTGCTGGTTTTTTTTTTTTTTTTTTGTTTTGTTTCAGTTTAATTGTTTGTTAAGCCAGTTAGATACTCTTTTGTTTAATGGACTAGTATAAGCAAGCATGTGAGAGTAATATAGATAGAGGGGGGGCATATCCATAAGGAATGTGTCAAGGGGGAGTTCAATGTTGTTGAGTTCATTGTAAGTGCAGCTAATGAAAATTGTATGCACATTTGATGAGCATGCAACTTTTTATTGCAAAACAATTTTTACGGTTATAAAAACTATCCATGTTTTGTGTATTTTTCTTTTTCTTTTTTTTTTTGACAAAGAAACTAAAACAGAATCGAATTAATTAAAAAAGATAAATTGTTCAATGAATCAAAGTTTGTCATTTAAAGCAAACAGAGAATCAGATTGATTTATTCACTTATTTCAATGGGATCAACTAAATATCTGTTTATCTCTTTATTTTATGTTTCTTTGTTAGCAATAAAATACTCAATTTGGCGCCTCAAAAGATATAATAGAATACAATACAATATCTTTTCCTCATTCCTCATGTTTAGTGTGCTTAGAAATTTTACACACATGCCATGCATACATGCATTGTTGTGTATCTGACACATAACTTGTGAGAAATACTAAACACACCCACATACATAACTGCTATTATTTGTACCGTTCACAAGTTGCTAGGCATGGAACCTTGAAATGTTGCCTTAAAGTCATTCAGAATAAGCCAAATTCTTACAATGAACTGCAATTTAATGACACATAAGCAACAACAGCAACAACAGCAACAACAAGCACATAAAAAATATGTGGCAACAATGTTCTTGCGCAATGCGCATGCGTGGCATGAAGAAACCCAGAGACATAAAAATGTAACTTCTTCTCAGTAGAGACCAACAAGACAAAGAACAAAGAAAATCTCCAACACCTCAAATAAACTCGTAAAATTTAAACATTTTTATGTTACTCGTTTCTTTTTTTGAATTTTTTGAAATCAGAATAAGTGGGATGGCAAAGAAGAAAAAATAGAGTTAGATCAAAATCCGCTGGTGGCATCTACACATCTATAGAAACATGATCGGCTTCATCATCATCTTCATAATCATCTTCATCTGCAATGTCAGTACCGGTGGCGATGGTGATGGCGGTGGCGGCAATCACCAAAAGGTTAAAATAATAACAAAAACAAACGTAAACAAAATTTTGAAGATGTCATAAATGTTGTAAAACATACCGACATGCAGATACATAGATACATGGATGGTTCAACAAATACTTATACTCGTATAGACAGACAAGTAGTTGAACAGACAGACAAGAAAGCAAATAGCTGACATGATGTTGTATCTCCGAGTTTATTGGTGGTGATGATGATGACGATGATGCCAATGTTGTTGCCGTTGTCGTTGTCATTATTATGACCAACAGGAGCGATACCATATAAACAGTAGATCGGATGAGTCCATAGACAACAACATGCAACATATGTTCCAAGAATGTTTTCACTGTGTCGTTTATAACGAACGAATGAGTCTTTTGTTGTTTTCATAACATTGAGCTATAAAAACAAAACAAGAAAATAAATAAAAATGAAAGAAACCTCAACACAAAAAAAAAAAAAACAAAATACGGAAAAGTACAAAATTATTGCGGCTTTAAATGAGTGTGGAACACCAACTTGAGAAGTGGGGGGAATCAAAAGAAAGAAAAAATGTATCTAGAGTAGGTTTGTGTTTGAGAAGGCAAATGTTAAAGCTACGCATATAAAAAATGGCATCGGCTGCTGTTAGGTTGTTTTGTTGCAGGCCTTCTTTTTTTTTTTAATGCATTTTGTGTGAAGAGTCTTTTTGATTGTTGTTGAGAAGCATGTAACGGTAATGAAGGTCTGGTTTTGTTGATTTTTTGTGACTATAAAATGTAAATTACCAAAATTTTTATTTTGATTTTCTTAAAGAAGCCTAAATTCCAATTAAGAAAACAACATCGTAAGCGCATTTTAATAGCTTTGGAACGCGCGAGTGACCTATTGAACCAGGAAAGGTTGACGTGTGGAGAAACCTTTTAGGAGGTATGAAGTCAAGCACATTTTCTAAAGGTCTTTAACATTTACAAACACAATAAGAAGTATTCTCTTTGAGTCCACCAAAGCTTACTCGTACTACAGTAGCGACAAATGATTTGTGTACGGAATAACAGATTTCTGTTCATTTTTGTGTGCAAAATTTTATCACAAATCCTCAATAACTAAGATATAGATGCAGATGATGATACACAAAATATATAAAAGATATATATCAATGTCGAGAGTAACCAAAAGAGATCGAATAATACATAAAGGAAGTTCTGAGAGAAAGAAAAAGTTGAAAACATAATTGAACGAGTAACCAAATCAAAGTAGAGATGAACTACCAGGTGTACCGGAAAATTCTTTTGGTTTTTTGAATGAAAAATACATAATTTAAAAAGAAAATGGGTTAAGTAATTTATTCAAAGTATGGGCCATTCGATTCTATACAGTTTGTCCATCTTTCTGGCAATTTATGAATTCCATCATCCCAAAAAAAAAAAGGTTTGTCCTTTGAGGCAAAGTATTGCTTAGCCAGCGCGTGTCCCATTGATTAAAAAGGTGATAATCGGACAGGGCAAGGTCTGGAGAGAACGGCACAATGATGCTATTATTTAAATGGAATGACACGAGTTGTTTTTGACAGTAGAATAAAATGACATATATGTCAAATCATGTTATTCAACACTTACGGCTAGCGACATCTGTTGGAAAAACTGAAAAGAACTTCCCGGTACACATGGTAGTCTTTTAGACATTGTTTTCACGTAGCGTTTCTGTGACTGCAACCTCTCTCGCCACTTTTGTTTGTTGATAAGGGGAAGAAGATCGCGACGAGGTAGCAGAGCTGCTTGTACCAGCTCTATGACGGAATGCATGCCATCACAAAGAAACGTAAATAAAGAAGAAAGAGGAAATAGTTGCTAGCGTTCTAAGGCTGAGTGCAATCAATGAATGGTGTTACCAAAGAAGAATCAACGACTCGAGCTGCTGAGCATGATGTTGTGTGAAAAGAAGGACTTAACTCTCTTGGAACATTATAAAATTACGAATAAATGACCACTAGATGATAACAGAGTACCAGAGTTACGAGAAAAGAAGGCATCGGAATTAAAACATCTGAGAAATGTGGAAAACTCTAGAACTAAACTCATTTCGACCACCACCCACTTTGATCTTCAAAGCAAATCTAGTGTCCTCCAACATTTTTAGCATTCCTTTTTTTTTTTGCAGATATAATTTATTTGTCTTTGCTCGTCTAGATTGCCACAATGCTTCCTCATTTTCTCTATGTCTTCTACTGCCCCACTTAAAGACCACAGGTCCAACCAAGGGGCATTATCGCACACTTTCAGAACCTATGCTCTGAATGAAGCAAATAACTGGATGATTCAGCATATACATTTACTTAAGCTTCTTTGCATTACTTACATCTAAATGAAATAAGAAGCGTAGGGTGTATAAACATATTTAAGATCATCAGATGACTAAAATTACCATAATCAACCTTATTCTAATCGCTTTATATGATTTTAGTACTCCTCCTACTAGTATTCTATCTCATCTTCTACTGTTCCAAATTGCATTTTAAATATGTGCAGTATATCCAACAGTGAAAATAAGACCAGTGTCCCCCTTTGTATACCACTCACATGTTCTTTTTATTTGAATTCTCTATGTAGTTTCTAGTATAAATAAAATAATAAACAAGAACGCCTGGAGTGCACGTACCGCTTGTGGTATACAATAATTCCAATAACATAGTACACAATTTCAAAGACAGATAAATATTTGGACTATTTGTCGCCATGTTCATATGTCCTTCTCATCATCATATGTCGCCTACACAAAGTCGCAATTACGATGTTTATTTTATGCTATTGAAAGTAAAGAATGGAGAAAAATAAGAAAGGATGATGAAGTAGAGCCCAATGAGAAGTAGAGTTGTTCGTTGCCAAGTTACAGAAGGCATTATCCTTTGACAACAAGTAAACAAACAACATTCACAAACAAAAGAATATATGTCTGTCTAACATATCTTTGTAGATATAATATACTATAATCGTATAAGTTGTCGTAGTTGGAGAGAGAGTCAGTCAGACTGTAAATGAACAAAAATAACCCTAGAGGGGAGGATGGATTGCATACTCATACACAGCAGTTGGATGAAAAATGAATGAATGAATATTTGTAAGTACAAACATTCGACGCATCTCAAATGACTTTTTGTTGTTGTGCATATTTTTCTTTAGTAAAATGCAAAAATTATTTTGAAATCATGCAGAGAGTGCAAATCTCAATCCAATGGAAAGTGGGCGTACTGAAGTGGACCAAAAGTCATCTTGGTTTCTAGAGCATACAAAAAGTTATCATTGTCACAATGGCACCAAATTAAATAAATACTTCAAATACGTGTATTATAAAATCCTCATGGTGTTTTTTATCTTATTACAATGGTTTACTAAGGCGGTATTACAATTGTACAATACAAAACTATGCGGGCATCTATGGTATGACATGAAGCTAGTACAATAATAATATTTGCCCTATTTTTTGTGTGGCTAAGCAACGTAACAGAGGCTAGGTAACAGACTAGGGGTCTGATTTACTAAAGACTACAGTGGGGCTCCTATGAGCTCAGTCCGCCACTGATCTTGTTGATACTATTTTTACAATTGTTAGTGAAAATACACAACTGCTGTTAAGTCAATAATTTTGAGAAAATGACCAATTCCTAACCTCCTCAGCTAAAATCCATTCAACTGATCTTAATGAAGTTATATTGTTCTTTTAAAAGACCGCCACAAATCAAGTCATCAAAGTTGAAAATTTCCATTAAAAATAAAACACAAATAGCAAATCAAACATTATCGAAATGCAAAAATTAACCAAAGAACAATAAAATCTCGACATTGAAACGACACCCAAAAAGAAAAACCAACCCTCGAGATCGATATGGAGAGACCCTAAAATAGTATGGTAACTGTACGATTGAACTCACTCAATGCAATGTTAAGTGAACAAATTCAATTTCGATTGTTTGCAAATTTCATTAGCCAGCGAACAATGAAATACTGAAGTATCTCAATGATTTCCTGTGATCTGGACACACATGCGCGGATATCCGGGTAATTCACATTTGCCCGTACGCACACACACTTGAGTGACTCTCTTAAATTGCGCGGTGGCGGCTTTGGTCATTTTCACTAGAAATCCATTCGAATTGAATGAATTAGTGTTATTTTGCGTGTTTTTAATCCCCTACAACGAATAGCCAGAGGGAGTAACAGACTAAAAACATCATCATTATTACTATTATTTGCCATTAATTCTACACTGTTGAAGTAGCATGCCGAGTGTGGCAAATGCTTAGGAATTGTTGCATGAAGTAAAATGTTTTCCAGTTGCGTATAATCGATTTGTTTCTACCATAATAATTAAATGGAAATTGCAGCTGCACACGAGTATAACTATAATTCTTTATTTAAACAAAGACTCCAAGATACTAAGTACGAGTATGTACATTTTTGTGCATAAATAAATTGCATTATTATAAATTTTCTTTTAATTTTTCTGGCTACTATGGCCTTCGGGTCCATTTTTTTTTTTTAATTTACAATTTTTATGGCAAACTTAAGAACGGAAATCTTTATTAACCATTAAGTGTTATGCGCGACAGATCAAAAAGTTTGGTGTACTCATTCTTATGAAGCATACTCCATAGCCTACCGTCGAATGCTTCTGCCATCAAAAGTTGATCTAATTTCAACTTTTCTCTGGCGTTTAGACAGCTTTTCGATATTTTAGTGATGGAAAAGTTGCAAGTATAAGGACATAACAGAAAACGATAGACATTACGCCCTACAGTCAACATGGGTGGTGTTGCCATCCCATATGCTGATAATGTGAGATATCTAGGTATAAACTTGATTAGATGCTTGGAGCCGACACATTACTGGGGTTACCAACCAATACACCATAACCAAGCATCACAGACTAAACTGGCTACGTTTCACGAGCACTTTAAGCTGAAATGTTAAACTGACATTATACAAAGCAATCATCAAGCTATCCTGGACATACAGTATTCAGCTCCAGGGTCTGGTATCCTACTCACAAATGAAACGCGTTCAAGTTACCCAGAATAAAGCTCATCGGAAAATACCCGATGCACCATGGTTCTTAAAAAATAGCACTTTACTCGATGATCTCTAGATACATTTAGTTTGAGAAGAAATCAACAGGCACACTAGAAGATACAATGATCGGATGATCTCCCACCTCACCCCAATTGCCAGCGAACAATCTCATTACTCTTTAATTATTACTTATTGAATAACTAGCGTAGCCTGGCGCGCATTGCTGCTGCCCCGTCGTGATGTTAGTATGTGATTTTTGTAGTCATTGTTCCTTTCTCTGTCCATGCACATTTGTTTAATTTTTTGCTACTAACGAAAGCAAGCATGTTTTTCTATTTATTCTCGAATGTTCGAATGTTATTGTTGTTGTTTTTGAATGTTCACGTTTCGATAGAGACACATTTAGATTCGCGCCATCCGTACCGTTAAACTTTAAAACATAATCAATCAGAAACGGAGTTCTATAGCAATAGCATAATGAACTTACAGTAGAGTCAAAATAAATGCACTTCTTATTAAAAAAAAAATATAAATATATAAAGAATTGCGAGTTGCAACAAAGTGGATAGCATATAAACATTCTTCATGAAGAAATACGTATACATGCCAACTTTCATGCTGATTGGTCAAACGTTGTTGGAGTTAAAAGCAGTTAAACTTATTTTCTCGTCCTATATATAATAGAGTGACAATAATATATATTCTTTCCCAGTCAATGTATGAGACCTATTCGAAAGATAACTATAAATGGACGTTTTACAACTTGCAGCTGCCTTTCACATTCCTGATACTTATATTTTATTAAAATCTTTTAAAAACATTAACAATATGACGTCATTTTCCTTGTGGTTGCTGTCGAATCTGATACATATCAGTAGAGAAATCAACATTGATTTGCATCAGCCTCGGTGTGAATCCAGTATTACAATCGTTGTATCGTGTCTTGACCCCTTTAGAAGTACTTTAGTATTTGATTGCCAAATAGATTTAATTGAAGGACTTTCAATGATTTTATTGTATTTTTAAAACCCAAGATGTAGAGAAGAAATTAAATAGTAACGCCAAAATCAAAGTCAAAGGGAATTCTGTTTCGCTGCATTTTGACTACCGATTACTTGTGTACTTGTTTACAGAGTTTTTGTTATCACTAATATTTTACTTTTGTTTGCTGAGTAATCGTTTTTGTTTTAAAGTGCGTCATTTTTTTCTGTTTACAAAATGCAAGAAGCACCTAACTCTTGTTGTGGAGCTTGTGCCGTTGCAAAGCGTAGAAAGCATAGGAGCTTATACTTCAATTTAACTGCAGTATTTCGTCTAAAAAAAAATGTCGGGTTTGAATCTTAGAAGCTCTGCACAATCAAAATAAAATGAATTCCCCAATCCAAATGACCTCTTGAAGTAATTAAAACATCGACAAAGTGGAGTAATGTTCACGGGTTTAGTAGTAATTCAACAATTAAGTAATTCAATTGATTTCAACATCTTACTCCTCAGTACTTACATTTGAATTAAGAGAAATCTAGTACCCAAATAATTGAAATTTCTTTACAATAAACAGGTCTCATTGAACCTGCTGGATTGGATCAATTATGAATCTACACTAGTGATGACTCATACAAACAACTAAAAAGGAAAAACTGTCACCAGGAAGAGTGAAATAAATGTCGGAAATCATGCAAGTCATATAGTATAATTCATTCGAAATGATACTTTTTGATACTAACAAATTCATGAAAACATTTTTTATAAACACTCAGAAAAATTTGAATTATTATACTTCAACAGCAACTCATGTTTGGTTTACAAATCGAAATGGTTCCAAAGATTACGTTAAATAAACAAACTTTTCACTTTAATTTCAAGTTTTTAACTTTAGTTATCAGTTTTTGGTATACAACTCCTGTCCATCTTTATTGGGATCCAACTAAGATTAATGCTTTTGTTAGGGTTGGTCGTGGTCACAAACACATGCAATAAATATATATATTTTGATATAAAAAATCTTGCTTTATGATAACAAATTTACAAACACAAAAAACATATATTTTACATTGATAATTATAAATATTTTAAGCAAGTACTTTAGATAAGATACACTTATGTGTGTAAGAAAGTTATAATACTGGAAATAATTTTTCGGTAATGAATTTTTTCTTTTCTGATTTTGTCACTTTTTAGAATTCCGTGTTTAAAGAATTCTCAAAATAATATACCTAATACTTATCATTTATTATGAATTTTGGGTGTTTATGCAAAGACATTTTCATTGCTTAAATAGTATTAGTTGTATCAAAAGGTCTATTGATATCTGCTTAGATTCTTATCATGACCATATAAAAAGACAATGATTTTGTGGTCAGTTCAGTAGTAGTTTATGGCTTCTATTAACGAAAGCATAAGTTCTACTAAACCTAAAGGTAAATTCGTTTTTAATTGTAGATAAAAATTACTTATTTTTAATAAATTATTGTATATTCTTTCCATTTAAAGTAAAATGTTTAAGTACGCTGTAATCCTAGCACTACTTGCCTTGGCAACAGGTGAATTAATACGTGTGCCACTTCAAAAAAATCCCAATTTCATACGCACTCCTAGACATGTGAAGAACGAGATCATTTCATTGCAACAGAAATACCAAAATCATCAACAACGTTACTTACGTCTTTGTGGACTTCCCCTACGTCTTTGCAGCAATTTCCCAAAGAATGTTTGGCCCAATTATGGTTGGCCGAATGCTGATGCGACTCTAGGCACCGAACAGTTAATTAATTACATGGATAGGGAATATTATGGCACAATTACTATTGGAACCCCACCACAAAATTTCCTTGTGCTCTTCGATACCGCTTCGGCTAATCTATTGGTACCATCAATCCATAGTAATACTACAAAGGAACACCTACAATACAATTCAACTGCTTCAAGTACATATGCACCAAATGGTACTCATATCGCCATAGAATATCCTGTAGGAAAGATTACAGGTTTCCTGTCGAATGATACAATAACAATAGCGGGCATGAAAATTCGTGGTCAAATATTTGCAGAGGTAACCTCTGGATTCAATTCTGTGTTCAACAACAGCAACTTTGATGGAATTTTTGGCTTGGGCTTTCAACAAATAGCTGCCAATAATGTTATGCCCCCATTGTATAATCTCTACAAACAAAAAAGGATATCTAAGCCAGTTTTTAGTCTTCATCTGTCACAAACGGGTAGCAAGATTAATGGCGGACAACTGATTTTGGGTGGCTCAGATGATAGTTTGCATATAGGATCATTGACTTATGTTCCAGTATCTGTGAAAGGTTTTTGGCAATTTAAAATGCGTGCAGTATCCATTAATTCTGAGATAATTTGTCGAAATTGTGAAACTATAGTTGATATTGGTACCTCTTTAATTGCATGCCCACCTAAAGCTTTTCTTCAGATAAATAAGTACTTCAACGTTACTACCAACCAGGATGGACAGAATTATATTGATTGCTCATCTATTAACAATTTACCACCATTATTTTTTACCATTGGGGGTAAAATATTCCCATTATTTGCTAATAGTTACATCAACAAGGTAGTCGGTGATGATGGCAACACTTATTGTATGTCTAACTTTGCTAATTCCGAAGGAGATTATTGGATCTTAGGCAATGCCTTCCTTGGTCTATACTATACAGAATTCGATTTTGAAAGGAACATTATTGGTTTCGGTTATTCTCGTTAGAGAATGAGCTACAAAAAAAAGGAAATAAAGAATACAAAAATTTGGCAAAATATTCTGAATTTATTTTCTTTTAAAGTTTTCACTATATAAATTTACGTAATCGGGGGGGCCAGTCCATGGAATACTATGGATGGAATGGTTGTTTTGCTATAATATCTAAGGCATTAATGATATAGGAAAAATTTGCATATCCCAGCTGTAGCAACTATAAAATTTGGAGCATTTAATTTCTGTACAATCCATTAATACAGCGTATTATCAAAATGACATCCTGGTAATTTCCAAACTTTTGTGTGACGGCACTTTCTGAGTATATGGTGCCAGTAATTCGACAGCTTCTCCGTTGTAATTTAAATCATCTTCTAAAGCACCAAAGACAAGATCATACATCGTTGGTCCAACGATGTAGGACCAACATTCATTAGCCGTCGGCACTTCACAAATATTTTACACTAGCCGTACTAGAACGTACTTACCTTGTGAAGGCGTAAAAGAGATAGCTTGCACAAGAGAGCAAAGAAACAGAGTTGAAGAGAGAATTGTGAGAGCTCATGTCGGACGAAATATCAAAACAGTATATGTTATAATAGGGTTGTCAAACCTTGACAAAGAAAAAATGAACATGTACATAGTTAGAATTTTCTTAATACATTGGACAACCCTAGTATATGTAATTAGATAGCGTATAAAAATATACATATGAATGAAAGAAGAAAAGCGAAATGCTATCTGCGGCTATTTCTGTTTAAGCAAAATCTACTTTGATGCGTTTTCATGCATTACCGTTTTTCTTTTGAACCGCAGTCAGCTGTGCAGATGATTTTAAGCTTCAGCTTCAGACTCACCTGTATTTGATTTTTTGACAGGCTTCATACTCAGCTTCAGCTTCACCATTCTGTTCCAGCCTTAAATGTGATTGGTATCTACATATATTTTCCTGAAAACAAGATACCCAAGCAAAGCTCGTTCACCTGGTACTTGTCATTAAAATGACAGAATAAAACTTGACTTCTTTGCTTGTATTTTATAAATCAGTTTACTATTCTGGAACAATGATTAAGACGACTTTTACACTCAAGGTTTCTGCGGCAGAACTCTCTTTTGGGTCACCTATTTGTCGATGAGGGATGCGCGTTGGTCACGGGGTAACCGTCACCCATATACCAGTGTAAAGTTGCGCTTCTGCCGAAGTTTATCATTTTCTTCTGCCACGTAAGTGAGGTATGTAAAAATATTTGATGAGCGTCTGTCATTAAAGAAGAATAAATGATTAAAGTTGTAGAAGTGCCCCTGAGTGTAAAGGCAGTTTTTGTTAGCAAAAAAAGAAACACATAAAATATTAGTTTCTTAGCTCTTTTATTTCATGACTTTACGTCACGTCGAGCTGATTATTGTCACATATGTACTACCACCATATATATACAATTTTATATGAACATAAATCGAAATTTATGTTAACGCATACAAATTTACACAAAATCTTTCACTATAATTCAATTTTCGCACTTAATAATAATAAGATATCCAAAATTTTTTTTTGCATTGTTTTTTTGACTCTTGAATTTGCTGAAGACATTAGCTAATCTCCAATCCAAATTCCCCCAAATGCCGCCTATCAGTTAGGAAACGCTTACACGACATCATACTTAGAATTGCCACCATGTGAAACGCCATGAAGATCTGAAGTGACATAGATCTGTTCTAGGAAGAATATAAATAAATGGGATGCAAGGACGATTTTTCTGTATTAACTTACCAGCGCCGCTTTAGTACCGATTTTCTCGATACAGTTAGGAAACGCTTACACGACATCATACTTAGAATTGCCACCATGTGAAACGCCATGAAGATCTGAAGTGACATAGATCTGTTCTAGGAAGAATATAAATAAATGGGATGCAAGGACGATTTTTCTGTATTAACTTACCAGCGCCGCTTTAGTACCGATTTTCTCGATACAGTTTTAGTGAAGCACGTTTAGCATGATACAGTTTTTGTAATGCAGAAACTGCAACGGTTGGTCGCTTTATTTTACGTGCGATCTCATTTGTTTCCTGTGTTTGCTTCATATTGGACTTTCCTAATTTTGTGTGCTTCGTCTCCAGTGGCTTTTTAATTTTTTTATTGTTATGTGATCCTGAAGTTTTAGCCTTTTCTACTTCTTTTTTTATAGGTCCTTTATTTACTGGTTCACTTGGTTTTATAATTATTTTATTATCTAATGATTTCAAGTTGTAAAGATACCGTTGAAGGGCCCCTTGATTTACTTTTGGCCCCTGTTGTTTCGGAACATCAGTATTTTTGGTAACCAATTGGATTGCTTCATCGCGAACTTCATTTGCAGGCTTTATATTTAGTTTTGTTTCCGCGTTAATAGGCATAAGGTCTTGAACGATGGCTTGTCTCATTTCCGCACTAAATATTTTCCTTTGACTTTGCAGAGCCTGGGTCGAGTTATCTCGCCTCCAATGGTTATAGCGATGTAATTCATTTTCATTAATGGATCTTTGAGGGTTTGGGGAAATACTAATATCCTTCGACTCAATTATGGTAGCATTAGTTTCCTTTTTGGAGCTCTGTTTTGTCTTACCATCACGAACACCGCTGCCCAAAACATTTTCTTGCCATTTTCTAGCAGCATTATTCATAAAGCGATAATTGCCTAGGCAGTTGTAAGCATATACCGATTTCTTAACTAACTGATTGATACTTTCACGTCTTAATGCCATACTCTTTACTTTTGCTTACTTTTAGAATAAAAAAAAACGAAAAATTTTGAAGAGCAAATATTTTAAAACAACCTGAACGTTTGGATAAAATAAAATAATGATTCTATCTTTACAATGTGCCTGTCATACTCAGATAAAAACTTAAAAAGCCTACTCGATTTGCTACACAATTATTTTACATAAATTTTTGAAAAATGAACTTCATGTGCTGAATGAGTCACTTTGACAAGTGTCGATTGTCACTTTTTCATATAACAACAAACCAATTGATTGATTTTCGATGGAGTAAGAAACCCAATCCATCAATAAGACTGCTTCTAGTATTTACCAAAGTGATAAAATCATTAGATTATATTGTATTTCGTGATCGAAAAGGGAACAAATGAAAGTATTCTACCTATATCTAAAGCGTGTTGCATCATTTTTCACATCACGTGGCAAAGGCGCTTAAAACATGCAAAAATGACATCAGGTCGCCAGGCAGGCAGGCGGCAAGCAGCAGTAGAAGTATCTCAATTGTAATTGTTATTGCAACATGCGTCGAACTATTAAATTTCAGTTCTACAAAGCACATGCTGTTGCAGTGCCCTCACCCTCTATTTTCAAATCCTTGTATTAACACAAATGTAATCAAAGTACATTGATCACTTTTGTAAATTCAATCGGGTGGGTTTTATAGAAAATTTCTCATCCTTACTTTCCTTTCAATAATGTCACCAAATTTCTGTTTTCTTTTGTTCTTACTCCATTTTCCGATTTTAATATTTCATATTCTCATGGCAACTACAATCGTATTCCAGATCTATATCTCAAGTTCACCGTGCTGTTTATGGGAACTTAAAACATTTCACATTTTTCTCAAACGCTTAATTCACTTTGCAATCCGCATTTGGCAAAAGTCTACAAAGCAAATGAAAGTATCTAATGCCAACAAAAAAAAAAAAATACCACACAGTAGTATGATATTTGTAAATAGAACTCAATGCCGCATAATTTCTTGGCAAACTTCACCATCTAAGTATGCAGCAATAAACGGAATTAAAACCGAGCGAATTTGTTGCAGTTATGACAGCCACAAGATGTGGCGCATTAAAGCCACGAATGAAAAATGAATTTGTATGAAGAGGCGGAAATGGAATGGTTAAGAATTTGGCAAAAATTTTGAACTTACAGAAAATCAGCAAAAAATAAGTTTATTAAATAAGAAAAAACAAAAATTCTAGTAAAAAAATATGATAAATTTAAATGTATTTAAGCAATAAAAATTTGAAGCGGGTACCAGGACGAAGAAATGTTAAAGGCATATGAATTTCCTAGGCTAGTCATGACGATACTTCTCCAATCGGATAAGGGAACCTTGATAATGTTGTAAGCGGACCCGGCGTGCTTTACTGCTTCAGACGTGATATTAGTGCATGATGCTGTTCTCTTTTTGATTGCGCTGCAATTGAAATTCTTCGACAAAATCAAACAAATTATTACTGACATTATTATTATCTGATATGTTTGACAAAGGCGACTTGATTAATTTGAAAAAAATTTCACTAAACATTTTATGCAACATTGTATCGACAACAGCAGATCCGATTCTTCAGAGGAACACTTTCCGGACTATGCTAGAGTTTTCCTGTTTCATACATGCATGCATACAATGATCTCATTTTATATATATAGACATACCATCGATATGGGAGTCCCAAACTAGATAGCTTTATCAAATATCATGCTAATGTAACAATACCCAAGTAAAGGACTTCTAACTAAAATATTTAATTGGAAAATTCATCAAAAATCCACTTGAAGAGATAAGAATAAGAAACTGCAAATCTCTGCCCATTATTCTTAATTATTCAATATTGCATAAACACTTAGCAGTGAGAAAACTATTTTCTCTCCAAAATAGGAGAGCGTCGTATCTTTTAGCAAAGATATGCTTAAAAAATACGATCGTTGTGCTTCAAAAGACTTATTTAAGATTATAACAGATGACGAATCATAGATTTATACGTATGAGCTGGAAAGTAAACAGCAATCGACCGTATGGGTGTTCCAAGGGGATGACAATCCAACGAAAGTTGTTAGCGTACGAAGCACTTTGAAACGAATGGTGGCCTGTTTCTTTGGAATAACCGGACATATTGTACTAGTGGAACGTAAAACGATCAATTCTAAATGGTATACGACCATCTATTTGTCAGAAGTTTTTCGGTCGACGTTGAAGCATTCTTCATCATGACAATGCAAGTTGTCAAAGTTCGGCTCAAACAACCGACTATTTGAAAGCAAAAAACGTTGTATTGACGGGTCATCCGGTGTACAGACCCTATTTACCACCGAATGATTCCTTTTCAATCTCAACAGTGAAGAACAAATTATGTGATCAACGATTTTCGACACCCGAAGAAGCGGTTGATGCATTCAAAAGCATGTTTTGTTACCTCAATCTGAGAGGAAAAACTGCTTCGAAAATTGGTTGAAGCGTATGCATAAGTGTATTGATCTTCATGGCAAATACTTTGAAAAACAATAAAGCAATTTTTGAATCAAAACAATGCTTATTTACTTCCCATTGCAAACTTTTGTTGTGCCCTATGTATAATCGCTTCTCTTCTCCTTTCATTTTTCTAATATTGCCAATCTCTGGAATTTAAAGAACATTGCTATGGGTTCCAACAAATATTTACACCCTTAATATTTTTATTATTTTGTTTTTAAAATAAATGATACTTTTTATGTGAAATGCATAGTCTTAGCTATAAAATGACTGAAAGCTTAAGTTATAAAATCGATTTTTAATTTAACTATATTTAAAAACACTAAAATCTACAATCAACTATAGCGCCACACAAGATAAATAAATACTACAAGTTTAGTAGAAAAAAAAGAAAAAAAAAATAGTAAAAGATACAAAAGCATTTTAATGCAGATTTTTATGGCACACACATAACAATAACAACAATCATTAAACGTAATCTTTCATTTTAAAGAAAATCAACAAAAACAACGACAACGACAGAATCAACATAAACCTAATTAGAGTTAAGCACTTTAAGAGTTTTCTTTTATATTCTCTTGTGGTTTTTTTTTTTCATTTTACGCTTCCCTAACTCACTCTATGTAGTTATCTGCTCCTCTTTGTCTAACATTTTTCTTATAGACAAACAAATAAACACAAAGGTGCGATTATATGACAGCAAAACAATAAAAAGCTCAAATGATTAAAAGCAACCAGAGCCAAGTTTATACAATTGTGGATGTATTTTATGGAACGCGGTAGAGTGAAGTGATACATTTGAATTGCTTGGCATCTTGGCATGGTCTCGCCTGTCGTTGACTTAACTGAGGAAAGTCAAATAGATTTAGGCAACTACTCAAGATCATATATGCCGTTAAAGCTTATCAGCAACACCACCACCAACAACATCACCAACATCAAATAGACAAGTTTACAGCAACTGTACAACACCACATAGTATAGGCGCACTGAACTCCCGCATTTGAAGCAACAAAAATACAAGTTATTTAATGCCCGCAGTTTTCATTCGCATGGATTAAAGTCTAATAAACAAGGTGATTTTATTTGAATTGTGTGTTGTTGCCATCATACCATACTAGTTGGTTGCTCTATGGCAGGTGAAATGAAGTCGAATTAAGTTGAACATTGTGTGCATGGTGTGCATGCAACGAAACTGATACGAATGAAGTAAATGTTGCATGAATGCAAGAGGCATTTGCTGTTGCTGTTACTATTAGTGCTGCTGCTTATCAATGCCGCAATAAAAACCACTAAATACGCGCGTGAGTTGGATCAACAACACTAAACAAAACTAGTTAGTTACATTTGCTAGCACAGTTTGGTGTGAAAATTCCAATAAAATTCAATGAAACTATTTCAATCTACACATTCATGTGTATGATCTCTCGGTTTCTCCTGTTGCTGTCCGATAACGCAATGTTCGACTTTTAATTGTCGCATGCTAATTGCTCGTCAGTTTTATTTGCTTTAGTTAATAAAATTCAAAAGCTTATGACATCAATTATCTAGTTGACTGATGTTGTTGCACGGCTCTTCTCCATGAATGTGTGAGCATCTATGTTATGTTATGTGGCATTTGGCATGTGCAATGAAAACTGGTGATGCATTTTTTTAATTGGAAAATGAGTCTTGCTAATGAATTTTTCGCGTTTGATAACAATTTTTTCACCTGGCATGTAGAGGCGAAGGAATAAACGCTATGAAATGGCAATATCAACTTCTCCAATTCGATTCAATATGGCGTTACATGATGTTGTTTCGTCGTTTCCCATAAACCGGAAATTGCGACATACGCACGGATGTGAAGTCAATAAGATTGAAATTTGAAAAGAAGGGCAAGCAACACTGATACAGAAACATAAAATTGTCATCATCATCATCATCATGATATTTTGTTGCATGTGGCAGGAAAGTGAGTGTGTGTGTGTGCTTGAATATGTCTCTGGCCCAAGTCAAAATGGGAAAAAGTAATAACTAAAGAAGGAGAATAAAAAAAAAACAACTGAAAAACATTTATGAAAACTTGTAAAAGAGTGAAACATATAGGAAAGTAGAGTGTGAGATAGGAGAGAAAAAGAAGCAAATGCACTGAAACTTACAGGAAGAAAAGGAGGTGAAGAAATATCCTCAAGCCCAATTCATATCAATTCCAAACTACAACAAAACAACACAAAGTTGCTTTTCAATTAAAAAAAAGTTTAAACGAGGCTTGTTTAATAAGTTTCTTGAAAAGCACGATTTATTATTTAGATATTCCACCTTTTTTTAGTACAGGGTGAGTCAAAAAGGACGCACGTTTTTCAAAAATTCATAAACTTGCTAAGGATCATTGAAAAAAATTTTTATTTGAATTTTTAGAATCGTTAGGTTAAAGCATTTAATAATGTTAAGTGTGGAAAACACTATCGGGCATGTGGTGACCCCCACCGGCGATGCAGCGCTGAAGCCGTTCCACGAAGTTTTGGTCTACACTCTCGAGCATTTGCCGGTCGATACTGGCAGTTTCCTCGCGAATCGCTTTCTTCAGGCTTGTGTGTGTATACACGAGCCTTAAGGTATCCCCACAAGAAAAAATTGTATTTGGAGAGATCAGGTGACCTAGGTGGCCAATTAATGTCCCCAAATCGGGAAATCACACGACATGGGAAGTGACGAGCGAACGTTGTTCATAATCCCTTGGCTGCAACTCATGAACAATTGCCAATTTGTAGGGGTGGAAATGCAGTTCATTGTGTAAAATACGCCTTACCGATGGATTACTCAAGCGAAGTTGAGCTGCGTGGTTTCGTGCAGAACGACCTGGGCTGAGCATTAAAGTTTGGCGGACCGCCTCAACATTTTCTGGCGTTCGAGCCGTTGGTGGACGCCCTGGGGGACGTCTGTTGCTCAAAACACCTCGAGTGCGAAGTGTTACGCGTGGGTACTCTTTGGTTCCGATGAATGTTGAAGTGGCGTCGAAATTCGCGCCCTACAGCGGTGATCGACTCGTTATTTCGCACGAAACTCTCGTAAGCGTAAACGCGGTGTTCCAACATCCACAAGGCCATGGCGGTGTTTGAAACAAAAATGCTATTACCGGACGAACATAACGGTACCAACCCCCCACACGTCGGCTCTTTGTAAGGGAACTACTAACCATTTCAAAAACGTCCGTCCTTTCTGACTCACCCTCAAAGTCTCCAAAAACAAGACTCAGCTTCCCTTTATATCTGCTGAGCAATGCAAATGTGTCGGTTTTCTTTCTATAATGATATCCTCGATCCAATAACCCTACATAATATTCGCTTGCTATTTTTTTTTTCCGTTTGGATGGTAGTCGATGAGAATTGTTCCATTTTATTTATAAAAAAAAAATTTGCCATCCTCTTCACTTGTGCTCACTTCTATCTGCTATTTTGAGTGTTCCTTACTTACAAGAGGTCTATTAATCGTTGTAATTATGCCTTTGAACTGCCCCACACGCCCTGTAAACACATTTACCATGCCAGTAATCTCGTATACTTTTATTCTTCGACCTTCGACAACCTTTGTGCAACTGCGAATGGTATGAAATGATGGTGCAGATGTGCCATAAAATTTATACACAATTCTTTTTTTTTATGAATTTATTTCACAATTTGGCAACTGTCACTTCGATTCTGCTACTGATAAAGTATATTTATTAATAACCCACTAATTTACCATCTAAGGAACTTATTAAGTACACCTCGTATATTGTTGGTATTCTTAATGTTTTTGGTGCGTTCAGATTTGTTGGCAATTTCGTTTGCATTTTCGCCATTGGCCATTTAGAGGTTTTTTTTTTTGTTTTTCATTACTACTTCCTCCCTTTGGATATCTCCATCAAAGCCTCCTTTGCTTCATTGCTTTTACTTTTCAAATTTATTAAATAATCAAAAAATTGCGCAAATTACTTTTTGCGCAATCATTGATTATTTTCCCATTTTATTTGTCTGTAGACTCGTAGTCGAAACGCCTCCTGTTAGTTTTCAATTAAAAATTATATTTTATTTCTTATGTTTCCCCCATTTTTTTATTAAATCTCACTTTTGTTTATTTTGGCTTATGACTAAAATACTGCAATTAGCAACTCGTTTTCAACCTACGTTAAAACCTCAAAGAAAAAATGACACAAAAAGGCGCTGTGCCGCCGCCAGTGCCAAACGCTGTCTACTAGCATTTTGTACATACTTAGATATGCATATACTAGATATATCGTACAATTATGGTATGTTAATCTATTGAAACTTGGAAAATGATTGTTTATTAGTTTAAGAGTTGAAAAAAAAAAATTACCGCACACGATGTTTTAATCTAACACTTGAAGTTTTTAGTATTGATATCCATGTCTTGGAAAAAGGTGCTACATTTTTATACTATTTATTTTTTATTTTACATGATTGGAATTGAATGTTGGTTTAAAGATTAGTGAGTTAGTTAAGAGCATTAAAGGGAAATTTTGGATGGTTTACTTTTGACACATTTACAAGATAAATGAGGTTTTCACACTTTATAATGATGTAAAGTAGTTTCCCGTAACACAAATGAGGTTTCTATGTACATACAATAGTATATTCAAAAGGTTCAGACATGTACAAATATTAGTTGACCTAAGCCTGTAGTTCATTCTATTTGAAATCATTAAATATCTAGACTGAGACTACACTAGTGAGACTTTTCAGTTTCCTTAAGATATTTCTTATAACAATGTTTAAGAAAATATTATCATATCAAAAAACTTTATTGGCTTAATAATTACAACATATAGATGATAAGCAAAGTAGAGCGATTTAGTTTTGGCTATAAATCTCCAGGTTTTTGAGCTATAATCATACTATTGTACTAAATTTTAATTGTAATTTTCACAAGTCATAGAAGAAAAGAAGACAACTTAAAAGTTTTGAAGAGATTAGTAAGACTCTACATAATGCATTACATTTTTGTTATGATACTAGCGAACCCGGCTACGCCCACTATTTCAATTAAATTAACTATTTTGTTTGTGAACTGAACAAAAATGCAATAAGAACAACACTATCCTTTCTTTCCGCTCTCAGTGAACATCATCTATACCAAAGAAGTGCAACGAAAAATATGTTTTTTGTTGTCTCTATTTCTCTCATCCATAACGTTGTTGATCTCACTTGTTTGTCCAGTCCGTTCGTATATACAGAAAGAGAAAAGGACGAAGAGAGCACTACTCTTGTGCCTACTCAGTACAACAATATCAACAAAAACACAATTCAAAAAGCAGCAAAGCACAAAAACTTCAAAAAACTTTGTGCATGGTTTTGGAAAGAACTAAATCCTAAAAAAACACATTAATTGTGAACCGATTGGAGTGAAACAAGCACAAATATTACTCAAAGCGTGCTACAATTTACCAGTAAAACACGCATTCAAATTAGTTGAGCCGTTTCTGAGATTAGCCTACCTATCATCACAGACAAACAGACAAACTATTTTATTATATGTAAGCGAGCCATAGACTTGGCCAAAATGTTACCTTCGGGGAATACAACTTTGAAATAGTTGCAGACTTCACGTAGCTGGGCGTAAATATAAACAACCAGAACAAAAATGTTGAAATAGATCAACGACTTCTTGCTGCAAATAGACAGTACTTCCGCATAAATAAATTCCTGAGAAGCAAGAAACTCGACAGCAATACAAAAGTGTCTATATACCAAACGCTGATTACACCAGTTTTAATGCACGCCAGTGAAACATGGACACTGTCTAAGGCAGGTGAAAATAAAATCAATATCTATGAAAGAAAAGTTCTTCGAACCATTTTAGGAGGCGTACGCGAAAATGGAGTATGGAGAAGAAGATACAACCACGAGCTTGAAAGACTACACAAAAGGGCCAATATAATAACGCAGATAAAAGTGTATAGATTAAGATGGGCCGGGCACTTAATAAGAGCAGACGACACCTATCTTCCGAAAAAAATCATATTTGGCAAATGCCAAGAAAACAGATCAAGAGGACGCCCAAAACTAAGATGGATTGATGGAGTCGACCAAGATGCGCAAAATCTTGGTATTCGGTCTTGTAGAGCAAAGGCACGAGACAGATCAAGCTGGAGACTCAAAATGAAGCAGGCGAAGACTCGACAAGAGTTGTAGAGCCAATAATGATGATGATGAAGTGAGCCGTGTCTCTACATCTAGTGTAAATATAATCAGTCAAAAAAATAGTTTGTAGAATTTTTGTCTGTACGCTTGTGCACTCTAATCTCAGAAACGGTTTGAAAGCGGTTTTAGATTATTTATTGTAGTAAGCTTGTCATAACATTAAGTGTTTGTTTCATTCCAATCGGTTCACAAACAATAAAATTGAAAAGCGTTGTGTGCCGCATACAAGAAAGAAGAATGAAATAGTTTTAGAGCTAGTAAAGTAGAAATAAGATATAAGGTGCCTAAACTAATCAAGTACTCTTTTCCAAACACATCAATAATTCTAGAATGAAAAATAATATGACTGCCATGGAATTGATTTGATTTTTTTTTTCTTTGTTCAGGCAGAACGACGTCTGCAGGTCCTCTAGTAATCTATATAAATCTTTATATTATTTATAATTGAGTTCTTATCTCATATAAATTTTAATTTTTACTGATGTAACTCCATATACTCGTATTCAATTAACACATTCATTATTCCAAATATTTTGTATTGCATGTAGTATGTTTATCAAAGATTTATCTTTCCACACCTAAGTAAATAGAAGAATTTCGACCACATTTACTATCACATTATCAACAAAAACCAGGACAATAACAATAAACACAACAAACAAATCAGACGCTAATCCTTCAGCAAGGATTGTCTGCATGCAATCTGTAGTAATATGTGTGTGGGCAGGCTGGCAGCTAGGCAGGTGTTAAGCACGTTCTAACAATTGTCGCTTTATGATTACAATTTTCCTTTTTACATCAGCAACAATCGTATGAGATAAACACAAAGATACACAAAATTGAAGTGTGAAGTACACGCGCATACAGGATAATAAGCAACAGACATGCAAAGTCTAACATACTGCATACGAACAACCAGAGAATAATGACCGACAACAGATAATTTCGGCCATTAAATCATGCTCATTTTTTCAAATTGTTGACACATTTATTTCACAAACAATTAGTTGGCATTCAAATCAAAGCTTTTTTTCGGTTTTCGGTTTGTTGTTGTTGTTCGCTTTTGGTTTATTGTTTCGGTTGTTTCATGGAATCAAATCAAATTGGTTTTTATGTGTATTTATTTTCTTTTTTGTCTTTTATTCAAAACCATCATAAGCTTAGTCAAATCGTCTACTGTCTGTCTGACATGACTGAGAGAAAGACTAAATCGTGCGCACACCTATTATAATATAAAAAACACTATGAAGTGTATGGAAAAGAAAAAGAAATGTATTTTTTAAATCCACTTTGACAAGTTGCTCGTCTCTTCAAATGTTTCAACATGATGGCTTGGCATGCGGTTGATGGTGGTGGATTTTTTTTGTTGCTGCTGCTGCTGCTGCTGCGTCATGTTGCACCTATTTATGTATTTTAATTTATTGCTTTATTTTAATGACTAAATGCAACACGCTAAACAGCTACTTCACTTTTATTCAATCTATTGACTTTATACTTTCATAGATGCTTTCAAACTCCAAACTCCCACCACCCATCCTCTCATCCAGCATTCCATCCAATACAAGCAATACAAGAGAGTTTAGTTTAGTCTTTATGTGAATTTGTTCGTGTTCATTTTGTCATTTACATTTAAATAACGAGTGAAAGTAATTTTTGGTATTTTTATGAGTTTTTAGCATTAAAACCATTAAAAATGCTGAATTATTTGATTTCAACGCTTCTTTTAAAAACATGCTTCCATGGAAAGTTATAAGCATGTATAATAGAATAACTCACGTTTTTCTAACGTGTGTGTTGAAAGGTCTGCCATTTGACTAAATATACTATGGTATATTACTTAATCATCATGAACATTAAAAGTTCACATTCTTTTGTCATTTGTTAATAAAGGGAAAAGACCCAAATTGGATGTCATATAAGAGATACACATATAGTACGAGTATTTCTAAAGATGATTCAATGTTGAATAAATTTAAGAAAGAAAAAACTATTTTTACTTGATTTATTTGCTTTATAAATACTCATGAATTTAAACAAATTTTTGTTTTGATTTTACAAATTAGAGAAAGTTTAGTAAAGAATCAAAAAAAATATTAGAAAATGCATTCGCATTTAAATAAATATAAATGATGCACTTTCTATAAACTTCATTGTTTTATCGGGACTTTGAAGATATCAATTAATCGATTGTTAGGTTAAAGAAAAAATGGTGACTCACCGGCAGTTAGTATACACGAATCCATGGTTACTTTCGCCAATTCAAAAACTATTAGAATAACAATCTTTAATTTTTCCCTATACTATAATAAGGATTTCTTGATCTCTTAGACTCCCATGAGCATTTCATGAATATAAAGTTATCAATTCATTATTAAAGAACGTAACACATTTTTTTTTAAATCAATTAAATATTTTTTTACATTCCTACAATAAAGGAATTGGATGGAACTTAGCACCCTTTCAAATATGAAGTAATTTTTTGCTTATACCGTGCTTGGTGAGCAGTATCATTCGATAAGCGTTCTCCATATGTCACTGATCCTGGCACTACGAGAATTGGGTGTTAATAATATCAATGCATCAGCTGTTCATTTGCTCTCCAACACAACTGATCCATGACCAGACCTGTGGAGATGTTTGTCTAATCAACTTTTAAATAAAAACCAAAATTACGTCTTTTTCAAAGTTATCAGGCACTTCGGAAATGACTAATAGACACTATGTCAGAATCACTGTTCTGATGCAGCTGTTTACACGTTACTCTATGTCTAAATAAAAGCTGGACATACTTCTTGCAGCTTTGTTTTTCATTTCTCAAACTTATTTTCTTAAAATCTTTTAAAAACATTAATAATTTTAAACTTATTTTTATTTTACTTAAAAATGTTATGTGCCATCATCACCTATTTTGTGTTGGCACGCAAAATAAAAAGAGGAAGACTGGCAAAAATCACATAAAAAAGGCAGAAATTGCCCAACACTAACGAGAGTGACCAGTCGGTATTCTGAGTCAAAATCGAATTATGAATTGATTCGACTTGGATTCGAATCCAATTCTACAACAACAACCCCTGAATGGGTTGTGTGGTTGTTGTCGAATAAGATTCGAATCATGGCCCAGTGTAAAAGCGCTACAAGTCTTCATCCAATTTCTCTTATAGTGTGTTCAGACAGCTAGTTCTGATTGTGCGAGTTCTGGTTAGCCGTTCACCGTCACCGAGTTGCGAGTTCTGAGCAGCTGTTTTTTGTTTCCATTATACACACAAATGCACAAATGGAACGTTGTGCAAATTGTGAGAAATTAAAAATGAAATTTTGTGAAAAATACATGATTTAAAACATTTTGCACTGTATGCACCTAGTTTTGGCAGCTCCCTTTTTTATTCCTGCTACGTATTTGGTTAATAGATTACAAAAAATATTATAATTAAAATTTTACTTAAATATATTATGTGCCATCGTCAGCTGTTTATTGCCCCGCAACAAAAAAATAGAACAAGACTATCGAAAATCACCTAAAAGAGACCAAATTTACCAACAGTTTGTTAGGTTGACCATTGCAGAACACCGAGCTCTGTGCGAGTTCTGTCTGAATACAGTATCAGATTCGTGTCTAATTCTTCAACAACAGCCCCACATATTCGTCATTTTCCCTGTCGTTGTTGTATAATTAGACACGAGTCTATGGGTTATGTCAATTTGACACAGATTTTGACTCAGTGTGCCTTTTTACACTGGAACAGCGCCGCAGCTCAGATGACGAGCTGCCCCAAAGAGATATGGCTTAAAAGCTTCTATCAATAATTTCCCATAACAATTTGGCTTGAGGCTAGCCGGCATCCTGGTGATTTGGACGAATGGATTTTGGACGCTGTCAATTCATTCTGCATCGTTAGTTAAGATCACGTAATGTCTATATGCCTTTCCTTAAAAACTGTTATTTTTTTCTATATGCATAATAATATTTCTCTCTCTTTCTTTGTGTCTCTGAATATTTCTTTTTCTTTGTCACTTACCCAAATTAATTTGATGTGATTTCATTGATCAGTAAAACTCAAATCAGCATCAATTGCTGATTCAAATAACTATAGACAAACAACTACAGAAGACATGTTAAGTTCCCACATACATTAGATAAAAGTCATAGCATATTTATAGAATTCGCTTTAGGATATGGCACCCACAAATAGTGATGCAACAATTGATCCAATGGTCAATGCCATTTTAGCTTTAACCAAGTTAAGAGTTTCACAAGATCTTGATGAGCAAAAGAGCTTAGAGGAGCAAAAACCCAAGTTATCCTCAAAGATACGCAAGCTGAAGAAAAACTTACGGAGTGTAAAGAAGAAAATTACGAAATTTAATACTTAATGCACGAAATGCAACAAATCTATAAAAATGTATATTTTCTTTAGCTGTTTATGACCTTTGACCATCTATCAGACAATGGACAGAATTCTTGGGCAGAAGAATTCTGTCTCCCTGAAAGGAAATCTAGTTCGGCATCCATTTATCATTGATTAAGGCATCAATTGGTAAATCAATTGGTAATATTGGGTTAGTCTTCCAGTAGGAGTCGCTTTACGATGGCTTGAACAAATCATTTGTTTATAAAAAAGACGGGTCACATATCGAATTAATATCTCAAAAACTATATGGTAAAGTTACTCAAGGGAATAGATGTACATGAGGATAATCCTGATTCAATGCAATGCTTACAATGTCGATATAAAAAGTGGACTCTGGCACTCAACAAAGATGATAAACAATATGAAGGACTCTCCTAGCAACGTATCGATTTATACTGACAACCAGGCTTCTATCAAGGTTCTGTCATGTCGCAGCACCAAAAGAATTCCTAGCGCAAGATCACTATTACCAAAGCTCTAACATCCTTACCCATCTTGGTTGGCATAGCAAAACTCACGCTTTCTATGTATCAACTTCAATGTCTTATCAAGATCTTGAAAGTAGAAAATAAAAACCATACTCGAAGGATAAAAAGATAAAAAGAAATGCGCGACAATGTCTTCTTATCATAGGACAAATATTTACAAAATACTGATCAAAGGCATTCGGTGCGGCATGCAGCTTATGAAGTAAAGAATATACAACATAAAAAATGGTAAATTGGGCATAAGTGTAGCATGTCCTTTATCCTTCATATACCAATATCCTTTAAAACCGAACGATTGAACAATGTAGTTGGCAGACGCAGAACGCTTGCAATCATCAAGCATAACGCGTGCGGCAAAAGTTATTAATCAAGAGCATAAAATTTTTTAATGATACCCAAACCGAAAAGTATCCTTTTTGAATCCTTACAAATTTGCCGAAGCAAAGCTTTTGTTACTATTACTCTAACTATATGTTATTGTTGTTTTTGTACGCTTGTGATAATATTTTGGATTAGTTCAAGTCAATTGCATCTTTGCACTCAAAGCGTCAGGATATTACGCCATCAGGATGTGGCCAAAGGGGCTGTTACGTTTGTATGCCCAATAATATCGATGGTGGTGATGACGAATGGAATGGTGAACGGGCGAGAGGTGACATTGAGGAATTAGTACATAATCGGAAGTGCACACAGTCTCATACTAGTATATAAAGAACACTGAGAGATGGAGGCCGGGTCAGCACGGATCGGCTGCGTGCCACGTGTGGCAACATGCTGCAATGATTCGCAACTAATGTTGCACACGTGGCCTTTGCTTCAGTGCACTACATTCAAGACTAAACTAACACGATGGGTGGCAATTGTGGGTGGTGGTTAGTAGTGATGATAATGGGATGTTGGATGAGTTTAGGACCTTGTGGTGCAGGAAATGGCCAAGGCCAGGAAACGCAATACTTTTGATTTCTTGTTGGTTGCTTCAAACTTCATATGAACTGACTGTTTTTTCAGATAGCCCAAAGCTTCAAATGTTTAATGTTGTGTTAAGATTAGCAACGCTAAAGTGAAATTGAACTTTATACATTTAGCCACAAAGATTTTACTATAAGAAGCTTATCAGAATACAGAAAGAAAGCAGAGAAGAAAAACTGTCACCAGTATATATTAGATTAACTTTACCCCATACTCATAAGTATATTCCATCACCATGTAACATGTATGACACTACGTGCTTGGCTTAAGTAATTGGTATATACACCTTTGCCTATCCTTACCACCATAAATTCAACCCCATCCTAGGCTCATTTTAAGTGGCACATTAAAAAATTCGTCATGTCAAATGCGGGCGGACGTTAAGGGCAACAACATACATTATCGACAGTCAAATGCAATTCCATAGATACTTTCAGGTAAAACGTTTTTGGATAAAAACACCAATTGCCTACTAATGTGCTATGACTTGAGAACCTATCAGGTTAGAATATCCAACGGAAGTAACGTGAAAAAATGCCCGAAAACATGTCGAAAGCAGGTGTTGGCTGTCGTCGTCTATTACATAAAACTACCTACTAAAGATATGTATATTCAAGACAAAGCTATAATGCATAATTTATTGAACATATTTCATATACGAGTATCCTTTGACAATCCTTATGTTACCACACACATGTTTACCATATCTAATGTGAATATATTGGTCATAATACTTGAGATTTCTTACCAAAATATCTTGACAGCAACAAAAAATGTACATTACAATATACGAGTATTTTCTAATTTATTTGAGTACAATAAATAACCAAAAAAAAAAATAAATTCCATTGTCATTGCTATTGCTATTTTAATAAGCTTTATAATACACAATATCACAAACCAAAACCAATATAAAAATCATGTATGTGAAAAATATACAAAGCCAATTAATCATGTACTCGTAGAAACAACAAAAGAGATACATTTAATTAGCATGAACAAAAGCCCAAGTTTAATATGTGTGAAGAAACCAAAAATAATATGAAAAATTCCATAACAAAAAAAACATTTTAGATATAATCTGCTACACATAATTTCCATTGAAAAGAAACCCACTCAATCACAAACAATCGTAATTGCGCATTACTCACATATGTATATAGTATGTGATACATAACAATTCAACGATTAACACGAAATGAACGCATAAAATGTTCATAATTCAATGAGACCTAAGCATAATTCAATAAAACGGTGACAAGCAGCAGTTGAAATTGATGCAGATACTAGATACAAGATACTGACTGTAAGGTAACAAACACACATATTCAAGCTTATTTTTATTCAAAGGTGCTAAGCCAGCCAGCTAGGCAACCAACCAAGTCAACTAAGATTGCTACTAGACAATATAACAATTTAAAATGAGACACAAGCAAAGCAATTATGACCTTAAGGGTGACCCTTTTTCTCTCTCTCTCTCTCTCTCTCTCTCTCTCTCTCTCTCTCCCTCTCATCGAAGGAAGATAGATCTTTTAAAGAGTTAAGGTGCCAAGCATACACACAACACTTGATGAATGTAAAAGAAAATTCCTTATCTGCATTTGCCTTGAGATTATTTTTCAAAAAGATCTAAAGCAATAGTAGTGATGGTACTAGTGGTAATAGTGGTGGTAACAATCGAGTTTGAACTCGTGCTACAATCTTCTACACTCCACACATACATACATATATATGCTATAAATATATTGTAATTTTCGTTCAACAAAAGGCTGCAGCAATTAATCTTCGAAGAAGACAACGAAGACGATTTGCTTGGGGGTAATCGTCGTTGAATGTTGAAAAATAAGGAATCAAAGATGCTTGAAGGCATACTAGTTGGGCTTGGAATGCTTCTTACCCCATTCTCAATTCAAGATGCATGCATTTAAACATAATTTAGAACTCCTCACACTCACAAAAGACACGAAAGGCTAATGACTGCGGGTTAAATGTTCCGTTCCATTTGTGCATGCGCTCACAAGTTGCAACTCGATGGTTGGTTCGGCTCATTGAATTATAAATTATAGCCCCACCAAGCATAAATTCAAAGAAATACTTTTGCATTATGCCTGTGTCTGATGCCAGCTACCTGCAATATTGGGATGTTGCTTTTAGGTGTCATTAGTCTGGCGTGGCATATTAATTGTCAATATGTGTTAGTTGGAAAGTGTCACTCTGGTGCATCGAATTACCAATTTAATACGAAATGACACCCAAAAGTTGGTTAAACATAGGAATTTGTAAGTGAGTATATGGTTAAGGTTAAGAACTATAATTGCATTCATTCACTTAAAGCAATCCAAAGAGTCCATATAGACATTAACAACTATATATATAGTACTTATGTGTGTATCAACATATGCTTTTTATATGAAGGAAAATCTGTGCAAATATGCTTCCTGTTTATCCTGTAAACCATTGCTCATCATCACACAGAGATAAGGATGCCTATGCCAATGACGACAACGACGTGTGAAAAACGCATTCAGGCGTAAGTGACTATGACCTCAACTCATGCCATTCTGGTTTTTTAGTTCTTCATCTGACTTCATTCGGTACGTCATGTGAAATATGCTTTTTGAAATATGATTATATGGAAGGTCACAAATCGGCATCGGCATTGGCATCAGCACCGGCATCGACAGAAGCCAAGCCAAGTCAAGTCAAACCAACCAAAGGTTCACCTTTTTGTAGCCAATTTAATTTGGCCAAAATATGCACTCAACTGGAATGCATGGACACGCAACTAATCATCTGGAAGTAATTTATGTAGTATCTACCGGACCGGGTTGAGTTCAAACCATGTACGAGTATATGTGGCATCATCTGCCTTCCATAAAAAAATTTGTTGCATTCTACACATATGTGGAGATTTTTATATGCTTCATTGCAAGTACGCTTAATCGCTTTGTTTGGCATATTTTTATTTCAAACAAAAAGGTTGAGAACTGAACAGAAATTTGTTATAAATTTAGGTATTATTGATTTTCTATTGAACGTGGCAAATTTAACATGACATTGAAATATTCAACCGTATGTAATTTATAGAGGTTGATTGAATGAGGGATAACTAAAATGATTAAGTCATAGTCAGTTAAGATTGTGTATTTTAATGATTTAGGAATATTTCTTAAATTCTGTTGAATGATTGGTCCACTTGTATTCTTGAAAATGAAATATTCAATTCAATTTCAAATGAATGATACTCCAAAGACCATTAAACATAAATCAAAAACAAAGGGATCTAAGCCTAATCAACTCTCTCAAAGCAAAAGGTTATCAAACAATACTCTACTTGCTACTTGCCACAACGAATTGAATCTTTCAACTAAAATATAATTACATGCAACATATGCTGATAACCAACAATTCATTTCTCTCTACTCTTTAGTCTACGAATCATATTTCAATAAACAAAACCGAAAAAAACGACATTATTTTAAAAGAAAACATTTGTTTTAAGAAATTCAAAATAATTTTTTTACGATGCAAAAGTTCTTTCTATCAACTTATAAGTAGCAATAAAAATTATATTGTTTTTCTTTTCGGACATGACACTCTTAAATACGGATACATTCCCAAGACTTCAACTTCATTAAAACTTAAAGAAGGTTCCCTATATTTGAATAAAGATATGTAAACAAACAAGAAAGAAATTTATCAAAATGCAAACAATAAAAATTATATGCATCAACAATACACATACTACATATGTGTGTAGATACTTGGTGACAATGGTGGCTGTGGTGTGACCACCATGAACATCTTTAGTCTCATAATCATCATAATCGACAGCAGTAAATGCTATAAATGACAGAAACAATGTACCATATTTAGATCGAAACCCACGCTTAAGAGGCTAAATAAAGGAATCCATTATGTCTAGAGATACAGAGATACACGGATACAATGAAATGCAATCAATAAAAACAAACTTTTGATATGAGAAAAAAAGAAAAAATGAACATAAAAAATGAAATCGAAATAAATGTGACCATTTCTATGCAATTAGATGTGATATAGGGGGACAAATACAGAGTGCCTTATGTGCCGTGCCAGAAGAAATAATTCTGCCGCAACAAACCAATGATCAGAAACAAAAACAAACTGTTGTTTTCAAATACTCGTATACTCTCATAATAGTGTAAATATAGTATAAAAAGAAAAAAAGAACTAATAAAAAATGCACCATTTTCAAAACTACTATTTCTAGCGACCGAACGACCGACCAAGCGACCATCAATAAAAATAATAATAATAAAAATAAGGAAAAAGAAAAGCCACACACGCGGCAACGCGGACCAAGGCCCATAGCCAGCATCAACTCATAATTGTCAAACGACTGACTGACAGAAACTCTAACTGACTTTGGTCAATTTCAATTCAAGTTGAGTTGAGAGGGCGTGAATTGTGGGTATTGTCCCCCAGACTAGTGTATGTGAATTATGAAAGACGATTGCTTTCTTTCTTTCTTTCTATCTACATACATATCTATCTATCTATTTATTTACTCTCTCGGTCTGAAATGAAATTCTCTCAGTTCCACATAAACGTTGACAACAACATTAAAAATCAAGTAATAAATTAAAATATTTCGAATTTTTAGAGTCCAAACTAAAAGCACTAAAAAGTGCACTTTAGATAAGAGTCTAAGCATCTTTATCTGGACAAGTCAGTTAAACATAAGTGATACTAACTTACATAACTGGGTCACATACACATATATCTTAAATCTATCTATCATCTAAGGCTTAGTAACTTTATTTAAGATTTTGTAAAATGTTTTAACCAAAACACTCGATACCATACAAATCTCTATGCTTGGCTGCCATTAAGTATGCTATACTTTTATTCTCATTCCTCATTTTGTTCCGGTTCTCTCAATTTCTTTCTCCCTTCCATTCGAAGTATGTGTATTTGATTTGAATCCGTGAAATTTCATTTTAATAACAAGATTTCCTGCTTATTTTTATGAGATTTTCTAACACACATACACATTTATGTATTTCAAATTCAGACTCTTACTGTCATATTTACGTTATTGTATAAATGTCTGCGTGCGTGGCACACATTTTTATTGCTATTTGCTGCAGCACGCAATATCATGACACAGCAGGTCGGCAAATAAAAGGAATTTAACAAGATTGTAGAAGACATCAACATCATCATCATCATCATTCTTATGATTCTCATGATTTTCTTCATGTCCTTTGAGTGTGAAGATGTCTATGGGATTATTGATGGAGCTTGTCATTATATTAGATTCACAATAATTTACATACTTATACATACATGTATGTATAATTGAGTAAAAGATCTTTGTATTTTTCAAAAATAAAAATCAACTTAATAATTTTCCATATTTCTAAACACCAAAAGTTCAATAAACCTAATCTATTCATAATAAAAGCGACAACAATAAGGCACCCACATATTTAATTAGATTATGATCATACACTCTCTACATCATAAGCTTTATACATTGCACTCATATTTTCAATCAGCCTCCAGGCCATTGCTTTTATCCAATTTTCTAGTAGTTGTTGTCTCTTGATCTCTTTCATTTAATCAATTCAATTCGATTATATACAGAATGACATATTACCGCATAATTTATGCGCCCACGTCGACCCGACCCCATGATGCCCGTGTCCCTTGCCATCTATTGACTGTCGCTGACCGCGATGGCTGTCCGTCTGATTCGTGTATTAATTAAGGTTTGCTGGCATCCATTTACCATTACCATGCATCTATCCATCGCTACTGATAAAATACTAGTAGAAATTAACTCTCAAGTGTGGTAAGTTAATTATGTAAGCAAGTGAGTGAGTGAGTGAGTGAGTTGTGGTTTAATGAACTTCAAAATTTAAACTAAATTATGATGTAATGAATGCATCACAATTTCAAAACAGAAACTATTTTATATGAATAATTATGATTTAAATTATAATAGAATAAGAAAAATGCAATCTGCTAAATATTGTATTTCCTGTGATCAGATTAAGAAGAGATGAGAGTCCAAAAGATGTATTGCTCTTAATATAAGTTTCTCCCTTGCTGAATGGTCATCTTGTCACCGTAAGGAAACTCATTACATGTATATAAAAATACTAAAAGCGATCTAGGCTATTGATAGGGTATCTAAGATGTAATAAGGTTTCTGGGTAATTACGCCCCTGTTCCTCACCTATGGTAAAATATATAAACTATTACTAAACTGCAAAGTTTAAAGTTATTATCATGGGTAAATGGGTATTTTACTCTCTACAATTTATAGATAAAAAACCATAAATGCCTTTAATTAATTGCATTTTTGCACTCTCAAGTACTACTACTATAACTCGTGTGAGTTACTATAGTGAGTAGCAAGCATACTGTTGATGATGATTATGACGATAGTGATGAGTTTTTCCACCTGTACTTTTTCAATTTACCAACTCATATTTTTTCACTTTGTTTATATACAACAGAACCGGACCGGACCGAACAGAAATTTTGCCAGAACATATACTAGTCAATCAATGAAATGGAGAAAACAAGTGCAACACAAACAAAGTTAAGAGGTAAAAGAGCGTTCATGATTAAATTAGTGAATGAATGAATAACTGAATGAATGAGTGTGTGAATGAATGAATGAAAATGCTTTGTAAAATATTATTATTATAATTTATGCTTGTCCAATTTCGCAATTATAAATGGACTTCAAGTTTTAAGCACTCAAAAGATAAGAAAAAATGATTTTTTCTAAAAAAAAAAATAGATTTCATGCACCAAAGCGAAGCTGTCATGACGACTATGATGCTATAAAAATGTCATAAAGAAAGAACACAACTTACAGATGCTGTAAATCCCAACTATGACAAGCAAACTGAATTTGAATCGCATAAAAAGAAAGTAAGGATTTGCACCTTAAAAGCCTGGAACGTGAATCAATTGAGTACAGAACGATCCTATCCAGGTTAAATGCATAAATGCTGAAAAAAAAATTGCGTAAAATACACTGAAAACAGCTCTGAGGATTACTGTGATGCAAAACTGAACAACTGCTGGTTAAAAGGAGTCGGAGTCGTGTGACAGGAAAAAGTGCCAAGCGGCTTAAGTTGGTCGGTCGCTGTGGCACTTTATATTTCCCACTTCAGAGTGAGTGCGTTATTCTGAGCCATCACATGACATTTATTATTATTTTTTCCACAATTCTCTCTCAACTCAACTCAACTCGATTCGATGCGAAGCGAGGTGGCCAGCACAGTGTTTGGTGTACTACTTGCTATTGCATTTTGCCTATGTTTGCATCACACGCCATAAATCTGCTGAGGCAGCCACAAATGTAAACTCACTTATATACCCCCACATATGTACATATACTATATGCCGCTGAAGTGGCAGAGATATGCTTCCTGCATGCATTTTCCCCCTTTTATACTCGACACAAAGCCTTTGCTCTTTTTTGTTATTGTTTTCAACATTTACAATCTTTACTGGTTGTTGCACGAGTCCACGTTATGACTGAATAATGATGAGTTTAAATAATATACTCATACCTCATCGTTTATCTGTATTCCTTCTTTACTCATTCTCATGCTCATGCTCATACTCAAAGTACTTCGACATTTGTATACTTAATCCCGACAACTGTTTATTTTGAAAAGGCGACTACTTTATTGACTTCAACTTCAATCGGCTACTACTCACGATTACTGACTGTGTTATGAATTGGTAAGAGAGCATGTAAACAGATGCCAAAGATTTAATATACAACATCTATAAAATTCACTTTTATGTACTATAATTGTTATTGCGAATATTTTGCCTCAAGGCGTTGTTGCATTGATTAATAAAACCTCCACACAAAAAAAAAAAACAGAATAAATACAAAGATATACAATAAATAAATTGAAAACTGAAAGTAATTAAATACAAAAATACTAAATATATCATACTGAACAGTGGTCTGAAGTGTGTGGTATTCTCTCTTTCTTTATATGCAAATTCGATTCCCAATATAGGCAATCATACAATTTTTTAATTTTCTAGGTTATTAAAATCACAGGTTTAGTACGAGGTACATGCGTAACAAATATGTATCTTATGTTTCCTACTGTCGGTAACCTTACGCATGTTATAAACAAATAAACGCTCAAAAACATTTAAAGTATACATAAATAATAACGTACAAAAATCGATTGCGTTGTCAGAAGAACGCTTATACTGTCATGATGTCATTACAAATTATTACAATAAAACATATGACAAATATTCAATTATTTTCTTTATTTTTATCATCAAAATGCTTAAAGTCCCCGAACAGAGCCAGGTTCCCCAAAGGACATTTTGCCAAACTACCCAACTCTTCGAAGAAGGGCTTCCAAAGAAACCGGGTTCGTTTACTGTGAAGAGCAGGGCAATCACAGATTAGGTGTTGGATGCTCTCCGGTACCTCTTCGTCTTCATAGCTACGACAGAAGTCATGGTGTGGAACTTGCATCCTGTGGGCCATCAGCCCGATGTTGTAGTGCTCCGTTATGACTACCGTCATCATCCGAACCCTTTTCTTGTTAAAGTGAAGGAGCAGTGCAGGCAGACTCATTTACTCACTTCCTGCCTGCTAGATCTCTGGTATTCCAGGCATGAGAGTATACCTAGTAAGGGACTGTAAACATCAGCGACTACTTGAGACATGGGCAGTGCCTAGCCTTTCCTAGCACACTTGTCCGCCATCTCATTTCCTTCGATACCAGAGTGACCCGGTACCCAGATGAGTATGATAGAGTGTTGCCGCGCCTGATTAAGAGTTTCTACCGTATTACGTATAAGTTTGCTCTTGAAGCTGAAGATACATATTACAATATATACATTTGACATTGCGATTTTTTATAACTAAGGCTGTGTGGGCTTCCACGCCTATGTCCAACACCAGCTGATTGTCCGGTATTGCTTATTCGAAAATATTACTTTTTCGCAGCAAACCTTTATATCTATAGGCCATTCAATAACCGCAACCTGTGGTGACAGATATAATAAAAATATTATCTTTAACTTCATTTAAAATCTATTATAACTTTATTGATGACTACATCAAATTAGAATCTGATGACAGAAGTAAGTAGTCTATCAATAACTTTGTAGTACATAGTATAAGATGGAGGCAAGTCAAGACTATATTTGATTGGAGAACATTGTTGCTGCTGCCTCAGTTAAGCATATCGTAAAATCAGTCAAATTCGAACTAAGCAACACTTTAGACATAGGTAGGAATAAAACAAATCATTTTGATGCGTGACTCAATAAAGTGAACTCATCTGCTTCTGTTGGTTTATGTCAAAATTAAGAAAAAAGAAAATGATGGTGTCGCCAACCTGTCACTCAAGCGGTCACTCATCCAAATAGCTACCGCCTCACTTATCAGCCAATTCGGTCAAGTTGTTCGCAAAAGATACGCTTACAAAGAAAACGTGCACTCCTCTATATTCAGAATATATTTAAATAATGATAATTTTCAATGAAACAGAGCGATACATTTTGACATGACTATGGAACCCGTTTTATAAACGTTTTCAAGTTTAAAAATATGTGACGAGACCAGTATCTTTTGTACTTACCATTAACTAGCACTCTGAGTTCAAGACATCTAGATTGAAAAGATTGTTATCAACTTATATCTGTAAATACCCATCGATATAAGCAATAGATCGGCCTATACAAGTTCAATTAGATATAATGACAGATTCACCCATCAACCGCAATTTTAACTATTAACAGAACTTTGTAATTAAGATTTTACATCAGTTAAAAGTATTACAAAAGTATATATAGGGCAGGGGGCCCAGTTGTGACGCGGGTTTTAAAAAAAATTAAAATTTTTTCCTCAGTTCCGGAAAATGAAAAATTAAGAAGTTTAACATTTAAATATTAACCAAACGCAACTTTTTTCCAAAGAAAGTATGTTTATTTGAGTTACTCAAAATATTTTGGAACAAATTTATTCAGGATAACTTTTTTTAGGCCGAAAAAAAAGTGGCCCAGTTGTGACGCACCTCAAGAAATTCACTGAAAATGAGAAAATATGAAAGGAATGTCACACCAATTGTTGTGATTTAATGGTGTTGGCTTCTGCGGTGTTGGCTTCTTCGCCCCTTTGGCTGCTTTTGCTGCTGCCTTTTCCTTCAAAACAGCACGATTTTCAGGAGAGGTCAGTTCAGCACTTTCAAAATAACTTTTTCGCACGATTTTCAACACGATGTTTGGTGCGCGTATACACAATGCGACTATTAACGTTGGTGTCTGTCCAAAAACTGCAGAACGTCAAACGAACATGATTGGCAGTGCTCAAACTGTCATTCTCATACCGCATGTCAAAAATATTTAGCTGCATCACAGCTGGGCCCCCTCCCCTACTACAATATATGTATGTATGTATACACATGTAATAAAATGATTTCCTTGAAATTAATGTAATATTTTTGGTAACACCTTAAACCACTATGCAACTCAATTAAAATAAAAAAAAATATCATTAAAAACGATTTCAAGTTAAATATGATTTCACTTCAATGAATAGTAAATATGAATTAATCATAAATTGTAAATATCTTTGTATAGAAATTGTAAATTAAAGCATTCGCATCTTTGTAAAACTCATCATCAACATCAACATCATCATCATTACTCGTAAATGATGCATTGAAATATTGAATGTTTATAAAGCGATTGCATTGCATTCTTCATTTGATGGTGTGGTCAATTCGCAAAAGATTATTTTCACAGACAGCAGCCAGATAAACAAACAAACATACCATATAAGCAAGGTAGTGAGAGAATAATCAAAAAGGCAGAAACAGATGCAGATACATATGGAGATACAGATACATATTAATGAACAAATGAACAATCGAAGGCGTGGAAATGAAATAATTTTGAAAAACTGTAAATTAATTGAAGAACGTTTCATCTGACTTGATGTTTTTCATAAATTTCACTTGACTTTTATTCATTATTGATTTTATTGTATACTCGTATCTACACATATTAATGCGTGCCAAATTTCCTGGGCCGCCACATTTGCACTTGGCCAACAATCATGGAAACATCATGGGCCCTCTGTCCATAACTCTTCTACTTGCGCATTTCCGGCCAATGTTAATGTTTATTTAGGTTTATTGAATTTATCGTTCACATGTATATGAAATGCCGAAATAGTTTCAATTGTTTTCACTTTGACAGCGTCTGCTCCAGCGCCCATCTACTCTCAAAAGCATACATTTCACTTCACTCAAATATTGTATGTACCATATACTCGAAGTATGTTTAATCCATTTGATCGATGCACAAACAACATGTAAAGGATATTCAGCAACAACACAATATCATATAGTAGATAGGAAACATAGACAGATATCAAGTCCAATTCAAATACAAATAGTAGTACAACAAAAAGGATTAGAGTAACAAAAGTCTAGTTTTAGCTTAGGATGGATGGAGAAATGTTGAAAAGACAGACACAGACTGACGGACAAAATGTTCAGGAAAATGGATTCGAATGGAATTATTACAAATAAATAAAATAAACTTTGATAAAGCGCTTACAAAAACATAAAACAACAATAAAATCAACAAAAATCAATTGAACAATGATTATTTGTTGATGTAATGTTTTATTCTATTCTATTCTATTGTACGAGTATTGAATTCTATTTTTCCTTTATATTCTTTTTTCATTTTTATTTTTATAAACAATTTGATGGATAACATTTGAGTTTGGCATGTGCTCTTTGTCCACACACACACACACACATGTGAGTTTATTTGTTTGCAATAGAATTTCTTTTGTCATCGAATACTTAATACTGTGTACTATATAAATCCCGAGTAAATCACTATGTAATTGATGCGTAACATTGTTCAAATAAACTCACTCGTACTCATTCACTCACTCACTCATTCACAAATGTCAAGTGATTAGATATGAATTTTTCGACATTTTTTGTCATTTAACAGTTGATTTTGCTGGATTTTAACTAACTGTATCGATAAACAAACAATATGAAAATATACCTAACACTAGTGTAAAAACTAGATATTGTCATTTTAGGCTGATGTTTGTAACGCATTGATGCTTTCAAAAAGTATCAATATGCGTAAGATATGTGTACTAACATACATACTGTATAAATATAGGATGGAATCTGATATAGAATTTGAATGTTGGAATGTTTAAATGGGATAGAATTTTATTTTTGAATTGGCAGGTTGGATTGTCATAAATATGTTTAGAGGTTTAGGACACAGGACAGAACAATTCGATTTTGTCTTGTCACTGTGACTAGTCATCAATAATCAAATGTGTCTTGTCGATATTGTGTTGCCATGAAGCCACCGTTTCCTGGCAGAAGGTTCATTCACTGCATAAGATATATTAACCGACGATGCTAGCGACGAACGTCCGAGGAGTGTCTTTGTATTACGCGTCTGAACTAATACTTTTACTTAGTATAACAAAAGGAATAGTTCTGAAAGAACGCCTAGATTTTCTTGTCTATTCTATATACATACAAAGAAATGATGTTTTTTAACATCCCGATGAGAGCCACTATTACGATAAAATCTAGAAACGCCCATTAGTTTCTCAATTATTGGTGAGTTGAGTTTTCTATTTGCTTTAAACGTAATATCTATTAATTTATAAAGAACTAAGATGAACTAATATGAGCGAAATCGACAAAGGTCTTCAGCTCAAGGGAGAATTAAGAAGGAAAGGGAGAAGAATAAGAAAAGTAAGTGCAAGACCAGACTTCAATGGGAATTGACTCTAGAATGTCAGCTTGGCACACTTACCTCCGAGCCATCGCATAATATACTTGTATCTTTTAGCTATAATGATCCTACTGATGGACCATCAGTACAGTATGTATAAGAAATGCTTATGTAAAATATAATGAGTATATTCAGTGAGAAAAAATATATCATTCTTTCACATCTTTGGTTTTTTTTATTACCATTTTTTTTTTTTTTTTTGTATATATGAGGTTGAGTGGAATTCCTTCTGACCTATAGCCACCGTCGTGTCTACGTGTGTGGTGTCTCCACTAAACCTCCCTCTATGTATTACTGTAAAGTAGGCATCCTTTGAGCATTCTTCCATTGCCCTTTGAGGTCATTCTTCTGGTCACCTACGTCTATATTCATTGCATTTGTCGGCATGCGCCATGACTTGGGGAAGGCGGGGTCGTCAGGCCCGTGACTCTTGCCGGAAGTCCCCCTGCCAATATTTTATTACCATTTTATACTAACAAATTTAATATTTTAATAATAAATAACTGATGATAGTATTATTTATTTCTTTTTAACAATTTTCTATTATTTTTTTTTTAATTTATGTGTGTGGTTCAAATTTAATTTAACCTGATCATATTCGGTTGTATATTCAATAGAAATGTGTTACACATATTGCATTGCTAAGCTTTATATTTGCTTTATTGTACCATGATGATATCACTGCACATCTGATGCACTCAACTGACTGTCTAAGAATAAACCGTACTAAGAGGGCGAGGGCAATAGCTCTCATACATGTCTCACTCGCGCTCATGAGTGCGTATAGTGTTCTCTCGCTCATACTCACAACGGCATTACAATTGAGTCTGGCGGGAGTTTGGCCCATCGGATCGGTCTGGCACTTTGCAAAAACTTTTAAAATAGTTGTCTGACTAACATATATAAAAATGGTGCATGAGAAAAAAAGTGATATTAAAATTCTTGTTGACAACTTTAAAGCGTCTGGTAGAGGAAACGGCCGACGGGACGTGTCTGGCAGTATTGATTACTGATTCTTGATTATATTCTCTAACATATATGTGAACATCAACCATGAGAAAGTAAGTGAGAAACTCGTTTTTCACTGCAGAACTGAAATTGTTAAAACGATGTATCTTGGAGAAAATGGTCAATACTGGAAATTGAAGGTGAAAAGACATGCTAAATGATGATTTATGTGGTTTTATGTAAAAAAAATTTCTGCTCATGTTACATTGGTTCGAAAATGGTTAAAAACGTCATTTTTGCACCTTTGGGTTGGAATATCTCAAATTCCTGACGTGATAAAGCCTTTTCGAGGTCAGATTCGTTTTTAGGATGTCAAAATCCTTCGGAAACAACTAGTGCGGTTTCTGTTTCCAAAAAAAAAGTCAAGTTTCGCAGGTTATCTGGTAAGCACTCAATTTTACACATTTTGTCCATAAGAAAATAAGTGATGTCTGGCGGCTCTGGGATCTTCATCTATAAATATATACGCTAAACCAAAAAATATATGTCGAAGGAAAAGAGTAACCATATTACAGTCAAGAATTTCTGCTTGGGTGAGAACGTTGCTACAATACTGGAAATGCTCGTGCAAGCATGATAGGTTCAATGGTGGCAGTCTGGCAAGGCTGTCAAAAAGAAGAAAAAAAGACAGCGGAAAGAACTATCATTGTCATTCATTCTCTTTCTTCTAAGTATGACAAAGCGGTATCGTTATAATATACGTACAACATGTAAGTTAGATATTACAAAAATAGGTATCTCAAAATCAACATAACACTTCAAAAGTTGCCTTAATGACAGAAACGAAGTATGACAACATGACTAAATTTCAAACATTACTAATTGAAAATTACATGTACTATTTATACAAATCTACCGTTAAAATGAATCCCATATGAATTACCTAAAATATGTCACTCACTTCTCACTTGGCTGCCCATTCCAAAGCTTCCTTCTTCTGCATACCAAATTAGCAATGTTTCCTGTCACGTTTCCTCATTAACGCAACAATTAAATTAAACTCAATTGTAATTGGAACAAATCGAATAGTATCGAAATGAAACGCTTGTACGTGATTTCAATGAACATTTTACTACTACTTGAAGTAAATACCATAGTCCAAAGTATTGTTGTATATATGTATCTTTTACATTCTACAATACTATTATAAGTAGTACAGAGGAGTGTTTGTGCATTTTACTATTTTGGTTTTATTTTATTATTTTTCTTCTTTAAAGCGACGCACATTTGAATTTAATTAACAATATAAAAACTAGCAGAATGAAAATGGAAAAGGAAAATGAAAATGAATAAAATCTTAACAAGAAGTACTATATTTTGTACAGTTAAATTGTTTTTCAATAAAACAAATAAACACGATTTCAATGAAATGCACGCAGGAAACGTGCACAGCACGAGCAATGAGAGAATTCAACTCAACTCAAAGCGATTTACATTGAATTAGTTAATAATTGAAATGAGAATTTCACTTTGATGACAGCGCACATTTAGTTGCCCCAAATGCCAAAGACTTGTTTAGATTTCAGTAAAGAATAATACAAAAAAAAACACAAAACAAAACAACCACAAATACAAGAAACAGAACCAGAAGTAAAATCAAAAGATATAGTAGCAAAGGGGTGAAGTGTAATGAGTATCTCGTATCTTCTAATGCAACAGTAGGCAACAAAAGCAGGAAAGCTCTAAAGATATAAAACGTGTGGCATGGCATCGCAGAAAAGCGTTCAATTTTTGGAAAAACAAACGAAGAAGAAGTTGAAGAACAGTGGTAACAAAAACAGCAACAAATATTCAGCAAACGCATACAGAAAAATGTTCAACAAATAAACCGAAAACTGAACTGAATTCAACCGGAAGCCAATGTAAATAAAATGCATTGCAATGTTTGTCTCCGCACAAAAAGCATAGAATAACCAAAGTATGAGAAACACTTTGATCTTGCCCCAAAAATAGAAAAGAATGAATAACATTTACGCCATATTCAACACAACACAACCCAATACAAACGACACAATCACACAGATACATGCTACAATATTTCAAACCATACCACAATCATACCAAATCGCCATCACATCCATGTCTCAATCATTGAGTCAGTCAGGCAAATACTCAGTCAGTCAGTAAGTTGGTGTTATTTTTTTTGGATGCTGAAAGGGTTTTTCCTTTCGCTTATATTTGTTTGCATTTCAACTTGGTGGAAATGTTTAAACAAAAAACAACACATACATATAGATACATTCACTACCCCATACATAGACACACATACAATTAAAGCATCAATTGAACTGGCATCTAATTAGACCGCCCTTTCTTTGAGGTGGTTTGAGGCGCCCTACAAAGAAATCAAAGTATCTACCACTACAATATTTAGTACTCACTCACTCACTCACTTTGTTTCAACTTGATTTATTTACCTATTTAAAGTTTTTATTTCATTTTTCTGTTTGTATTTTCTTTTTGTAAAATTGTAAATATCCTCTCAAGTTTTAGGGTACTTTTAAAGACCCGAGGGCATTCATTGTACTAAAGTGATTGATTTAATGTCAAAATGTTGTTTAAATAAACAAATTGAATTCTATTTTCATCTGTTTTACTCTTGTTCGAAAGAGCTTTTCCTATTCGGAAAATTCTAATTGATAAAAGATTAGTTGAGTGCTTTTCAAATAAACGAAAATCAAAAATAAAACTGAGGAAACAAAACAATGACTAAAGTCATACATCAAGTACTTAAGTAGTAATAGATGGTTGTTCCCTTAGATCATAACAGGAAATTTTAAATAATGTGAGAAAATTTCTTAAAATTCGATCAAAGAATGTTTTTCTATAAGTCAAAAGAGGAAATGCGTTTTTCTAATTTATGAATAGTCCGAGAGTTTGTATGCAAAAGAATGAAGATAGAAACATCAGACACCGCAAAATGTTATAATATTTCTTTGTAAATAAAAAATACAAAGAAATTCTAAGGATACTACAACAACAATGTGTCTACAATAGTTTTAGCCGTTTCTTCATGTTAGGGAACAAAAAAAAGTCGCAGGGAGCCAGATCGGGTGAATACGGGGGTGCGGCAGCGATTCATAACGAAATTCATACAGTTTGGCGGATACAACACCAGATGTATGTGCTGGTGCGTTATCGTGATGAAACGACACCTTGTTTATCGCCAAATGCGGCCATGTCTCCTTTAATTTTTTGTCGAAGCGGTCCAATAACTCACTGTAGTATTGTCCAGTGATCGTTCTTCCTTTTTCTAAAAAATCCATGAGGATGACGCCCTTCGCTTCCTAAAAAATTGTCGCCATGACCTTACCGGCCAATGGGACCGTCTTCGTTTTCTTTGGTGCAGATTCACCGGGAGAAATCCATTCTTTTGATTGTTGCTTAGTTTCTGGTGTGTAATGATGAATCCAGGTTTCATCAACGGTGACAACTCGACGCAAAAAGTCCTTCGGATCACGCTTAAATTGCCCCAAACACAGCTTCGAAGTTGACACCCGCATACGCTTATTGCCCAGCGTGAGCAATCGCGGCACCCATCGGGCCGACAATTTTTTCATCGCCAACTAATCATGTAAAATATTAATTGCCGTTCCGGTCGACACACCTACGTCCTTTGCTACTTCGCGCACTTTCGTTCGTCGATCAGCGAGAAACATGTCGTGGACTTTTTCAATGATTTCCTCCGTAACCACGTCTGCCGGGCGTCATGGTCGCTCCTCATCAAAAACGGATGTTCGCCCACGTTTAAATTCGTTGCACCAATATCTACCTGTGGTCATAGATGGCGACGTGTCCCCATAAACTTCATCACACTAACTTCACTCAGGAACGTCCTCTATCGTCAAACACGGGTACTTAATGCACCGCCCTCGTACTTCTCAGACCGCCGATTTGGTTGTGCCAGCTAACATAATAATATTACAAAAAATTAAAGATAAACTTAACGAATGTTTCGAAAATGTTATCATATCAGTATTTGTTGAGAAAGCCTTTCTGTTTTAACAGGTTGCATAGACATTATAAGATGATGGCACCATTCCACAAGTATTGCATTCCAGGATTCTTTGACTTTTTCGAAGAACATATCCAAATTTGCTATGTTCTGACGAGCAATGCCTTTTTAATGTTGTTCCATAAATGTTCGATGGTATTGAGGTCTGGACTGGACGACGGCCATTCAGAACGGTGACAGAATTTTGTTCCAAATTATGTTTTGTTAGGACCTCAGTATGCTTTGGGTCATTATCGTGCTGATAAGTTCAAATGACTAGCATATTTTCATATGCCCAAGGCAGTAACACTTCACGAAAAATGTCGACATATTTCTCCATGGTGAGATTTCCTTCAATACGATATATTGAACTAACTCCATTCCAAGCAAATCGAACGACGATGTGGAGCCAGCTTCAAGAGATTATTCAGCCAGATGCCGACGCAAAGCATATTGAGCGTGAAACCCAGATTTAATTGTCAGAGTCACCACTTCAGGTGTAGGAGCGGCCGGGTAAGGCTAATGTAATTTACATACAACAAAATAGAATCTTTGCCAAGTGCACAGCCTCGATTTTAAATGTGAATGTGAGTTGACTCCTCGATTCACTGTGATGCGTGCAAAACTCTAGGATCCACAAAAACCACAGGTAAGTAAGAGCATAAAACTGAAGTTCAATTTTTTTTCTACTGAACTAGTTCATACATTTCTAAATGCCTAACAAGCAGCTGAAGTATATTACAGTTGTACTATTTTTTCTAAAGTATTTATGAAACCGTGAGATTTCTGGGTTTAAGTCGCTCTAGCCGACATACTTATAGGCCCATCGACTTTAGTTTGAGTGGAAGCTTCTTCATTTCTATGATGTCTTAATGAGCCCACTGCAATTTTTTTTATCTGCGATGTGGTGTATTGTACTTTTTTAAATTTCTGCTAAAAATACAACCAAATTTTTCAAAGAGTGTTTTTGAAACTATAAATTAGATACTCTTGTGATGACTTAAACAAAGTATTAAAAAACTTTATGTAATAAATGACAATTTTGCTGCAGCAAATGCATACAAAGTAATCAGAGAAAGAAAATTTATCCCACTCGCACGACTTTTCAAATAATGGTAATACGTCGTAGCCACTTCCGAGAGACATATGTATACCATAGTAGACTATGTCGCATTAGTGACAATTAGCTTCATTTTTGACATAGAAGCCATGTACGTAAGCAACCAAAAAAACCACCTTAAACCGCAGCCAACGCATTTATCTAATGCGAGGAGATAGTCACACATTTTTGGGGGTACTAGGAGAAAATCACTGGATAAGGTGGTCAGTTAGTTATTCATCTATCCATCCATCTCTGAAATGCCACAAAACCAACAACACAAACCGTGGTCAACTAATTGAACACACATACACACATATACACACTCATACCAATACCTATAGTCATACGGTTATGCATTGGAGGATCGAAGAAAGGATGATGGACGGCAGGCAGCGACAATGACCGCAAGCAGCAACCGTCACCACAGCATGACTCAGCTCAGTTAGGAGCTTGTGCTAACAAGGATATTTAATTTCAAACCATAATTTCATTACGAAAATATTCACTAAGCGAAAAGAGGCTTTTCGGAAACAAAACACAGAAACTATGGACAAAATTTATTTGAAATATTTAGTGAAAATACAATTTTCTGAATATACTCGTACGAGTATGCATGCAATTTTTATTTAGGTCTATAGATCCGCTTATGTTTACAATAGAAGATTATAATAAAGAGTAAAGAGAACAGAAGAGAAAGGGGAATGAAAGTTTTCAAATAATTTAGTCATAATATTTAAGTAAAATTCAATATGCAATATTACTTGTATACATCATAAAGATACTATGAACTCAAATACTCAGTAATAGATACAAATTTTGATGTATTACATTGAGCTTATAAGATAGACGACATATTGACAGATATACCACAATATAAACATTTTAGGTATTGCAGATTTGCCTACACAAACAAGGATGTTCATTATTATGATGATGAAGATGAAAAAGGAGTTAGATATCGACAGAAGACAGTACGAACGCACTTCATTCGAGCACAAAGACCACATGCTCAAGCAGAAGGAAGATAGATACACAAATAGTCATTCATATATGAATATTTATTAATTTGTGTATTTGTATTTACACGCTGCTAACATATTCATAGACAATTGGCAAATGTAATTAAATACGTTTACAAAAGCTCAACAAATGTTGGCATTGTTGGCACATAACACAATATGGGGGCGACAGAATTGCCAACTTGCTAACAGGGCCAAATGAGGCGGCACAGAACTGGTAAAACACACCACAAACCTCAGTCGAACCAATAGAGAAATCTCATAGTCGTTGTAGCTATAGACTCGTGCCACATACCTACCCCACACTCATCCCACATGCCACATACTACACACTCATGCACACATAACATATGCCACATGCCGAGTCTATAGACAACTACAGAGGTTTGCCATATTTGTGTGCCGTTCCGAATGTGAGAGTGACATGTTAAGAACAACTGTGTATCTATGGTATGTAATACTATAGTATTGTGCATAGGCTGTTTTATTGTGGATGGCAAAAGATACTTTTACATTTTATTTGCTGTATAAATGCTTAATTAAAATGTATTTCATTTTGCAAGATAATTTCAATTCATTTAATTTTTGTTTCTGAAAGCAACACAATCACAATGAATTTTATAAAGGAGGAGTCCTAAACTTTTATCAAAGGATTGATATTAGCAAAACAACATTTTTTTGGCAGTAAAGTAAATGAAAATTGACTTCAGGGCTGGTACTTTATCATCCTTGTTCTTCTATTGAACTGTTATTGAAGCAGTTTTTTCTCTAATCAATATAGAGGAAGGAAAATTAAATGTAATGAATTCAATATCCGATGTGTTTACCTACAAAAGTTTTGAACATAATCAAGAATTTACATTGATATACTAATATAGTACCTTTACACGTCTCATAAGAAAAATTATGTAATGAAAATGGCAGGAAAACCTTGCTAAGAACCTAGAACTATAACTATTGTATTTGACTGGTCAAAAGACAAAGTACCAATCAATATGTGCAATATAAGATTTCTTAAGCATAAAGTTATTTATTGCCAGAGAGATTTGGTCATCTAGCGACCTAACATTGGCCGCATAATGCAGTTGATTAGTTAAAAAGAAAAATGGGAGAGCGACCCAAAGGGTGCCATATTACTAAGCCTACGCTGTCCGTCCGTCCATCCGTCAATGAGCTCTATCTCATGAACTGTAATATGTAGACATTTAAAATTTTCACAATTGTCTCTATAACGACAAACACTAAAAATAAAATAAAGCCAACAAATTAAAGGGGTCCCCATACAAGAAACTTTTGCCCCAATATGCACTGCATGCAGTTTTTCGTAGTATACTTAGGAGCTGTTTGAATATTCCATTTTTGCGACAAAAACAATAACAAATTACGGAGCCCGTTAATTATTCCCAGGGGACCCAAATTTCTGAGCCATACAACATTATAGGTACAAAAATCATCTTAAGTATGATAAGTTTATTTTGTAGTGATAGCTGGAATATACGGTTTATAAACGGATATAGGATGGAAATGGTTTTATTGACATTATCGATGGTTTACCTATGCGCTCCTTGAAGATAAGCTTCTTGTCGGGGAAGAGGCCACGGTATCGGATAGTATTCTCCCATATGATGCTACATCCATTTAGTTGCAACTCAAAATTAGGTAGAAAACATTCCTTTCGCTTCTTAGTAGAGATGAGCTAAATAGTGGCACAGTGATTCAAAACTGTGATTGAGTCTAACTCATCACTACTTCTTAGTGAAGTAAATTGCTTCAGTTTTTTCAACATTTCTTTTACTTACTTTCCATCGTCTAAAATAACTAGATAGGAATACAAGTGCATTCTGAAGTTTGATAAGGATCGCAATGCAGGATTCACCTGTGCAGTATAAAGCCGTGTCATCTGACGGTATGCTGTCTTCAATCATTGGAATGTCATGATTGTATATTATGTAGTACAGGCCTTAGTACAGAACCTTGCGGGGCACAAATCATATGTTTAACGGATTAAAAGACATCCATGGATACATGAAAGAATCTGTCCCATAGGAAGCTTTGAATTGATTTAGTTGAGGTATTTTGGTGTGGTTGTTTTCGATAATTTGTGGATCACACCGTTATGCAATACCGTATTAAAGACGGTTTGAAGTTCTATAGTTAACATCCCGACTGATTTTTTCTGATTCATCTGTTCATGCACAAAATTGGTTAGTTTCTCTAATGGATGGATACTGTTCAAAAGGGGTCTGGAACCGGATTATGCAGTGGACAATAAATAATTTTAAAGCGATTTGAATAGGGAATGATTATAAATCGTTCTTATTGCATCGACTTGATGTGAAACTCAAAATTAATGCTTATCATTTCTATACCGCTTAAGAGCAACTGATCAACAAAATTTAGTTTAAAGACAAGTTTATATATGGTATAAACAGAATCGCAATCAGAAAATCTTAAAAAATAAGTGTTCCAAGTCAAACCAATTTCAGTTAAAACGCATTTTCAAATCAATAAATGAGATACGATGTTATCAGTTCTAACAAGAAATATTTTTATTGCAATAACAAAAAACAAAAAAAAAATCAATACAATTTGGTTTATTTTAATAAAAACTTTGATTCTCTGATAAATTTCTAAATAAATAAATTTGCTTATTCCTCATAAATCAAAGTCCAAAAAATGTTCTATCTTTTATCCAATTAGAGAAAATGTTTCCTTTAAATCATCATTTGCAAAGTTTTATACAATTCTATTTTTTTTTTCTTTTGTTTTTCTATCATTTGTTTATAGGTCATGCAGCTGTCTCTCTGACTCTGACTCTGGATCTGGCATCTCATGTCCTATCTTCTCTTCTCTTAACAATAAAATAAATGGCCAAACTTTAATAGTCATACAAGTTTCCTTTTTCAAATCAAAAAGAGACACAGCTGAGCCTAGAAATCAAATAGCACAAAAGAAAGTTGTGAACAAGTTTCTCTCTTAAGCTTATTTCTGGGGGTGTGAGGGTTTAATGCGGGGCTTAAGAGCACAAAGACAAAGCGGATTGTAAATTTGGTAAATCGCAATGCAAACTGCGTCAAAATAAAAATAATGTTTGCTACTTAGGAGAGTCCAAAAGAAAGAAAAAAACGAAAAAAATAAATAAAAGATAAAAATATCTAAGAGTTTTAGACGAAAAAAAATAAAAATAAATAGAAAACAGAAGCAATGAAAGTTCTGACATTAAAAATCCAAAACTTATGTATTTGCTAAAATCGTATCATTAGATAAGAAAACATTTGTCCTTTTCAACAAGCATGACTTTGATCTCAACTAAAGCATAAGACATGATATATTGTAAATATCTGATGTGCTGTTTTTGGAGCTTAGTGAAGTTTTTAAGGAAGAAACATGTGTGGATAAAAAAAGCAGCATTCGAATCAAGTTCAAAGCACAATTAATGTAATTAGTTAATGTCAAAGGGCATTAACCTAAAAGCACAGTGTCTCATAGCATATCAAACCCACCCTCTATCCTCCTTAAGCTTAACAGGTTTGGTTATTAACCATGTCTTATTTATCAATGTTACAGATACCATATGAGAGACATACATATCCTTATTAATGCCGCCACCATTATTCAACAAAAACTAGTAAGTCAAACTCAATTGTACTTTGGACAACCAAAATCGCTCGTGGGTCAAAACCAAACAAAATCAGCTTTATTTAGTTGGCCTCAACAACTCATTTCGACGGACTTTTGGCTAATTTCTAATTTGTTTGACTTTAGCTTCTTCATTAGATTGCCAACACATATGTAGTATGCAGGTCATGACTGAGTCACAAGCCGCAGACAGCACAGACAAATAAATCTATCTATCTATGTTAGATACAATATTTAATTGTCTCGCTGCCCTTTTCTCCTTTAATTTCTTTGTAACCATGAATGTATGAATTTCTGTGCTTTGTCAGTGTCAAGTAGCGCGAATATTTTTATGCTTTGGCACGTACATAAATGTCTAGCGGCAGCCACCCGCACACCCATCAACCATCAACTAAGCCAGGCGAGGCCAGGACAGGCCTGGCCAGGTTAGGCAAGCCAACTTGAGTGAGTTCATCTTGGCTTGGCTAATGAGACAATGAGACAGCCTGTAGGTGTCCTATTCAAGTCATGTGAATGTAATTGACAGCAAGTTAAACATAATAAAAATGCCAATAACAAATGACTGACTGACTCTATAGACTCCTCAAACTGGGTGGCTTCTTCATGTCTTGTCTCACAGAAAACATATAAATGAAGGCCCGCCCGGAAGTTTGCAATTTTGCATAGCAAACGATAAGACTTTCTGCTGTATTAGTCTCATAATGTTCCATGTAAATAGATACCGATACATGCATACTATATTTGCAAAAGGGTTTTAATGTTAACCAAAAATCACAAAAACACACATACATCAACCCAACCGACCCTTCCGACCCAACCAACCAACGACCGACCGACAGACTAACAACCATCCAAATAACAATGAGAGCGGAAATATTTTGCCAATAGCAACAAACAAAGCCAACAAACAACTTTGTTTGTTTGAGAAATCTCGCCTAGACTTAGAGACTTGGTCTTGGAATATATATTTTTATTATGCTTAAAATGCACAACAATAAACATAAATACCCAACGATGAAGCGCTATGCAGCGGAATATTGCAGCAGTAACATACAAGCAAATTATCTTATAGATGCATCTAAATATTACAAACATCGATGCTAGTGCAATATATACTCATACCATACTTTTGTATTGTATTGTAGTTTAGTTTTTTGCATTGACTAACAGAGGGTGGGTGGATGGAAGCAAATGCAACAACGGATGCCTTTCGGTTAAGAAGCGAAAAGGTGATTTATTTGAACATGGTTATCAACTTAAAGAATAACAGGAGCACCAGCAACAACACTAACAACAATAACAACAACAATGCTGACGACGATGACGATGACTATAATGTCTGTCCATCTATTTTCTTTTCTTTTTCGATCTTATTTTACTATGCAACAATAACCAAAGTCGGCATGGCAAACAATGGGTTCGGGATACCGAAACTGAATCAAAGTAAACTTCTTTGGCTTATACATAGTTCTACCTGCTGCCGGTCTCTACAAACAATTGCGACGAGAAAGTGCGCGCAACTGTAAGATACGATTACATTCAAGCTTCATGTATCTCTATGCATCTACATACATCTGCAGTTCGAACAGAATTATGTGTCTATATCTGTAAAGACACTGTAAGAAATTTAGTAAAACAAATAATCTATAGTAAAATGGAAAAGGTATTAGTAAATTGGCAGATCCAAAGGCATTGGTATCCAGTGACTAAAACATTAGTCTAAAAAAACTTAATTCACTTCACAAGTGCATCAATGATGGATAGTAAATCGAATGCCGATCTACAATGAACCATTGAACGAGGAACATACCAAAGTAACCTCATCTCCAGACCACCAAGAACAATGGAAAACAGTACACAGCAAAAAGCGCTTGCAATGTGAACCCTCAGTGAAAGATATTTGCGAACTAACTGACAGTAATCCTCAGGCCTGAGTGCAAGGGAGAAACAATTGAAGAAAAAAGGATGAGTACAACCTGCAACGGTATAAGAGCACTGCGAAGAATGGAATTATTTTGGAGACGGTACACAGTATATGGCACGGAGCTGGATATGTGAGCTCCTACCCATTAGAAGAAGCAGAGATGGAATGGTGAAGGGATAGAGTCTATAAAAAAAATATAAACAATATAAAAAAATGTAAAAAAATGTAAAACCGGCTGACATTTATCAACTAATTCTGGGGATATGTAAATGCCTCGCCCTTGTATTAGATAAATATTAGAAAACAAAGTCACCATACTCCGTCTGTCTAAACGCAACTAACTCAAAAACTACCAATGTGATTTTTATACGATTTCGACCAATGAACAGAGTGATTCATTAGGAAGGTTGTATGTACATCATTTATTAAAATTTTGCGTTAATTGGCTGAAATATGACGATGATGGTTGGAGGTGTAGGTAAAAATCATGCCGATTGGAAGCATATAAATACAATGTATTACTCTATTGAAGTGTATATTTCTTAGAAATTGTTGTTGCTAGAGTTAGAGTTACGAACAATGCATAACTCCAGCTTTACATTAAGCAATTCTGTGGCAGAACTGTTTCTCACAATATTTGTTTGTGGAGAAGGGAAGCATGATGCCCAGGTTTTTCTTTATCTTCTTTCAAGTATTTCATTGTTTCTTCATATTGGACTTCCTTTTGTAGAGTGTGAATGAAGTGAGGGGACTGCTTATGCCAAAGACAATGAAATTACATATGTACACTGTGCAAATCGCTCACCCGTGATAAGCCAGGGTGGATTGCTACTGTTTCTATATTTCAAATTTTAAATAATTGGGACTGCAGGGTATTCAAAAGGTGAGTTAACTTGACAATGGTCACAACTTAATTAAATAAAATATAATTGTAATTTAATTCAAAAATTTCTTTCTGTGCATCATCAAAATAGAAGTCTCAAAAATAAATTCAAAATGTATCGATATGTTGTTAACCTCTGAATGTTTGTATCTAAAAGCCAAGGCAACAACAACAACAATAAGAACAAGATGCACTCCATGAACGGCAGCAGCAACAAAAACACATATACCAGTGTAGAGAAGGTAGTAACATTTTTGTATCTCCAGTTGCATACAATTTGGCTGGCAGCGAAATTTATTTGAAATCAATGCTCACAACATTCTTTACCTTTTACTGTAAGCAGCAAGTCAAGCTCACAATTTTATAATACACAAGAATATCTTTAAAAATTTTATATATTCTGTCTTGTTTTATTATTGTTTTACCAGAGCACGACGAAACAGATGAGGATGAAGATGAAAAGAACTAAGAAACTAAGTAAAATATATGCTAGAGGCCTTTTTGTAGCAGAAACAATAATTGAATAAAGCATTCAAATGTATCTGAGTATATATATGTGTGTGTGTGTTTGTGTGTTATGTAAAATGAATGAATTTTGTAAAAGTAAATGGTCACGAGTAAATCGAGAACTAAAAACCAAAAACTGTATCTACGACGCCCGCAAACTATTATTGACCATTAAAAAACTTTATATGGGCAAATGATAATGAATGCAAAGACACAAATGTAGAGGCATAAAGAGAGTAACAAAACTAAGAACAAGGAAAAAAAAACAACAACTAACTAATGTACATTGCACAGATACAAACATACATCAACAAGTTGCTTAAAAGATACATATTTATACAACAGATAGATGGTAACAACGGGACACATGGAACGACATCCATACAAACATCATCAAACAAGACAAGTTAGTTGAAGTTTGACTAGACGCTTTATTGGATTTATTTTCCATTCTGAGTACTGCTAGTAGAATAGCAAATGTTGTTTTGGAAAATAAAGTAAACTCAAATAGTCAGAAATACGAGTACACATATGCATGTCTATAGAGAGATGTGAACAAGTTACATCGATAGATAGTTAGATGGATGAAAGACCAAACGAACAGTAGATACTTGTATCTGCCACAAGCTGTAACTGTTCATACAACATTCGGTAGTAACAACAACATGAATGAATCTGACTTGAAATTATGAGACCACCTTGGTGTATTTCAGCTCAGGCAAATCTTATTGATGACTGCAGTAGACTCCGACCACTACCATATGCAATCAGGAAACCTACTACATACTCGTACTAGCATAAGCTGGTGAACAGAAATCGCATCCGTCGATTTTCTATTTTAATTTCAAAAACAAAGTTTACGTTTTAAAAATTGTTTAAATCAATAACAACAACCAACAACTTCTACATTACTACGATTACATAGAAGTATGAGAGGAGTAAGTGTGTTCAATGGCGGCAACATTTGGACGATTCGCATCGTCTGCACTTGTATCTGTAGTTGGTTATATTTTTTTTCTCTGTATCTCTGTATCTGTATCTGCATCTGCTGAAGCTTGTAGATGTTACTGGTGCCTGCCTGACTGACTGCCTATCGGCTGTAAAAGTGTGAAATGCATTTTGTGTTTGATTTTAGCTTCGTCCAATCGTTCCTACTTCATTCGGTGAATACACTTTACTTCGTTTTGTTTTATTTGTTTTTTGCTTTTAGATACACTCATCATCACTCTAAGGTTTAGACCTGTTGTGGGTTTTTTGGCTTAAATATTCTTTGTAGTCTTGTGTGTTGAAATCTTCTTTACTGTCATAGCTATCAGCTAAATTGATTTCTCTTCCTTTTCGGTTTTTTATAGAGAAGAGTTCTCTTTTTTTTTTGAATTTTTATGTTCCGTTACTTAAGAAGAATTTGAAAGATACTTTGATTTGCACTTTACCTATTTACCTTATTGTTTTTGATTGCTTATACATTAAAGATTTAATTGTAGAACGGATTTTCAAAAAATTATGATTTATTATGACACGAACACATGACTTCGTTAGAAGTTAATAACAAAAATTTTTTGGATAAATTATTTATTATGCCTCAAAGATTGGTAATAAAAAAGAGGATGAACTAGCCTAGAAATGCCATTAAATGATCTGATGTCCTTAAGGCAATTCAAAGCCCTTCTGAGAGATTTAAATAGTCACTATAGACTGTAGAACGAACTGATACATTTGAACATTGCTTAAGATTCTAATAATAAACAAGAATTGCAATTATATTCAGAAATATTGATTGATCTGTATCCCTTCTAAAATACATGAATTTGTGGGATGAAAGTGTACATCATCAAAATTTATTTAAAATTGATCTGGAAGTTGTCTCCAATGAGTAAAATTTCCTTTGTAACTATCGCTAAAATCTAAAAGTTGTGTACTTGTTTGAAGCACAATAAGGGTAGGCGTGACGACACGTCAAATGTTTGATCAAAAAAGAAGAGATTTGACGTGTCTACGAGAATGATTTGAGCTTTAATCAAATGTTTGACAAAATTGAAAAGGTTTTGTCTTTCATCAAACATAATCTTTATTTGCCATTTGATAAGTTTATGGCAAAATGTTGTCATCATGATGAAATCGTCCTCTTGTTGTGAGCAGACTTGCGGACAATGAAAAATTAAAAACGAACGTAAAATGAGGTCGGAAAACAAACAAAATGGAAATGATTTATTGGACTATAAATGAAATTACCCACGTGTGCGAGTGAGATGGCAGAACATGACAAACATGACCATGAAGAAAGTTTGGTCATGTATTAAGCGGTAGTCATGTGCAGTAAATTAAATTAAAAACCGGTGCACCATGCATTTACTCTATGTATTATTGCCGCAAAAGAAGAAGCCGAGGAAGAAGTAGGTAAAAATAATATGGCGAGATAAAGCAAAAAGTGTCCTCAAGCAAATTTTATCGAATAAAGATGATTTTCTAAAATATTTGCCGAGAAATGATTATACAAATATTACAGCTAAACAATCAGTATCCAATAAATGTTTGGGAAGGAGAGGCAGAGCAACGTCTGCCCGTGGTATCTAGTACACTATTTAGTATATATTTAACTGCTGATTCAAGTAACATTGCCACCGGCAAAGACCATAAACCAGACCAGACGTTTTCCGGTGTATGCTGCCGCATAATCGATGTGTTCACTGTGTACGCTTCAAAAACAACTAAAAAATACGAAATTTGACAAACTACATTTGAGTAGTGCATGGGTAATGCATCAAACCAATTTGATCAATCATTTGACGTGCATATTTTTCCCTTTAACATGTAAAAAAAATATGTAAGTATTATATCTTAGCTTCAGATAAGTCATGTGCTTGCGTTTCTTTATATTAGTGTATAATTTTAATCACCTTTTTTAAATTAAAAAACATACCATTTAATGTGAATTCTGCATATTTTCTTATTTTGGTATCATGATAGCTTTAGCCTTACTCACTGAATACAACGATCCAATCACAATTGCTATGCACTACTAAAGTATGTTGGTATCTCATCAGTATTTCTACTATGTACTACTACGATACAACACAATTTATTCATATGCAGATCCGATCAAAATGTTACGCTCTTTAAATCAACGAAAAACCGCCAGAAAATGTTTGCAATGTTCACCAGCCAACAACAATCATAGTAGTAGGTTTGATGGTGGTTCACACATTATTCATGCCATTGTTTAAACAAAATTTTGTTGCGCTTTAAACTAAAAATGCCAAAACAAAGAATCTAAACACACAACTCACTCCTCAGTGAGTTTGGATCGCTCAATGCTACTAACCAAAAAGGAGTAAAACCGAAAGCGAAGGCGAACAATAACAAGTTCTCAACACACAACAAACTAAATACAATTCAAGTCCAAAACTACTACTACGAGTATGCGCGCTTTAGATGCACATTTTACATATATTTACGTTTGGGTTTACGCATGGATGATGACTGCCTGCATCTGAAGGCGGCAAGGAATCGATGCAGTATTATTGTAACAACAATGGCTATTGAGTTTGTTTAACTCTTTAGGTTTCGCCAAGAAACAAAAGAGTATCTTTACCTCTGCTTCAGCTTAACTTAAACCAAGTCAAAGAAAAATATATAAGACAAAAATAAATACAATAAAAAATGTATATCAGATTTAAAATAAATGTAACTGCGCGGCTCATTATGCGGTTGCCTTCTGTTGTTATTGCAATTTTTGCTGTTTGCTGTTGATGTTGCACCAATATATCTGTTTTCCTTTGCAATGGCATCGGTGGCGGTGGCTGTTTCCTTCTCTTTGTTTTGGGCTCGTTTAAGCTCATTGCGCATGTGCAACAATCTCAACGCGACTCGCGACTTGACTTAACATGCATATTCGGTGCACTGTCTGCCGGCTACTGCCGGGCTACTTGCAACAAGCCGCTCTGACTCGATTGTCCACTGGTCTACTGGTGTGGTGAAAAGGAAAGGCGCTGGCAAAGAATTTTCATGCGTTGCACTTAATGGTTGCACACATTGCATTGGCTTACATAGGCCACATAACCACAGCAACAATGTTAGACCAACAAGGAAGCAACAGAAAAAAATAAAAGACACAAAAATCAGGAGTTGCAACAATGTATCTATACATTCATGCCGCCTTCATGTTGTTCTTTCTAGTTCTAAGTGTGTGTGTGTGTGTGTGTTTGTAGGACCTACACGCATGCTTTCGCTTTGTTTAGGCCATGTTGCAAGTAGCAAATAACTAGTGAGCTCACGAGATACGCGAATGAACGCATTTTCGTTATTTAAATAAACATTTTTGCACAACTTTTAAAAGTAACGAACCTCCTCATCGTTGTTGTTGTTATTGTGGCAGAGCAATTGTGCCGCTAAAAGTTACAATAGTTTTTAATGCTTGTTTGCTTAGTTGCCTTTCTTACTTTTGTATTCATGGCGCAATCAGGCCAAGACACAGTCACTCAGTTAGCCAGGCAGACAAACACACAGACAGATAGGCAAACTCAGAAGCTCAGAAATTGGTTACCCCAATGGCAGCAATTTGCAAAATGTTGCAAGCAACGTTCGTTCGTTCATTCATTTTGGGGCATGTGAAACGCTCGCATGGTTAACATTCAACAGTTGACAAAATTACTAAAAATGTATTTCAACGTGCAACTAACTAACGAATGAATATATTCTACAATACTTTTTACTATATGGTAGTAGGCACAGACAACAATGCCTCCTTGTTACTGGTGATGATCATAATGACTATGATGATGATGATGGTTTCATCCTAATGGGATGAGTAGGATTCATTATGTTTTGTAAAGCTTGACAAATTTCTTCCAGTGCATTTATTATGTGGCAAGAAATCATTATACGATGGACACTAGTCACTTTCAAACCTTGGGTAGTTAGAATTGCCCTCGCTCTTTTATAGAATGGAATTAAGGGTTTTTACATCACACCTAGTCAACCTGTTAATAATCAAATAAGCAAAAAGTAGCTTACTATTTAAAGCTTAACAAAAATACCCCGAGAATAACATTATACAGGTCACTATCAGTTTAGAGCTCATTTCAAAAAGCTGTGACTTAAACAAGCACCTGCAGATTCTGTGATCAGTTGAAGGAATCTCCTGATCATATTAGTTACATTGCGAATGCACTAAGCATCTGGGACATAACTAACCTATTGAATAGCAATATCACAACAACCAAGCCATTTCGTTGACATTATTGAATTTGTGATTAATTAAGCAACAGCCAGCTTACATCTCTATATACATATACCTATAAAAATGAAATGCTAAAAGTGTTGGTAAGTACAAAACTCAAGAACGGCTGGACCGATTTTAATGTAATTTCTTTTGTTGAACTTATTGGGTCAAGTGGATGGGTATAAGCTACATTAGGTGGCGTAGTTTTGGAGATACAGACAGTTTTTTGCTTTGCATATAAAACTTAGAGACATATTTTAAAATCATTCAAGTCTAGAGATGAGCTAAACAGTGTCACAGTGATTCTAAACTGTGATTGAGTCACAGTTATTTGAAGGGAGAGACGCAGTTCACTTTGTTTAAACTGTGATTACCAATCAAGGAGCAATTGCATCAAAGTGAGTCACAATTAATCAAGTAAACTGTGTCTCTTCCTTCAAATGACTGTGAGTCAATCACAGTTTTGAATCACTGTTTAGCTCATCTCTATTCAAGTCGCCTTTGTCAAATATAGCGGGAATTTTTGTTAATATTAATATTTGATTCTTTTGATTTTTCATAAGTAAAAAAGAGAACAGTATCACGCACTAACATCACGTCGAAAGCGTAGCAAAGCACGCAGGGTACTTTAGTAGACATATATTTTCAACCTGATCTGATTTGTTATACTTCTTGTTGATTAACTCCCATGCTATATGATAGTTATCGTTTGTAAGTTTCAAATTCTTAATAAGTACAAGTGCGTCACCTTTGAGTCTCAATTACAGATATTCAAATTTCTCTGCGTCTGACATAGATGTTTTTTCGAACAAATCATGAAATCTGAGCCAGTCCAACAACGGCCAACGTCGAATACTGGGATTTCAATTCTTGGTGAAGCAAATGTCATGTTGAGATGTTGAGTACCTGTCCCCACTGCTTGTCTGCGGTGTTGATATGCCTGCTTTTTGAGAGTTTTGCATCAATCTCTCCATTAAATTGTTTATTGTACTTTGGGTTTCCATTAGAGATTGAAATACCAATGTTATAATGCTCGAAGTGTGTTGTTACGCTGATTCCATTTGAATTGAATTGTTGTTTTTTAACAAAGGCAAATATCTTGATTTTAGGGCGAAATAATCGTTCTCTACCTCTTTACGATATTTTTCTTCTACGTGAAGTAATTTCGAATCTGTTAATATGTCAAAACCACATTTGAATCTGTACAGAATTGATTGTACATATACAGCAGCTTTAATACTTTTTTATTATCAACAAAATTAGTAATATCAAATAAACATATGATTATTTTGAACTGCAAATATTCGAATTTTAAGCGAAAATTTATTCATCTTTATTTACAACACTTTAGACAATGACTTTGACTATGACTCAAAATAATACCTAGTACTATGTATTGTATTGTATTTATAAATAGCAAAGTATCTGCTATTACACTCATTAAACTTCAAAACTTGTCTCATTTTTATCACTCTCACTTTGTTTCAGAATTGTAGGAGTTTTATTTTAGACTACTACTATTTTTTTGAATCATACGTGATTCGAATGAATTGTATTCTTTCTTTGTTTCTTCTTTGCCTCTAACTAAACCAGAAGTAAATGATGATGATGATTTGTATTTCTTCTTAATATTATTATTATTATTTTCTTTTTGCTTGGTTTGTTATCAACCAACCACAGTAACCACATTTTTGCATGCTCAATTTCAATATATTTTCTTTTTATTTCGAATTGTGGTTAAATCTGTTTTATTCCTTCTCCCCCTCCACAACTGCCTTTGGATTTTGGTTCCTAGTTGAATCGTCGTTGGAATCTTCTCTATGGCGCACGAATAAACAAACAACTTAATCGATTTGCGTTTGTTCATATGCAATTTGTTGCTGTTGCTATTGCTAATGTTGCTTAGTTGTTGTTGCTGATGTTGTTGGCATGCATTTGCCATGCAACATGTGCAACGTGCACAATTTGTTGCAGCGATTAACTCTACAAATATGTTTCCAATCTCTCTCTCCCTCACCATTCAATGCTTCTTCATTCACTTGTTAAGTTACTTACTACATACTAGTTCCTTTGGTTAATGTAGTTGAATCTAAAAATGAATTGCATTCGTTTGATTATTAATTACCACAGATAGTTGTGGAGAAGTGCCTCATTTATATGTATACATAAATAAGTATATTTATACAAACATTTTTTTTTTTTCTTTTAATTTTTTATTTATTTATTGTATTTTTTGTTTTTTACAAAAAGAATTGAAGATTGGACTGAAGAACTGGTGAAACTTGTTTTAATATTTATGAATTGTAAAAGCTTTGATGAAAAATTTATTTTTATTTCAACTTCAAAGTTATAAAAGCCTCCAGTGACAATGTAAACAGCTACCAATGTTCATTTTTGTGGCTACCTTCCTTCCTTTACTCTTTCCTTTATTCAGTCTATATAGAAGAGTGTTCTGTACTACTACTACTCGTCTGGCTGTCATCATGTGTCATCATTATGTTGCAATCATAAGAGAGCCATTTGCCCAATGGTAGTCAATGTTGTTGCTAGCATTGCCTTTGTGGCAACAAAATCTCGCCTTCATTGACGACAAAAAAGGGTTAAACATGAAACGAGATTTTTAAACGTTTTCATTTCTTGTCTGTCGCAATTATGATTGAATTCTTGTATGCTTTTGTAATACTTCATCCTTCTGTATATGCCCGTATACAATTTATATCATTTTTTTTTTTTATTAAATCGACGCGCCGAATCTTCAAAAGATACATTTTGTATCTTTTCTCGCCTTTGTTCACATATTGCTTGGTTTATTCTTTGAATGATGTGAACATTTTTATCATGCTCGACATTTTTTAAGCAATTAAGGCAATCAAACGATATTTATAGCCAATTATTGGATCAGATCATCATCACAGGAAGGCAAAAAAAAAGGATTCTTGGCATGATCATCATAATGTGATGAGCTTTTGCTTTCTTTTGCTCTTTAAAATAAAAAAATGTGAGTAGGTAGCATTGTCCGTTATATTGACCAATCGATCGGTAGTGGATGGAATGGAGATTCTTTACTTCAAACATTTATTTTGTAGTCGACAGGAAATCTTCAGGCAAACACCAAAGGCTGGCATCCTATTCTAAAGGTAAATCTTAGTTGCTTGCATTGGCATGATGTGCTGTGCTGTGGTGTGGCATGGTATGATGACGATTTTGAGTGGGCCTCATCGTACTCATAGTCTTTAAGTGCATATTTTTCATGCTAGATTTATGTTATTTTAATATTTTTGCATTTTCCACGCTTTATTTGCATATTGCAGCTGCGCAGCAGCAACAGCAGCTTCAGAATTTCTAACTCAACTTGTTTTATTACAAATAAATCGCCAAGTTGGTAGTAGATTTGTTGTATGTACTTGGTACTTGTAGTCATAGTTAAGCTTGCGTGTAGAAGCGACCAGTTTCCAAGTTACTCACTCCATGCTATACATTCAATCGATCGATCGTTGTTCAGCACTCGCCAGACTTGGCCAATTTTTCGTTATGCTCAATAAAAAGAATTTTTCTTTTTTTTTTATTATTTTTACGTAGGCCGGCTTCGCCTGGTCTTTGGCCACCAGACGCCATCCACTAGTTTTGAAGACTGTAAATCTATTTGCCTTTAATAATTGTTGTTCTTTAGAGATTTCAACATTTATTTCTTTCCTTCTTTCTTTCGTTCGTTCGTGCGACAACGTCAAATGAAATTTGAGCTACGATTTATTTAACTTACGACATTTTATTAATTAAATTCGTAAAATAAAAAGAATTAATGATCATCATGAATTCAATTTAAACTTGTTTCCTTCAATAATAAAGCAATCACGTGTCGTTTGTGTTGATAGTAGTGCAAAGGTAAAATTGAAACCAAAGACGAAGAGTTGAAATGAATGAAGTTTTTAAAGTTTTTGTTTTTTTTTGTATTTGTTTTTGGCATTTAAATTGCGTTAAATGCTTATTTAACGCCTTTTAACTTAAATTCCGATAAGTGTCAACACGCAATGTCAATGGATAGATGGTTGAAACTAACCATGGTAGGGAAGCAAAAGCGAAAGGTGAAGGAGTATTGAAGGAGGTTGAAAAGTTTTGACACGCAATGTCGTCCCTCACAGCAACACACACACATTCAATAAATCGTGTTGTCGACAATATCAACAACAGCAACAGCAAAAGCAACAACATCCACAACTACAGTAACAACATGCTACATGTGATACTTGTATTCTTCTTTATTTTTATTTCTATTCTTTTACGTATTTCATTCTTCTACTGTTTTTGTGTTATCATTATACCGCCGAGATGCTAGGGCAAGGGCAAAACATGTGAGTGAGTTTAGTTAACTCCTGCTGAGTTACTTGGTTTCGCATAGTTTGCCTAAAGCAGAAGTGAGTGACATCTGCACACGGTCAGGAACACAGGTTTGCTGAGTGCTGTATGTATGCTGTGGCATGCAACATACAGAAGTGTCTGCATGTCATTAGACAACATCTGACAGTCAAGCGAATCACAACGACCGAGTGTAGCATGAGTCAACTGCTAAAAAAGGATACTCAAGTGCAAGAGGAGAACAGGAGATCAGAGTCAAGATGAGCTTAAGAGGACAACAACTTCAGTTGCAGCTTTCAGCCTTTGAAGTGTAGAAAAGTTAGAAAAAAAGACACAAACAACATACAACACATTTTAATGAAGTCAAATTTATATGTGTTGCAACTCAATTTGCTTCATTAGAACGGACGCATGCAACATCATCAACAGAATGTCAACCACACTTTGTTGCAATTGTCAAAACGCAGCAGCACTAAAGTCAATGCACAGATGTTTTAGTGTTGTTGCTGGAATGTTTCAGCAGCAAGTGTTTCGGCAGCATGTGTATGGAACAAAATTTAAGTTCCACTTTCCCCTGCATAACATTTCATTCCATTTTGTAGCGTTTAACAAAAACCGGTTCTCAAGCAACATGTACCATGTACCATTTCGTATGGTTCTTGTCAACATTTGCAAAGCACAAGCAACATGTTGCTTAAGATGAATGGTTGGTTCTTTACTCAGAAAAATAGTATGTGCAAGGATTATGTAAGTTTTTTGTAAGCAAGCAGGACCTTCTGCTTAAACATTTTAGTTTTCCAACCTTTTTTAAATGCCCACAATTCCAACACAACTGTGAATTACTCAGCATAATTATGCAGATCATTGCCCTTGACATGCCCCATCGTTAGACAGAACAATAAGACAATACTGTGGTTCATTATTACAGTATTTTCTCAACTTTCATTTCATTTTCTACATGGAATCACTCAATAGATTGAACACATGTGGACGACACATGTGCATCAATGCAAGACAACTCTCAAAACTCAATAGTCTGTCCAAAAATATGTTTGTGTGCCTGCCAAACCCATTTCGATGAACTGTCGAATATTCAATTCAATAGTCTAATTTTGAAGCCCAGCTCTCTGTTGCAATTAGAGCGCGAGCGAAGAACGCGCGCTGTCAGGTATTGACTCACTCACTGACTGACGGATGGGATGACTGACTGACTCCAGAAATTAGGTGTGTTTCTCCACATGTGTAGGCTTTGGGTTTCGGTTTTGTTGAACGAAAAATGTCATCTCAGTTTCACTACTCACTCGCCTATTATTGTTCACACTCAGAACCATCCCATATGGGATCTCGAGATCATGTAGAAAACAATAAAACAACAAAAGTAAAATAAAAAAACAGAAAAATACATTAGCATGATGTTGATTGTCTAGTGCATGATTTAGCATTTCTGACATTTTTGCCTGATCATGCTTCTATGTAAATTCGTTTAAAACTTCAAGTTATTCATTCAACGATCATCAACTGAACTTGACGTTTGCATTGTGGGTTCACAGATACATATACTCAGTAAAAAAATAATTCTAAGCTCAACTTTCGACAGGTTAACAAATAATAATGATGACGATGATGAATGCCTATATACGTTTTAATTAGAATATCATGACGGAAAACAATAAAAGAGATACAAATAACAAGATACAGATACAATTTCTGTGGGTGGCACAATGATTGAGCAGAAAATATTTTGATATAAGTAGTAAAAATGAGAGAGAATCTAATGAAAACTTTGGATGTTTTGTATGTTTTTATTTTTAATTATTTGAAGAGTAATTAAATTGTTAATGAAGTAATCATATTTATTCTAACTTGACCTCTATCTTTGATATCAAATTTTGATTAGGAAGGGCAACAGTATCAAGTGGCTATAAGTAGCAGAAGATTGGTATATAAGTTAATTATGGAGTGAAACCAAAGAAATTAATTGAAGAATTCATTTGAAAGACAACTTCAACAAGTTCGAAATATTTTTGATTTTATTTTGTATTTTATTTTACAAAACAAAAGTTTTTGTTCATAAATCTAACCACTCTCATGTCACTGGGTCTATGATGCACGATTTCTTGTCAATTTGATGATGTGTGCAATAAACGAGATCTTCAAATCAATTGATTAAAGATGAAATCGTAAATTTTCTCCGGCATAATCTCCACAGGTTTCCTTGTGATTCACCCCTGTGCTAGATTGTAGTGAGTGTACTTCTAGCCGACTCAAGATATTAGAACTCTCATTTAGGTTCTCTGAATTGAAGATAGTTTACTTGTACTGTAATGACACAGCGTTTAGTAATCTATAATTTTAATCATGTATCTTTATGATGGTAAAAAATTATTCAATTTTGCAATCAATACAAAAATTTGAAAGAAACTTCAGGGCTCAGAATCGATCGTTTTAACATATACCTATATTTCTCTTTATCATACTATGGCGGTTGGAAAACAATGATCAAAGCGTAAGATAAAGCAATTTGAAGATTCTACGAAAAATGCCATAAATGGACTTGATTATACATGACCTTCAAATGTCTTGTACATGGTGAGACAATAAAGTACACTGGTCGACATAATACCACTTTTTGTTTGTCACAAGAACTATTTTAGTAGATAATTACTAATTCGAGGTCGCGGATTCCGAATTTGCTCTTGGTTCTTTTGTATCACGTCTAGAGATACAGACACTTCTTTCACAACATGCAACTAGCCGTAAATGTATGAATATTAGAAAGATTAATGGGAGAAAGAAAGAAGTGACAGTGTCTCAAAAAAACCAATGGCAGATTCGGAATTAGCGTCCTCGAATTAGTTAATATCCACTAAATAGTTCTTGTGACAATCAAAAAGTATGTTATATATGCCAATTTAAAAAAAAAAACAAAAAAAAAATAATAATTTGATATTAGTTTTCGACTAGTTGCATGTTGTTTTTGCTATTGCAAGTCTTTCTTTACTTTCATCATCTTTTTCTCCTTTGATCTTTAAAGTACCGTTCATTAAACTATTTTTAGAAAAAAAAATGCAAGGCAAAACCGATTACCGTTATATTTTATTTTTAATTTCTTATCAACTTCCATGAAATAAGTGTTTTTTTTTTTGTTTTTAAACTGAAATATTATAAATATTAAACATTTTTTGATTATGAAACTAAGTTATTATGAATTTGTTGATATTTCTTTATATGAGTTTAATGTTTAACATTTTCAATAACATAAACAGCATTAGTAGTAGTGCAATCACGAAAACAAACTCTATTTAAAGGTAAAAAAACTAGACGTGATACAAAAAAACCAATGGCAGATTCGAAATCAGCGATCGAATTATTAACTATACACTTATATATAGTTGTTGTGACAAAAATGCTGTTGATCAGTGGTATCTACACTAAAGTTAGATATCAACAACAAGTCACCCTTTTTACATATGGTCGGCTTCATTTCAAATTATTAACATTCCTGGATTTGTTGATTTTATGAGAACAAAAATTTTTTAGATACAAATAAAATCATGCCAAAAAAAAGCTGTTATTAAAGTGATACTCGGTAAAACTGCATCAGAAACATTCCGGTTGATGCAGCAAGATTACGATCATGATTGTTTAAGCCAGTGCTGTCCAAACCACGTCCCAAATGAAATCTAAATGCGGCCCAGGCGGCATGCAAATTTTCTTTAGCCCGATAATCAGGGATTATCTTTGCTCGTCAAGAGGAGAAAATTTTAAAAAAGCGGATCAGGTGACCAAAAAGGTTGGAATGTCGCTTTTTTTAATGACAAAGTGTCGCTACATGATGACAAACGTGACGAGATACCAATTTCAGCTCGCACTCTAGTTTGTAGCAAATACCGCAAAGCTTCACTAATATTGAAAGGCTTCAAATATTAGCAAGGAATTAATTCGAGGATTTCAGTAAAACAAAGGTCTGTGCAAAGTTTGTTCCACACACTTCGCTTCCACAAAGTTCTGAGATGATCAAAATTTCCTGAAAAACAAGTATTACGCAATATGGTCCAGAAATTAAGCGCCAAAGTGTAGTATGAAAGTCATTTTAAAGCCATTGAGACCATCCAAAGAGCTCCGATGTGGGCTTCAAAGGCTAATCCACTCATTTGAATCACTATTGTATCGATGTAACAATAGTACTTATTAAAGCGAGAGAAGAATATGTCAAAATGATGAGGGACTGAATTGCCAGTTCGCATAACTAGAAATGAACAATATAATTTCTATAGTCACCGATATGTATTAATTTCTATAACCAGACCAGAACAATATTAATTATAATAATTTTAATACACGCATACTCTCAATAATGTATTTATATTTTGCAAAAACAATATTTGACTTAGAACTTAATAGCATCCAACTACTTATGGTAATAGGTAGGTATTATTTTAATGAAAATATGTATTCTTAAAGTGAACATAATACCTTACAATTACCATTACAATGAATATAGTAATTCAATATGAAATTCTATGAAATTTATATTCAAAATGCCGTCAACTGCACAAGTCAATCATAAAATCATTTTCTATTGAAATTAATTAAGGTGTAAACTATACTAAATCTTTCTCATTATTTTAACTCTGAAACTAATATTTGTTTTTATAACCAAAAATAAATATTCAATTTCTCTCTCTCTCTCTCTTAATATATTGCACATTATTATTTACCTTTCATAATTTTTAGTTATTACATACATAAATTTATGAAAATACATATTTCTATTTAAACTTTCAACTATTGTATGTAAGTATATTAAGTACAATATTTTGCAGGCCTTGAATGAAATGAAAAATTTAAACTTGTCGACGTTGGAGTTGTCGATGACAATGATGATGATGTTGATGATGATTACGACAGCAAAGCAAATATTAATATTCAATTACTAAAATAATAACTTCATACACAATAATATCCACACACACACATGGTATATAAATTGCAAATGGGTAAACAACAAATAAATGAATCAATGAAGTGTATTGCACATTTCAAAAATAAATAAATAAATAAATATACGAAAGATAAATCAATGCAACAGTTTTCAATGCAATAACAAAATATGTACTATGATAAAACATGAACAAATCGTACAGCATTTAATTGCCTCAATTTGGTTAAACATACACATACATTCATACATACATCTACTATAGATAAACTCGTACACATATGTATGAAGTTATAATATGAGAAGAGTTTATAAATATGTATAAAAAAAATCTATTTATTATTCTTTCATCGTTTTTATTTATTTAAAGATATGTAAATATTATATTTGTATGTGTGTGTATGTATGTACAATATTTTCAAAGTTAATGACACTAAGTAATTGGATTAACACGATTCAAGAGAATATTTATTTATTTAATGATTTTAACAATTTTATGATAACAAATGAAGAATTACAAAATATTAAGAGATAAAATGAGAATAAAGATAAAATTTTGTTGAAATGAACTATGATTTTGATCTTAACCTTGAACTGGAAGCTTTGGTATTCAAATAAGATATTTTAACAAAAAGAAAATCTTATATTCAGTTTCATTGATAATTTCATATCTCATTAAATAAAATAAGCAATGATTTTCCAGGATCGATCAGCTTGTGATATACAATATTATCATTATTTTTAGTTAAGTTGATCCACTTTTTTAGTATAGGATACTATAGGATACTCATGCACTCATAATATACTTTCATAACCTTTTATTTTTTCTCACCGCGATCACCATAACAATTTTGTAACGTCTACTTTTTTAAAATTTTATACAATTATATGAAGAATTAATTTCCAAGAAAAGAAAAGAAAGTAAAAATGTCCTTTTCTTCCATCGACTATAGTTTTGCAACTTAAAATACGTTAGTAATTTTACAGATTGGACATGAGCTGAGTTAGATACATAAGTCAGTGACTTTTGTAATAAAAGTAAAGGATTTTTCAAATTTTTTATCACTACACCTCTTCATTTGCCCCAAATCTCTTAACTACAAGCCAATTCTGCAGTATTGGAAACTGGAGAATATGTTTGGGGACTAAATCTGTAGAATATGCTGAATGGAGTAGCAGTTCGTGTCATAATTTGTGCAGCCGTGTATTGTCATGGTGGAAGACCCATTTTTTTCTTCGCCAAATGCCGTCATTTTTGCTTCAAATCAATGTCGAATCTGTCCAACAGCTCTGAATAATATATGCCGTTGATCGTTTTATCTTTTCCAAGGTAATTAATATGAATGACAACACGTGCATTCTAAAAAAAACTGTCACTTCAACCCTGATTTCCGACAGATCCACTTTGGTCTTTTTTGGTGCTCGTTCAGCCCTATAAGTCCACTGATTTCACTGTTCTTTGGTCTGTGGTACATTGTGATGGTTACGAAACGATGCAAAAACTTGTTCGGATTGCGGTTGAGCATCGCCAAATACTCCTTTGAAGTGGCCACACGGTTGCGCTTATGATCGAGGATGAACAATCGCAGCACAAATCGACGATTACTGAGTTACCTGAACGTTCGGCGTCACTTGTGCAGAATTCAAGCCACTTCTTAACGATTGAAATTGAAAGTGTAGAGTCCCCAAAATATTTATCAAAACTTTCCTTGGTTTCGATGATATTTTTTTAGGCAAAAAATAATGTTTGATGAGTACATGAAATTAACCTTTCTCCAATTTGTTGTCTGCTTTCAATGGCTGTCAAACATAAACTAAATAGGACAGCTTGCTTAAAATTTGACTATAGTCTATTAACAGATGATAGTTGATAAAAACAGTGTATCATTTAAAGTTATTACGCCGGAATTGCACTAAGTCACTGACTTATCTAATTGTCCTCGTACTTTAATTCGCTTTAAAAACATTTTTTTAATTCTAACATAATGTGTCTAGATTTCAATGTTTCCAGACATCATTTTAAGTTTTATAGAACACTTAATTAAGAAACAATCATCATTATCATCATTATCACCACCATCAACAGCAACAATAATATTGCAGACAATTTAATACAACTGTGCACCATGAACTTCACGCACAATTTACACATTTCTTGTTTTTTACGTATTTCCCATACTCACATGTGTCGAAGATAGAAATGAAAGTATTTCAGATACTCACAAAAAAAATCTTCTCAGACATTTAGACACTGATGTGTGAAGTTCAAAAACTGCAACAGAATTATCGATAATAGTTTAAAGGGGAATTAAAAAACCATATAATTGTAGCAAATGTTAGCAATTGTTGCTTGGCTGTGCGTGTGTGAAAAATATATATGGAAAAAAACCCTGGAGTGAAATGATGATGATGGGGGCGATGAAAATAGTAATTAATATCTTTGTTAAGTGCTAATAATAAAATGACCAATGCAATGGATGACGATTAAAGGGCGAATATAGCGTCTAGACATGCAGTGTTCTTTAGGCGCCTTCTAAAGAAAACATACTATTGATGAAGAATCGAAGCAACATGATTGTGTGATAATTGAAAATTTAAAAATTCATTCAAAATCAAATTTAATTGAGTGAATTGAGTTGAGCTAGGCACGATCATGTAGTATGTATGAAAGTTTCAATTACCATTCAATTGGTAAGGGTCTCCTCTAATTAGCATGTTCAACATTTACTAAGTACTATGTAGACAATTTGACATGGCAATAATTCCACAAAAAATAAAAATATTAAATTTCCTTTTCAAGATGAGAAAATAAAGGGAAAAAACGCATAAATTAGGTTAAAATAAATAGTCTTGGCGCTATCATTAAAGACAGATCTATATAAGTAGACTACAATAAAAGAAAAGACAAAAGACAAAGCCAAAAGGTGAGGAAAAAAAAATATAACAAAACGGAAAAAGGAAGTTCAAAAACAAAACAACAAAATAAGGCAGATAAAACGATTGAGATACCGACAACAAATGAATAAATAAACACACACAAAAAAAACCTAATCCCAATAATATTGTATAGAAGTAAATAAATATGAATGTCTCAAGTTGTTTCAGAAGCTGGCAAAACACACACATAATAGTACAGGTAAATAATGCCTTCCAAGAAACCTAATATCAGCTGAACAAAGTTATAGGTAAAACAGGGGAAGCCAGAGAAAATGAGAAACACAACAAAACCAAAATATAATAATACAATAATTTTTGCAAAGTAAATATGTGTACGAGTACTATAGTGTTGTGTGTTGAAAAGAAATATTCCGATAACTTTGAATGCTGTTACTTTGAACTCACAGTTCGCAGTTCGAGTTCGAGCTCAAGTTCAGATCGCATCTCATCACATCGGATCGCATTTCACATTTTCAGGTGTCACCGATAAGCATCTTAATACGGGAGAGTCCAGAAGACCAAACAAAAAACCTGAACAAAGTAGTTGGAGCTAAGTGCAGACATTAAGACAATAAGACAACAACTTCACAGGTTCACCAAGACCTGCAACTGAGCGCCATCTACAACAGTAGTATGTATGTATGTCGTAAAGGTAGTTGAAACCAGTCCACTATACTATATCTGTCTGTCCATTGCCTTTGATAGACTGCAAACGAGATAAATGAATATATCGCAAGGTAACAGCAGCAAGGTAGTAGCATTGGCAGTTAGCTAGCCAGGAATGACAAGAGGGTAAGAAGGTAAATGTGAGTATTCGAATCTAGTGGTTGGTGGCTGCTGTTGCGGTGTGGTCTGCTGCTTTGGGTCTGTTCCGAAAATTCTCATTAAAGGAACAGAAAAAAAAAGTGAAATAAAAAATTTGTGAATTTCACATAATCCCGCATTTATTTGATATGCGCGCAAAGATATCAAAAGCAAAGTAAACTCAAGAAAACGAAACGAAAACTCAAAGTGACTACACAAAACGAGAAAATAAAACCAAAAAAAACAACAACAATAAATTTATTGTTTTAACTTGGTTGGTTTTTATTTGTTTTGTTGGTCGATGTTGTCGTTGTCGTTGTTATTGGTTTTGGTATTGGTATTTTTAAGAATTGCCATAAAAATGTTTATCGAAAGGAAACGACTCAAAGTAGCACGTTGCCGCACTCGCTGAATCTTTGAATAAGGCACAGAAATACTATATTTTTTAATTGATCTGTTCAAATGTTTAAAACGCCAACAGCAATAGTGGGGCGAGTAAAGTATTTTAATTAAACTTAAACTACAAAAATGTGCTTAAGAGAAAAACGTGCTCAAGAAAGAGGATCTCATAAAAGCAGCTTAAGACTGTAAGCGACCTAGTAAACTTAATAAACTAATAATAAACTGAAATCGTGGATTATGGCAATAAAAGAAAATATATTACTTAAATGCCTATGGTTTAACCCACTAAATTGATTTGACATTCATAGTAGTTTCTTTAGTTGTCATTAACCTTTAAGCACTATATGGTATACTTTAAGTATTTGAGTCGCAGTTTCTACTTTCAGAAATAGAAACTTTCTTCATTTGCCAAGTCGGATGTCCTACATATTAATTATTGATATTATTTATTCTAAAACTTCAAAAGATGTCTTTTGTTTGTTTGAGCACCTGGTCATAAAGCTTATAATTACTCATCTTCTAAATATTACCCTTTTTAGAAAATTTTAAAGTTTGACAAACAGTTTTCAATCATTTCATCATTGAATGGAAAGAAAGAAATCTTTTGTAAGAGTATTGTATGCAAAACGGAAATAGGCGTAACTTGGCAACTGGGTCTCATCACAAGTTTTTATGCCTCCTCATATGTAGTATGTACGCAACACAAGTCAACTTCAACAACACATGACATGAACAGACGTTCATCGTAGTTTGACTTAATAGTCTTGCAACAAAATTTGACAGAACAATGATCTTTTCCAACCAAAAATTGGAAAAAAAAACAAAACACATAGTAGAATTTCTCACAAATATCCACAACCTGAAAGACTGAAATGAATATGAAGAACCTTTGGGGGTAGTAAGAAAAACAAACCTCAGTAAAACATTGCACAATGTTTATTTCCGCAATAAACTTCACTCACATCATAGTAGACTCTTCTGTTGTGTGTACTCTACAGACTACAATGATGATTGATGATATACAAAGCAGAGTCTTAAATCTGCTTAAGAACATGTTGGACAAAACCAATATACATTTACACATACTACACACAAATACAATACAATTGGTTTAAGAGGGAGGAAGGGATAGAGGGAGGTAGGTCAACAGAGAGATAAGAACATCGGAAAGCAGCCAACTACTACAAGAATAACAACAGCAGCAGCAACAATCAAATGGATAGCATCAAGTAAGCCCAAACCAAGTAAAGCCAGCCAGCAAGCCAACGAAATGTGGCAAGTAAACATTGCCGCTTGTAATCCGCTGAGAATCGAGTTGCAAAAGTGTCACACACGCATTAATCGCCTATGATGATGTTGCGGATTATTGTTTGCTCAAAAGGTACAAGGGACTTCCATCCAACACAACACAACGCAATCGTACACAACTAGAATTGGTATTTTAAGTGGCATTGTCAAGCAGATTATGCCGCAATCATTTACATTGGCCTCACTGCTTACAGACTATTTGAGTATCTATTGCTAAATATGATTCAATGATTATACTATAGTATATTTATATTTCTACTACATGAACACAAACAAGAGTTCCTTAGTTTTTTTGATGTTTTTTTTACAGTGTACTAGTGTATGATGATTGCAAAATAAGACATCATTATTAAAAAGCAAAGCAAACGACACTTCACTTCATGCCACTTGGGGTAACAAGAAGAAGCCTCAACAGCCTCTGAATTCAACCGCTTGAGACACTTTTGAAATGAAAGTGAAATGATTGTATTTTGCCATCATTAACCTCTTCGATCTGCTGCTCGATCTCCCGGTCTCATGCACTTTAATAAATTTTGCAATATTAAACAATAAAGTCGTGGCAACGAATTCACTATGGAAGTGACCACAAAAGTATCTCGAACGTGGTACATACATATGGACTCTCTTCTATTGTATACTCTCAGGGCAGACATTTATTGGCTACTTTTGCTGAGCGTTGACAGCTACTTGTGCAACATTTCCTGTTGCCTCTGACTGCCTTCGATTGTTGTCAGCAGCATCTTTGACTTTATCGTCGTTGTCGTCGTTGTCGTCGAAGTCGATTGTTGTCGATTATTATGTATGACGATTTTGTAGCTTGAGCAAGATCTCACTTAAGCTTGTGGTTTGGTTATACTAGTGTCTTGTCTGTCTAGGCTGGCTGGCTGTCAAAGTTTTTAAGCCTCATGACAATTTAGCAATCGAAAATAGGCTACTTAAGCCAGACTTTGTCTTCTGTTCAAGACTTTGATTCACTTTTAATTGCCTTTAATATTGTCGTAGTCGTTGTTGATTTGAAGAGTGAGATTTATGACATATCACTTTTCTTGGCATTAAGTATGATGTTCATGATGATGATGACATATACTATTCCAACCCAGTCAAGCCATACTAAGGACTTTGAACCTTGCACTAAATGCAACTTTTTTTGCCTTAACTATTTACATACTTACTTAAATTGAATGTTTCAGATTTCAAATTGCACTATAAAAAAAAACTAATGATTAGTTGGACAAACACTCCCATATATATCATACATACATACATAACCAAACTCATTACCCGGAGCTCTAACTACAAAAAGTATTTCGCATTAACTGCTGCCGTTTTTAATGTCTTTCGGTTTCATTTTACACAGAACTAAAGAATTTTACTGCAAACCAAGTTCAGTTGAGTTGAGTTGAGTGAGTGGGTCATAATATTTATTTACTTAAGTTTATGTTAGTGGGAAATTGTAGTAGTTGCAATTTCAATTACTTTCAGACACTTTTAAAGACCTAAAAAGTCTTAAAATCGCATTTTATGTATGTTAGTTTTTAACGAAATCAATGAAGCATTTCAGGTTATTTTTCAATTTATTTTATTTCACTTTTCACTTATGAATATCGATTGGCCCTTAAAATACTTAAATACCTAGCTTAAAGTAATTTTAGTTCAAATGGCAAGAAGAGTGTTTGAAATATGAGTTAAATACTATTCGAGATCATTAATTTTTATCTAACAACTGCAATACTCGTACTAAGTATAAAAGAGGCGAAGAATTGCTGACATAATGACAATATTTACTAAAAGAGAAGTGCACGTGTTGCTTGCTTTTTGTTGCAACTATAATTACAGTGTCTGCAAAAAGGTGAACGACACTGCGCACGCTTTATAGATTATATATCAAAGTATCATTACAACCCCATATGTAATAAGCTGCAATACAATAGTACTAAAAGAATTGTATGTGTTGTTCAAAAATTAGATTGAAAGATTTGTCATATGGAATAATCTAGTTCTTTATCTACTTCTTCTTGAGAACTTACAATATGATCAAATTCAAAGTCTAAGCAGACTGAAATCATACTACTTTAGGGGTTGTCACGGAAAATGTGTTACATCTTTTTGTGAATTAGAAGAAGACATTTCATAGAGAAAAGATTTTTATTGGGAAAAATTCAAGTAAGCAATATAGAACTTGTGATGGACATGGCATCTCTAGTTCTGTCTCCACTCCCACTGTCCATCTCCAATTCCATCTCTAGTTCCATCAAGAGACTCCATCACTAGGTATATCCTTAGTTTGATAAATTCATGGACTAAGTGAACTAGTTATCGAACTACAGATGGAACTAAACATCGAGATAGAGACGAAACTAGAGAAGGAAATAGTCAGCGAACTGGTAATGGAACTATGTATATATTTCTAGAGAAAAAGATGGACCTAAAGATAGATAAAGTGATGAAACTAGAGATGGAACTAGTTATAAGATATACCTAGTGATGAATCTGCAGATGGACCTTGAGATGTAACGAGAGATAGACTGAGGTGGTTTTAGAGATGGAACTAGATATCGAGCTAGAGATAGAAATGGATTAAAAGATGGATTAAGTGATGGAACTAGATAACGGGCTTGGGATAGAAATGGACCTAGAGATGGATTTAGTGATGGAACTGATATGGAACTAAAGATGAATGTTAACATGGAACTAGAGATGGGCTTAGGAATGAAACTAGCCATGTACTTAGAAATGGACCTAAAGGATGTAGAGATAGACCTAGAGATGAAGCTAGAGATTGACCTAGAGATGGGAGTAGAGATAGGTCTTGTAATGAAACCAAAGATGGAACTAGAAATGGACTATGCGATGGGCTTGAATATGGTCCTAGAGCTGGTAAGTGCTGAGGTTGCAGTCCTTTATGACTAAAGAATGAAGGAATAATGTACCGGTTAGTGAAAAAAAGCTTTTAAATTTAAAATCTCTTCAAGTAAATAAAAAATTTACTTTAAATGGATATCCTTGCTTCTTTGACTCATTAACGCTATTGCTGTTAAGATTTTGAATGTATTTTTTGACATAATATCATGGGATAGGTTAGGTTAGGTGGCAGCCCTCAGACGAGAGGCTCACTTAAGCACAAAAAAGAGTATGGCCCATTGTGATACCAGCACCCCCTTAGTCCGATGCGGAGAACCATTTGGATTCCGAAATGAATTATGTCCCCGACTAGTATGAATGATAGTTCGGTTAAGCTGGAGAGAAACCCAGAGCCTAAGTGGTTCCATCTTCTTCTGGCGAGGGATAGACACTGGCACATGAGGTGAAGCACAGGCTGCTCTTCCTCTTCCGAGCCGCAGCTGCAACAGAAATCGTAGTGAGGAAGCCCAAGTCTGCCAGCATGTTTACCTATGACGCAATGGCCCGTTAGTACGTTTATAGTCTTTCTTATGGAGGTTCTGCTGAGATTTAGCAGCTGGCTGGTACGTTTCCTGTTCATATTTGACCAGGTTTACCTAGCTATGCTGCAAGTGTCTTCTTCTACCCTGAGAGTATTGGCTTTTACTTGGTAGAATTTTCTAACAGTGAGCTTCACTGTTGCTAACGGAATTCCAGCCGGACGCGTTACATCCTCACGTAACGTCCCTTCTAATAATAATATCAAGTAATCGGCAAATTGTTCACCTTGACCATCAGTTGCTGGTATATCCTGGATCTCGGGAATGGGGACATATATCGGATCCTATGTTAAAGCCAAGAAACAACCATACTCATGCACAAAATTTCAATGCAATCAGATGAACGGTCTGACAGCGCTTAAGATACGAACAAACAAACACCAATTTACATTAGAATAACTAGCAAGGTATGTTAAATTCTAACTCTCTGCTGACCTATATAACCCACACGATAATAATTCAAAATCATAGAGGATCACCCAAAAGACAATAATATTGTACAGCTGACCATCAATCTTTCGCCCTTTACAACCAGGAAAAAATATTACCTAAAAACCTATACAACTCACATATGATTTACATGCAAACGGGTGTCTTTTGTTTAATTGCTGAACAGTATTTGTTTGTGTTCTTTGTTTTTGTTACTGTATCTTTGTATCTACAACTTCAGTAACACCCACACACATATGACACAAATGCCGCTTATGAGAAAGATACAATAATTGATTAATGTCGAGGAGCGCAGCAGCAGACTAGGCCAATCCAACAGACTCTGACGGCGGCTGAAATAGTTTTTGCTTTTAATTATCCGCATATGAAATATCGACAAAGAGCAAGAACAAAATGACAGCGTAACCAATAAATCATAATCCATCAAAGATTTTTAGTCGAAATGTCGCTTTTGTCGCTTGCTTTCATGCAGATCGATTGATATATCTATATGTTTTTCTATATACACGAGTATCTTATGCCTTTGGCATAGTACTACAATACTATTCAATAAGCAGCAGCTTATGTGATGAACATAATTAGATTTCTTTTCATTGATTCATGTACGTAGATCAAAGATAGTAGTATGTAGTAGTTACATTATATCTGAATATGTTTCGTATTAAAGAATGCGTAATTTCCTGTTGTGATTGACGCTTACAATCTTTTTTCTCTTTTTTATTAGAAACTACTACAACTTAAGACACTTGTGGGTAATTTGCAACCACTTATCAGGAGCAAGGGGCTGACCCTAACTACTTGAATTCTATTCTAGAAACGTGCATTAAAAAGGAAGTTCATACTTGTTGTAGATACTTAAGTAAAACGGTACTTAATGTCAAAACAATAACAAAGCAAGTGAGGCGTATTTCGATGTTGCTGAAAGGTTTTCATAATTAAAGAAACGAAATATCCGGAACATAGAATCTGTACGAGTACTATATTGAAGAGTGAAACAGTGAAGATTCATGCTGAAGAAGACAGTGGTGTGTCTGGTTTGAGGTTATGTATATATAGATATGTTAAAGATGAAGGCAGAACACAAAGTTGTGAAGTTGTTGGCAGGCGGCCGACTTTGTTGCACAAGTGATGCAAGAAGAAACAACAAATTAATTTCTACCCCATGCTTGCAACCAAGCGAAGTGAAAGATTTTGCATTAAACTACCCCACTAACCCACTAAAAGGTCTAACTCGAAATGGAAATCAAAATGTACAACCAGACATAAGTCATTCTTTAAGGACTATTAAAGGAGGGTAGAGCTAAAACTCTGACTGCCTGGCTGCCTCATTGCCGTATATAAGGCCTTGAATGAGTTGAGGTTAAAAGAACTACACATGCATATATCGTAAAATTGAACGCGTAACTCCCCCTTTTACAAAATCCTACTCATTCCACTGCTGATGATGATAATAATCACCGCTCCATATTAAGAAACAAAGTCAAGATTGAATAACGAATGAATGAATGAACTTTATACAAAAAATTGCACGCAAATATTTCAATTTGAAAACTCTAGTTTGGTACTTAAATACGTGTATTATAAGGTTGTTTTGGGGTTGGTACGTAGGCTGCATTAGGGGGGTGTTTAAAGGGAACAACATTTGTTCGCTTTATTGCTTACAGCGAAAAGGTTGTACCAGAGAGTGAGAGTCTTAATGGTCCTGAGTTTTAGTCGCGACTTGAAACTGAAAATATTTTCTTAAGCTTCCTCCATAAACTTTTTCATTCCACATTATTCTATTCCATTCCATTCTATGATATAAAGTCATCTATCGAAGCGAGTATTTAATGGCAGCTCTAAGTAGATTCTTCTTCTTTTTTGTTTTCTTCATTATTGTATTGTGGAATTTCAATCAAATTCTTGAGAAACATCTTGAGCTATTTACGCAATTTATTTCTATCTAAAAGAGAGTAGTATGAGAGTCGGGTCTCATTCTTTGACACAATCCTTTCATGTGGGCCGCTTGATTAACTCTGTGCGGGTTGTTGATGTCAAAATTATGCAAGAATTGGGCTTGTCAATCAAATTGATGAACTTTATTTTTAGGGTAGAATGAATTCCTCAAAAAAATAATAATTGCTTACAAGATTTAAACAGGAGATGACTTGAAATATTTCTATGTTCAATTTCAGTATGGGAATTTATTTGATGTATTGATGATGAAATCGTCCATGTTTCCACAAGATTTCATTAACCCAAAACATGAAACATTTTTCTGTTTTTTGCTAAATGGGGGTGCAGCACTACTTCCCTTCCTTCACACTTGATCACCCACCAATTGCAACCTGCAACTTCATTTACAGACAGAAACACCCATTTAACTTTTACTTATTGACAAACGTTTTCTTCCATGACCCCTCCCTGCCCAGCAAAGAAATAAAAGATACTTGTATTACGCAATTGTGACATAGTTATTTTTTTCTTGTATTGTGTGGTTGTTGTTGTTGTTTCACCCAAATGCAATTGTATCTAGTAAATTCGTTATGTCTTAAGTGAATTTGCTTCGATTTTTTTTGTCATGTTTGCACATTTGCAAGAATTTATTATGGCACAAAATAAAAAAAAAAATTGAAGTGAAAATAGAATGGAATAGAATAGAGTAGCATAGAGAAAAGGGGCGAAAATTTTATCAATTGAGATTTAGTGTAAGTTATTTATCGTTACATAACAATGGTTATTCGTGCATCTTAGTGACGGTAAGTTATTTTTCTTAAGTAAAAAAGAACAACAAACACATGTTGTTACTTAAATGGAAATAAAGGATAAAAATTGATATTTAAATAGTTTTCTTAAGAGTAAAGATTTACCGACTTATTCTCAAAATAATCACAACAATTTTAACAAAAAAAAAATTTTTTTGAAAGCTGCGCTGTCAAAAAAAACCAAACTGTTTTTGCAATAGTCTGTAAAGATGATGTTGGCAGTCTTAGATGTTGGCAGTCTGCATGACAAATAAGAAGAAAATTAAATTATATGTGAAATATTAAATATTTTATAAATATTCCGCCAATAATTCTGAAAGATAGTAAATTCTTTTTCATGAATCTGATTTTATCCCACAAGTTGGCAAGCCTGAGTTTATCATATCGTATTTGCATATGCATCTTCTTTACGATGCAAAAATCTATAAATTGATGGCACAGTATTTTTGAGATAAACATGATCACGCAAATAACTTACTACATATCTTTCTTCATTATCATCTTAAATTGACGCACAGATAAGTCAGTTTATGTTTAATTTGCATTTCGGATTAAAGGCAATGATCCAGCATGCTTCACCGGCGTTTTAAAACCCAAACGGAACAAAGTCAAGTACTTACGCATGTGGTTTGATTAAAGACTGACATGGAAAGAGCACATTTTAGCCAAATGAATGCCACTAGACTCGAAAATGCGCCGAATTCATTGGTTGGTAATCCAAAGATCCGAGCTCAGTCTAGAAATCAAATGTAGAATCTACAAAGCCATACTTAACCCTGTGACTTACACTCCCTGGTACATACGTAATGTGAATATTTACAAAGATCTTCTTATGCCAAATGTCAAGGAATAGAGAAGCAGACATAGGACAAAGTACAACGAAATGCTCAACCAGCACATCAATAACTTGGCCATAGGTCGATTTGACTACTCTCGAACAACGAGGCGGCTCAAGAAATTACACCCGTCAGATCTTCCTTAGGGAAGAACATAGCCAATTAACATCATAGCTTAGGATAGCATAAGATTATGTTGTAATAATCTTATTGACTAAAAATAATGTGATAGTTAACATTAGTCAATAAATTTGTACTAATTCTTGAATCGAACTGTTGACAAATAAAAAAAAAAATAAAAATTGACGCGATCTAACAACAAAACACAATATCATTCATTTTACAGTGAGATAACAGTACGTACAAATATTTAACATTTTTTATAATTCATTTATGACTACATGAAAAGCAGGTTTCAAAAAGTCACAAAAGAGCAAATGTACCAAACATCACTTTAACAGTCACTTAACCGCCATTTAGGACTCTGTTAGCATTTGTGACTATTTTGAGAATAGATCGATTATTTAAAAATGATTACTTGCTCTAAATAGTCCTTTATTTTATTTGCTTTTCAAAGTTTTCTGTACAATTTAACATATCAACTATTGATTTTGATGGATTTTATTTCAATTTTATTTAAATATTTTTTTATAATATGTAACTCCATCTAAAACCAACTACTTACTTGTATTGAAATGACAGCAAATATAAGAAAAATCACCCACCACTAATGCTTAAAAAAACATCAACACACAACCAACACAAATCACATTAAGGACTCGTCGTCATCATCAACATCATCATAATGAAAACGATGAGATCCTTAACGAATACAATTACTAGTTCGAGTATATTTGTGTGTATGGCATGATGATTGATTTCACGCCAAAACGATTTCAATCAGCATTTTCCAAGCCATACACACATGGCTTGCTTTTCTCGGTATTTGTCCTTTCTTTCTTCTAGTAAAATTTCCCATTTTTTTTTTATGTCATTACAATTTTCACTATGTATAACAAACAAACTATGCTACGCTTCGCAGGACAAATGCAATAGAGTTTTACTTGCATTTTAAACACATAATTTCCACATAGCCGCATTAAGACACACACAGCTGGAGTTAAGCAGATCTTTAGTTCTTCTCCTTTTCTCCTTTTCATCACATAGTATTCAGAATAGTATGTGTGAATGAATTTTCCTCTCAAGTGTTTTTCATATTCTACTTTAGAAATCTGTTCATTTCCGTTGCAAAAATATGTGTTCAAATCAAAAGACCATTGATTGCAGTCCGTCGCAATTGAATTGAGAATTGATGGAACGAACGGATGTATGAGTACACGTATGTATACATAAAATATGGGTCATGCTTCAATCGAAGAACCTTAACCAATTTTCATATTACGAGTAGTGCATTCAATTTGAGTACATAAAATGTGAAAATTCAAGTGTGAAATGTGCGGGTGACAGTTATGAAAAGCGTGGCAAATTTGAAAACGTGTTTATATGAATTTTCTTTCAGTTTTTCTGTCTTTCAAGTTGATTTCATGGGAAATTGAATTTTTGTCATTATTAATTGTTACGAGTAAATATAATAGTAGTATATAAAATCACTACAAGAAAAAGTTATTACAGTAATTGTATTGAAGAAAGAAGAAGTTGATTTTATTAAGCAATAATTTTTCCCCTAAAAAATTTTACCAAAATAACTCCTTCCTAATTTTTTCTTCTCTAACAAAAATCTCATATTTCTACTTGCATATTTTCAATTCGTCTAGACAAACTGTCAGGGAAAACAAAAAAACTTTGGACAGACAATTTCATTCAGGTAAGGTTAGATAAAGGGGCATAGTACACAGGAAATCACTGTATATATTTACATGCTAAAAGCTTTACGAGAATGTCCTTTGTTATTGTAGTATGTATGCCACCATATTCACTCTTAGACCAACTTTGGTATGTATCTATGTGTATGTAGATTCTTTCATCAGGAGCTCACACAAAAACAAATTTATTACCTATTTAGCTTTAATAGCCTGACATGTTTTTTTATGATGATGATGATGATGAGGACTCCACCAAATGATGATGACGTTATGTCGTTCATAGCTTTGTCCAACAAATAGAGCATATGATGATGGTTTTTTTGTTGCTGTGTCATGTCAAGTCAAAATCGCGTCGAAGCATAGTCAAGGTATAGTCAAGCAAGGACATGAGTTTAATTTGTGATTAATTGACGTTAAAAGGGTTTAGCCATATACATTTTTTTTTCTTGTAACCTGTAAAATACAGAATAAAAAGGGTATCCAACAAAGTAAGTATGAAACAAAAAAATTCCATAGTACTACTTTCCCCACTTTCACCTTTGATGGGATACCGAACGAGAGATGGTGGACGAGAAACCATGCCAACGAAAATGAAATTATTCGACTCGATTTTCATTAATCGTGCGGAAATTGCTTTGAGCAACGCAGGAGGAACTTTATATTGACGAATATATGGAATTTATGCGGAATTTATTTTGTTGGACGTAAAAAGATTATACTTAATTAAGAGTAAATATCTTTTATTTTAATGGAAAATGGCAAAAATAGGATGGAGTTCAACTCCCTTTTTTTAACTCTTCATCATTTACGTTCAGGAAATTTTATATACAGAAAATGAAATACTTATTTTATTGACTTTGAAGTTACAATTTTATGGTTATGAAACTAAATGAAACTGAAATCAGATTATGGTTTTGGCCTGGCCTGAACTCAAAGGGATAAGAGTATCTAGAAAGCAAAATGATAATATTCTGAAAGGTCAAGAATTACAATTCTTTTCTTTTTTATTGATTTTAAATTGGATGTTATAAAAGTGGAAATAGTTAGTGATGTGAAGAAATATATACATATAGTAAAATCGTAGACTGAAAGTGTTTGTGCACGCATCACATAAAAGCCAATCATTGGATTCAAAATCGAATTACTGAAAAATAATAAGCTCTTTTGTGAATAACATATAGTGTTGATTTTATCATAATCGACCTACAAAATCAAAAGATATGGTATCCAAAGATAATTAAACCATGATCTATTATTCCTTCGTTTTTTGCATTGATGCTTCTTGAATTTTATTGTATTTTTCCTCTCATTTACTACTAACTGTTTAAGCACAAGAATACATAATACGCTCTTCGTTCTTTCCTGTTTGTAAATGTTTGTAGTCGTCAAAAGATAAAAGGCGATCTGCTTACATAGCAGGCAGGACAACTAGTACCAGGTGTAGAAGTTTCAAATGTCGTTTTTCTTCCTAGAGATGGCGCACACATCTAAGATATGGTTTTAGATTGTCTGAGATTCATGGGAATGATGCGAAAGGTTGGAAAATGGATTCCACACGAACAGAGCAAACGAAAAATGGAAAAACGAAAAACTGTGTGCGAAATGCTGCTTCAAGGTCACGAAAGAAAGGGATTTTTGCATTGTGTTGTGACTCGCGATGAAAAATGTATTAGTTTTAAGAACCCCAAACGCAAAATATCAAGGCTAATGCCAGGATAATCATCAACATCGAGTGCAAGACTTGATTGCTTCGGGAAGAAGACAATTCTATGTGTATGGTGGGGGGTAAGAAAGGTGTTATGTATTACGAACTTCTCAGGTCAGGTGAAACAGTTAATACCAATCGATACCGGCACCAAACGATTCAGGGGTGTCACAGAAATCGAAAAGAATTAAAATTGAGGCTTTCAAAGCCTAAAAATATGCAATTAAAATTTTCATAATATAAGTTTGAAAGTATTTATTTAATCAATAATTTAAGTATCAGGAGTGTCACAGAAATCGCTATCGCCTTAATTTCAATTCTTTTCGATTTCTGTGACACCCCTGATACTTTAATTATTGACTTAATAAGTACGTACAAACTAAAATTTTTATTGCACATTTTTAGGCTTTGAAATCGCCTCAATTTCAATTATTTTCGATTTCTGTGACACCCCTGAATTATTTGAACAATGCATTGATCAAAAACAACAAGAAGTCATTTTGCAGCATAAAAACGCTCCCGCAAATCTGATCAAAGACACCATTTCCATTCTTGGTTGGGAACTCTTACCCCACCTGCCGTATTTATCAGACTTGGCTCCTTCAAATTAGGTACTATTTGTTTTCATCGATGGGACACGCACACTGCTGATCAGCTTTTCATAAGTTTCGATGCCGTAGAAGAATGGACCAATACATTGAATAAAAAATCTTTTTCCATTATTCCTAAATTATTGTGTATTTTTAATGAAAAAAACCTATATTTTAAACTTCTACATGGTATACAATAAAATTCCTTAAGTTTGCAATACAAAATCAATTTTTTTTTATATTAGGCATGTGCCAGAAATCTCTTTTAACCCTATACAACCTAATTACAATTCTCTGATGCCAGAAATCTCTTTCGATGGTTTTGAAATCGCTGACGATTATAAATACGGTTTGTCTGTTATTTGAAATTAAAAAAATACCAACAACTGTAGCTTATTTTCTTCGTTAATCTGCATTTAAAGAAATCAACATTTCAGTTGTTTTAAGCATAAATTTGCATTTTAAACATCTAAGTTCGAATAATGAAATCTCTGCATTGTCTAGCACAGCTACAGTGAAATTGATATCAATTGGCATGATTTCTGGCACATGCCTGTATATTTCCAACACAAAACTACTAATGTCCAATAAATAAATCACAAACTAATAATAAGTAAATCGAACATTTACCAACACTAATGCTTGCTAATATATTATTGTATATGATTTCATAGAAAACTTTCCTAATACTTTTTCATTCTTGTTGCAAAACTCTAGTACTATGATGGCTTTTAAGTGGAAAAGTTGGGAAAAACTTCTTCGGCATTTATGAATGTGTAACTACATTTTAATTTCATATCAAGTTTCGATTTGGAAATAAACAGAAAAACTTTATCAACACTAATCCATCAAAAAGTCATCAAGCAACAACACTACAGTCAGTCAGTCAGTGAGTAAAGGAATCTATCTAATGATGTGCTTGTGATAATATATAAAAACTAAGCATTTTCGTATTATTATGTTTTTGTTACTTTTGGACAAACTTTAACTGGAATTCATATGAATTCAATGAGATTTTAAAATTCTTTTTGTTTGTTTTTTTGCATTCACATCGAATGGTCTTTATTTGATAGTATTAATGCTACAAATGATAAAAAATTTGTTGAGTCTGTCTGACTTCTGAGTACAAATCTAATACAGACTGAAAACTGAGTTGAGGTGTAGTATCTGACTATAAGCTCAGTCATTATTGAAGGCCGCAGACGACTGCCAGACACTGATATGTACACATGAAGTCATATGAATGCCAAATCATTCAACCATGCGGCATGGCACAAAGGATATTCTGTTTTGCCTACACCAAAAATGAGGACTGAGTATTAATTTTGGGTACAACTCTTTGCATGTGGCTTTTTCATGAATTCAACACATCATTTTCGGTTGTTAAATGTTCATCATTTAAGATTGTTAGTGAAAGCTTAAATTACAACAAACAAAATGAAATAAAACAAAACAAAAATGAACTGAACTGAACACAGACTCATATACTATATGCTTGTTGCATGTATCTATAGTAGCATATCTTGCAGCACCGTTTAGTATGCAGAAAATTACAGTGCGCCACAACACAAAAGAATGAAAATTCTGGGTATTGTGGAAAAGTGAATGTTTGTCCTCTGGATTTAAGATACACACGCATTAAAATAGACAACGAACAAGAGACATGCCTCAATGACAACGACGCCAACCAACAACTATTGTCTCGTTACCATGAAATTTAACATTTGCTGAAATTTGGTTAGTTTCATGTCTCTTGTGCTCGCAATAAAATACACAATGGAAATATGAACATTGGGACATCTCCAACTAGACGAGTCAAAATGAACCTGATTTTATAGTATGTACATATGTACAAGGATGAAGACATCTATCTGAACTGATGAATCTTTTTATGAGAAAGTGATTTTGAGTTTTGGGTATTAACTTAAAAGTTTAGAGAGTTACGTACTATATTCACGAAAGCAATATAATAAATAGAAGCATATAAAATTCAAACTCATATAGTCAAATATTCTCTTATTCTCTTAGCACTTACCTTTCTACAATTTTATACATGCAACACTTTTTTTGTTTGTTTGCTTCCTTCCTCATAAAGTTGTAGTGACAAAATTCGAGTGTGATTTTCTTTTCCCATTTCCAATGTTATCCGAATACGTGTTTCGGTTAAGAATTCAGTGACATATTGCTCGAGGCATCAACTCTCCAGCATATTAATATCACCAACTGCTGGATAAACAAAAGAAAAAAAAGACTTGTACAGAAAATGTTAATCAAGTGGTCAAAAGAGAGGAAAAAAACAAAACTAAGGAAAAACAACTTGAAGTGTGCTTTATGCCCGCTAACCAAAACAACAAACAAACAAACAAACAGCCAAAGTGAAGAAAAAACGCGTGGGATTTTTGACTTATGAAACTTGCATCAAGTTGAACGTCTCTGGACTGTAAATATCTTTTAGTTTTGTTAACAAAGTTCAACTTACAAACAAACGGAAGTTTCATCGGCTAACTTCAGTTAATGAACAGGTGCTTAAGACATCCGAAGAATATGGTTGAATGGTAACAAAAAACGGAAATAGACAAAAGAAAAAAAAGAGTTTATTGTTTTGAGATCTTTATTATTGTATTACGAGTATTGTGGGAGAAAAACTTATTTTAAATATTAAGTGTAATGATGATTCATACCCAATGACATACAACATATGTTCACCATATGATACTATCCATTTGAACTAGTCTGAGTCTAATAATGATCATGCAAATCTCTGTCATAAAATACACGCGCTGCACCCATAATAACTGCCACTAGCTAAGTGAAATGACTCTTAAACATACAAAACACCAGATCCGAGTTGACTCAAACAGGCTAAAAAGGACACTCACCTTTTTGGCCTAACTACTACCAACCAACCCAAGAATGTTAATGTTTTTTAAATGTGACCCGCGCTTCTTGTGTTATCGGCTTAAATTTCACATCATTATGACAAGCGAAGCGAGCGATTAAGGATTTCATTTTGGTATTTTTGGTCAAAGCGCAAGCCGGCAATAAAATTATACTAGTACATAGTATAAAGGATGCCAACGACGAGTCATATTACTACCTGGGGCCTAGGGTATGCTTGTCATGAGCATTCAGATGCTCTAAAGCGGAACATATCAACTTAATAGAGAGAGTAATTTCATTTGGTTTCTGCTGTCCAAAAACTAAAAACCCGAAAAGGAAGTGACACATTTGCGGCACTTTACTTTCAGTTCATGTCGCATTTCCTTTTGCTCTCTATTAAGTGGAACAAATGGATGACGCACAGCAGGAGCAGCACGGTAAGGTGCTACATACTCAACTCCTCGACGCTTTTTATTTTACATAATTTTCAACTTTAAATCGTTATTGTCGCGGTTGCGCCTTCACCGGCTGCTTTCCTCCTCCTTCGCATTCAGTTAAAGACAACATTTTCAATTTCATGCTTAATTGTTTCTTCATGCGGCATTTGACGCATATCAAGGTACAACACACAGAATATAACATAAGGTGTGCTTCTACCATCAATTGGTTTATTATAAAATCAGCATGAAAAGTACTAAATTTTTATAAGAAAAACAAACTACACTTTAAAAAAGTAATACAGTCAAACTTTCATACATTGAACTTCTACATAAAACTTAAACCAAATCAAGTTGCAGTAGCATATGAAGAAAATTCAAGAGTAAAATAATACAAAATTGCCTTACAAAAAGGGGGGATTTGGTCAATATGGTACATGGAATAGTGACCTTATCCTTACCTTTAATTTTCTGGACTAATTTTGACAAGCAACTAAACTTGATAAAATCGTGGATAAGCTTGATAAGAATGCTATTCTTTAGGGCTATTTTATGGTCAACAATTTTTATAGATAAAGTAGATTTTACTCAGCAGACTTTCAAGAAATTACTAAGTATTTTAACATCCTATAACTAAAGTACTTGACGTGGATAGATACAAAAACACACATTCAATATGAGAACTGCTTCATCACATCACACAACATTATTAGACACACCCAGAAAGCACAGTGGCAAATACTGCTTTTGTAATTATTGCTGTGCAAACTGCAGAGTATATTGGAGCACACGATTCTTGTATGAGGACCCCTTTATTTTTTAAATTTTATTTTAATTTCCATTATTTGTGATTATAGCGGCAATTGAATTAAATTTTAACTGTCTACTTATTCCGGTTCTTGAGATAGAGCTCACTGACAGATGGATGGACGGCCGGACGGACGGACGTAGTAAGCTTAATAATAGGATCTCGCTAGTACAATTTGAGTACGCAACCCTAAAAATGGGTGTAATTGTAACTATTTTCATACATATATCGAAATCTTCTTGCTCATTATGATACTACAATTATTCGAGTATTGGAAGTTCGACTGTACTTAACATAGCAATCTTAACTTGAAATGTATGGAAGGAAGAGTACTGCTGTTTGTTATTCTATTGAGTGCACTTGTCATTCACTGTGATCATGCAACATTAACACTCATAATTAGCGCTGAAATTATACAGCCGCTCTTGATTTTCATGTTATCCTTACCCCTCACACAAGTAAGAACCTCAATTTCCCCTTGTATCTCATGTACCAAAAGTACATTAACATTTTTGCACTTGCAGTTGTGTCAAGGAAATACAAAATTATAATATTGTAATAACAACAATAACAAACAACTCCACTACTAAGAATAACAATGTGTAGACTGCGAAATTATTGCGCCACTTAAAAATTGTTTATACTTGCAACATTCAACTGGCAACATGCAAAGAATGCATAAAAAAACATGTGTTTATTGTCTCATTGAACAAAGTGAGGTAAGGTTAGAGGAGTACATTCTTTGTGAGGATGACTTACTGAAAGATGCCAAGTGCAGTGGATGGATTTTTAATTTTTTTTTTCATCTTGCAGCAGCTGCAAATTACTTACCCACATGCACTCTGATGTCTTATGTTCGCTTCGAGTACTTTTATCTTTTGACATTTACTAATGACAAATTTATTCACGCTGTCATTTATTTAAGTTCTACAATATTTGAGTTGGTGGATCTACATACATCCATACCATACTGTTTGAAGGGTCTGAGAATGAGTAAGTCTCATGCATGTCTGTCGCCAAAAGTTAAATGTTGCACGTGAATTGTGACAGATTCAAAGAGATACATGTCAACTGCAGCTTAAAACAAAAACATAAAAAACAATTTACAAATTTTTAATTTAAAATCAACAAAAGCATCTATTTTTTTTATTTCTTTAATAGAATTCGTCCTCCTATGTTACATGCTTCATCTAATCGATTGACAATCAAATCGTAGAAAAATGCAAAACCAATAATAATCTTCAACCAAAGACAATAAAGGTGAGTGATTTTTTGCTTTTTTTGTTGCAACAATTTCATGAAAAATCCATTTGCACTCAAGTGACGCTTTCTTAGTGACCCCCACAACACATTTCTATTTCACTAACTTTTTGCTCCTGATTGTCTGTTGGTTTTTAGTGAGAGTTCGGTTTGTTGTTCATAGCAACTCTGTGAAAAACACAGCGTGTGGCAGTTGCAAAACCCTAGGGTCGCTTACATAAAATGGCATTGATAAATGTGCTTGGCACCGAAAGCGAAAATGGAAAAATTGTCATTCGACTCCACATCACTTCATGCCACACAGTCAGTTAACTCATTCCTTCCAATTTATGTGTGATTGAATGCGATCTATTTATGCGTGTGAATTTCTCTCTCGATTTACACACAGCAAAAAAACAAAACAATGAAACACCTTAGAGGAGTATCTTCTGTGCCTGGTGGAGATGGAGATGGAAAGTTGCCTGGATGTTTGGATTTTAATATGCGCAACCACACAATTTCTTTTGTCACTCACTCACTCACTCAGTCACTTTCTTTCTATTGTCTGTTTGTTTGTTCCTGTCATGTATGAAATGTCACTGAGCCGCCTACAAAGGCATTGATGTATGATTTCAACCTGGTCAAGACAGCAAATATCATTTTTTAACAAAACCCACAACAACATTGTATTAGGATAACATAAAGAAAATTGCGTTGGGCTTTAGTATATTTTTTTGTAATAAATTTATGAACTTCTGAATAGCAAAAAGAAAATCTAATAAGAAAAACTTCCCCTTAGCAACCCTTCAGCATCAGCATCATCAGCAGTCTGTTCAGTCTCCCATAACTCATCATGAAATTAAAGCCTCAAAAAGTCTTTGACTTTAAACACGCAGAGCAACAAATCAAAATTCACTTGCGGCGCTTAAAACGCACTTTTTTTTTTGTTAACGAAGCACTCATGTAGAAACTTCACATACTATAAGTACAAGACACAAAGATACAAAAAAAACTCAGCATTGCTAATTTGTATTTTAAAATATTCTGAAATAATCATGAACCAACAAAAATTACAACCAAACTACAAGAGAAATAAAATTTTAATAAATCGCATTCATAAAGGGCTGCAGCAGTTGCATGGCCCTTGCAGTGCCACCACCCTCTTGTCAAAACATCTATGGCAACAACAACAACAACAGCAACCCTTAGTGCCACTTAAGTGCTTTTCAAAACGCCGCGTGCCCATTTTTCCTTATTCATTTTTACAATAGTATAAATTTGAGATTCATTTCGGACCTCATATTTTATGTTTTGTACTCGTCCTACTCTTTAGCATAAATTTTAAATGCTCATGTTACCCCTGCTTAACACACCTACCTCTTTCTCTTGTTGTATTACAATGCCCTTCTTTCTATATGTCTACTATACAATCATTCAAATACGAGTATATGTATTGTATATACGAGAGTCATTCAATAATTCTAGAGACAAATTGATGTAGCATAAATGAAAAATCTAATAAAAAATCACCACTAACATTAATAATGTTTGTTTGTTAGAGGAAACTAAATATGGACATAGGGATAGTAAGGTAGTATCTGCCAAAATATTTTCTCAATCAGCTCAGTAGCATAATGATGATCATGGTCCGGAGGAGTACGTATGGCTGGAAATTTTAGGTTCGTTCCACTGGATTATGCGAAATCCTTAGAAATGCAGCAATGACCCAAAGAAAAATTTCGCGTAGGAAGTTTTATTCCAGTAATTAATCAGCTTTCAGCATCTCTAAGGATAGGATTCGAGCTTAGCTGCGATCGGTTTGGTTTCTTGAATCATTTTGAGGCTTTGGATTTATCGAAGCTGCACAAGGCTACCGACAAGTTAGTCAAAATTTATAAAAACAATCTTCAAATCAGTTGTGGGCATTCCCAAACTCATTCGTTTCTTCAGTTTGTAGCCTTGATAGATGTCTTCAGGAAGGGGTACAATGTTGACAGTGAACCATAACAGATGTTCTTCTACAGAATTCTGGTTGATAATAACTAATGTTTTTTTATTGAAATTTGATGAAAGGGCCTCCAGCTTCATTATTAAAAGTCCCCGACACCCCTGAATCCAGAATTTATAAAAATAATCGAAACTCCTATAAATTGTTTTCCTTTCTATTGTACATCAATTTTTTTTATGAAACTATAGAATGACTCTCGAATGTTTTCTATTTTGAAATTCTTTTCTATTTTTTTTTTCTTGTGTAGTTTATGAAAATCATTAAAATTATTATATTTAACTTCGCTGACACCTTTCCTTTCATTGACTCATTCATTGGTTTAAAAACACCACCGCAGTGACAATAGAAAACCTCATTTTGCCTGATCCCGAATTGTTACAATATCCTTTCACACTCATTCTACACAACATCATTCTCTCTGTATGATATTTCATGACATTTGGTGTGGCGCGTTTTTGAAACGCTTCCGGCTATTTGCGGATTAACTCAACAACTGTCACACAAAAATTTCCAAATGTCCTGTATTACTATTATTAGCATATTTTATAATATTTATAAGTGATGTGTGCTCTTGACGTCCTGTGGATTCGATCTTTGTACTCAGATGTACAAAATAAATACACCACAACACCATTGACATTGCAATGTTTCCAAAAATTCTTTAGAAATAGTTTAGAAAAGTACTTATTTTGGGATCATGCAGAATCTCTGTTAATGCTCTCAAGTAGTATGAATAAAGTCTGACTGATGATATTCTCATATGGTGAACCTTTTGTTCATATATTGTGCTAATTTTCATGGATTAGTCTTGTAATCCCCATTGTGTAGACTCATAATAAAGGACTTTTATCTTTTCATAAATCAAACCAGGAAAACAATAATCAATGAAATTTTTTGAGGCAAATAGAAATGAATTTCTTATGTTATCTGATACTCTTTATAGTTACTTACATACAAGTATCTACTATATTTCTGAACCAGTTGTAAAGTCATTTTCACTTTCTTTAATTCACTATCATTTTAAATGAAACTATTACTACTGCCATAATCATTAAAAAAAATATTTAAAGCCATAAACATAAGTGAGTGAATTTCCTGCATGCGCAATAACTCCCCATAATCATAAAGATCTTAACCTGTTTTCATTCCTTCGTTCCAGAGTGCATGCGTAAGTCTGTCGTGTTAGACACATATTAAACTTGAAATAATTAAACACCAAAAGGCGCAAATTGCCCGAGAAATGACGCCACCAAAAGCGGACACCATCATTCAAACGTTCCCAATCCGAACAACCGATCTCTTAACATCGTTCTATCCAACACTCAACGCCCGCCACGCCCCAACACAATCGTGATCGTTTCGCTTTCAGTTGAATTTCGCAACCGATCCAAAGCACAACCGATTCCTCCAATGCAGGTTGGTCGTTTGTATCTTTTGTTTTTTATATTCATGCGTTTTATTTTTATTTTTTATACAATACTCGTATGTATATGAAAAAATCTTGAAACGCGTTCATTTTAATGATCGCTTCATCGTCTGCTGCCTTTTGTTGCTTACATTCTTGATGATGATTTTTGGGAAGCGATAAAGACGCTTGCGCGACGAACGACCACCTCCTGTGGTGGTGGTGGCTGTTGACGAAACGAAATTACTTCAAAAAAACATAAAAATGCATTAAGATTGAGTTCTGTTGTTGTTGGTTTGTTTTCTTATTTACAAATTTACTTAAAATTTTTTTTATATTTTCGCTACTGATTACTTGTTCTCGCCCTATTCATTTTCGTTCATAAACATTAAATTTAAATGAGTTTATTTAATTAGTTCTTTTCGCTTTTTGAAGTCTGACAATCCAGAAATGTATATTCACTAGTATAATGTCTTGTTTTTTTTTTCAAGTTACTTAAAATTGTTGACAAGCCTCTGGATTGCAAGTGATGAAGAAATGATCTAACTGAAAGATCTAAATCTTTGAAGTTTTTTCAATGGATTTTAGGTAAAGTAAAGTAGATTAGTGAGAAAGTGGAAATACATACTAAGCATAACAATGATTGATTACTTTATGATCCCAAGTATTGTAGAATGTTTATATGTGTTAATGAGGAGATGCTAATCACATCGAACGGAAGTTAAAATAAACGAAAGATCAAAGCACTTTCTAATGATCGTCATGTCATGAAACTCCCACAATGTACAATACAATAATAATGAATGACAGCTTTATAACTTGAGTACTAATATTTAAGATGTGTGAGGTTCTCTTATAATCGAACTAAAATATCATCATATAAATTAAATATATTATTTTATTATTTCCAGCCTAAATGGATTCAATGAGGTGAACTATTAGATATCAGTCTATTAACTCTTGGTAAGAATTGAATGTTCTAAAATAAAAACTATAATAGGTGATACTAAGAAAACACTTTTCTCTAGTTTTAATTGTTAAAAATGTCTTTCTATGCAACTTTCATTAGAGTGCCTTACAGAAAAATACGAACTCAAGATAAGATTTATAGATTCTGAGATCTCACCCTCTGCGCTAAACATCATCGTCCTTCTCTGCCTAATTGGATCATACCAGATAAACTTGACGTCGCTAGTTTTTGGATTATATGTCTTCGAACACACATGGCTAGGGGCATAGCAAGATAGTTGGCAAATAAATTTCCCCCACTGGGTTAGAGACGGATTGAACTAATTAAATTTGTAATATACTTTTTTTTTGCAGAATTGTAAATGCACCTTGCTATGTCAGAAATACAACTTATCATTAGAGACCTTTTTGTCCCATTGATCAAAGACGAAATTGGAATATTCACCAGAAATTATGTTTCCCGTCTTGAAGTACACCATAATGATATCGCCACTGGCCTACTTCTCACTGATAACAACATACGCCGACTCAAGAGAAATCACCCGTAGACCTACCTTTCAGGTTTCTGACATCTTTCACTGTGATGTTATTTTTTATTATGTGTGGCCATTTATTTATAGTTTTATTCTAAGTGGCTGTAATTAAATTTGTTTATAAAAAAAACATATACTTGTATCAATAATCCTTGTGTTTATATGCATAAATGTACTAGCAAAACGCCCCGGCTTAGCACGTGTGAGCGATTTATCCAATCTATATAATTTCATAGTTTTTGGCATTCAGCAGTTCTTTCACTTCGACCATCACCCTACAAAGGCCGAATATAATCATTGTGGTTCCTTCTACCTGTATTTCACAATGGATCAGAACAACGTGACCGATCTGTGACTCTTCTTTGTCGGCAGCGCTTTGATTTTTTCTTCTTCGTACAATGAACAAAGCAACTGAGCGACCTGCGCACTTCCCTTCTGCACAAACGACAAATGAGAGAGAGAGTTCTGCTGTCGTGATCCATCGTGTAATAGCAGACTTTTTCTGCAAAAAAAATTTGAGCGACAGAGAGCTTTGCTCTGTAAACCATGCATGCATCATTCGATCGCCAGCAAACCTTCAAATCAGCATAATTTTTTCCGACATCATCAACAATTATCGTTGTACATCAGCCAATTTATGCACAATGTAAATAAATTATACACCATTGACCTCCCTAATAAATCACTCCGTTCATTGACCGTATGAAAAACCGATCGGTAGTTTTTGAGACTAATACACATTCGCAGAGTGGGGACTTTGTTTTATAATATTTATAGATTATCGAAAACACTTTATCTATTTATTTATAAGTTCATTATCATCTCTTACTCATCAGGTTTAAGTTAACCTAAAATTGAAAGTAGCCAAAGGCCCAGCAGCCAGTGATATCTCCCCGCCTATTAGCTTAAGTTTTGTTGATAAATAAAAATTAAAAAAAAAAAAAAAAAAAATAATTTAAAACAAACCGACCTACAAAGAGTGTCACATATACCAAAAGAAACATCTCGCTCACTTTCTTAAATTTTGTTTATAAAATTTCGCTGGTCAAACTACCAAACTTTAGGAAAACTTACTAACTACAATAGTAAATATCATAATTGCCTCATTTATTTTATTGTCATTTACATTTTAAATTTGATGAAATTTAAAAATTGTAATGTAATTAATGTTCCACAACTATCAGCCATCAATCTTCCAGTTAACTTTTCTCGCTGTCAACATCAACTAATTCGAATGCAATCTGTTACAATTTTTTAAAAGGATAAATTTGAATTATTAGTATTTATTTCTTATTTTCTTTTAACTAAAACTAAACAATCCAAAAAGCAACACAACTTTCCCCCTTCATGTGTATTTTCTTCATAAAAGGAAAAAATACTGAAATTGAAAATTTGTTTTCTTTGAAAATAACAACAAGAATACTACATAAAACGAGGGTTGTTGCTACATTTATGAGTGTCAACACATATAGTATAATACAATAGAAGACACCAAACCAGACTAGAGCCAGAGCCAGACCCATGTCACCTCAATTTGAATATGATGCGTTGTCAATGTGGATGAGAACGACGCCCACAATTAGTTGATCCATGCCTCAGTCAATGTTTTCAATGTTGGTTGGATGAATCAATGGGTGTAACCAAGTGTGGGATCGCACATTGCGGACATTATGCAAATATTTGTGCAGCCTTCATGAGATGACATTGTGATGTGTGTTGGTGATGATAATGATGAAATATAGTAGACTATGGACTGACTATACTATGGTGAATCTGATGAAGTTGATGAAGCTGTTTTGTTTGTGGTATAAAATGAAAAACTTATTCAAGGACGCGACACGCGTCAACACCGCGCCATTGACAACAGTTTTTTGTTGTAGTATGTATCTTATTTTTTCTATTTTGTTTTCCTCTTGTGGATTTTTTAATTGATGTTTGCATAAATTTCAAAATTATTAAAAGCACCAAGTGTTGTTGACAACATATGTGTACAGCTGGCCAATAGAGGGTTAAGGATATAGCTAGGTAGGTGTATGGGTGACATGCGTCTTTGTCTGTGGTATCAAATGGAAACGTTAAGGTCATATTAGTGGACAGAGTGAGAGTTGTTTGTTTTGAAGAAGTGATAACTAGAATGGGATGATTGCAAAAGAGATATAAAAAATTGAATAAAAGACTTGGAAAGTAATTAAAACATTTCATTAAAAAACAAGAAGTCCAACAGATTAAATAAAGAATTATTAATCAAAACAATTAAGATTAGATCTTTTCAAATCAGAAGAAGCTTTGATTAAGGAAACCATTTGTTTTAAACCACATAATAATACTTATATTCTCTTTGTGGTATAAGACAAAAAAATCTGGTAATATTTGCTAATCTTAGAAAATGTATTCAGCAAAACTTGAGAGATCAAGGGACCCCCTATTATGATCCTTCAAGTTACGACTAATCAAACACTAGAGAAATAGATAAATTGTATCGCTCATGAAATCAAGGTCCCTCTTTTTAGTGCCTTACCATCATTTCCATATCAGTTCAAAATCAACACCCTAAAATTCTTAATTTTACACTTTCACTCTGAGGCCAAGTTCTTGGAAATGAGGAAATAGATATAATACATCGATCATGAAATCAAGGTCTGGCTTGTTTGATCAAAATTACATGGAAATTGTTATTTTTCCAGTCACCTTACCATCAATATGTTTAAATCAACAGCGTTATATTTCTCATTATATTCTTCCCACTTCTACTATGAGGCGAATAAGAATAGTGAATTGTTTTTGTTTCATACAAATTTTAAAGATAAAAATGTCTCTATTTCAAACCTATTGAGAGATTTACTTAGTTCCATAGTCTTTGGCATTAATATAATAGACACAGGTTTGCAAATTGGTGCCAGAAATCCCTCTGAATGGTTAAAACCATTGGCAATAATTAATTTTATTATTGTAATCTCACTCGTCGACGATTTAGCTTTAGAAAGAGATATACCCTCTAAAGCGCCATTATGCTCCACTTGATAGCCTTTAAATATTTAATCCAGCAAATATGTCAAAGCATTATCTATGCAAACAATGCACACAACTCACAGTGTAACTTTCAGCACGAACATCCTTTACATCCTGCCGACAACGAATTGTACCTGCACAAATGTACATAGCGCATATCTAGCTAGGAGCGTATGACGTCGTTGCCTCGTAACGAATCCTTAGGGACTACTTTGAGAAATGAAGCATCGTTGTTACCGTGATTGTGTTGTGTTGTGATTGTGATTGTGCGATTTACTCTAAGCTGTGAGCTATGAGCTGTAAGAGAGTTTGAATGCAGCACGAAAAGCCATCATTACAAGGTTAATGATGAGCTGTCTTGATTTCCAGAACGTGCTGCACTTAACTTTGTAAAGCGTGCAACATGAAAAACTTCAATGGATACAAAAGGAAATGGAAACGCAATAAAGTACTTGAATAACTACATCCTTTCTTCCTTTTTTCATTATTATATAGTTTTTTGTTCCAAAAATAAACAACAAAAAATGATAATCGTCAATGATGTATATTTCAAGTTGACATAATTGGCTATCATGATGTTATAAGGGAGAAGAAGGATTTTGATAGATTAACTTAAATCAAAGCAATTGTTTCTAACTCAACAAAGAGAAATATTAAGGAAACCAACCAAGGCTTACGATGAAGCCCAATATGATTGTATGGTATATTGTTTTCTTGTAAATTTCAAATTAACCAACAACTTCCGCTTATAACATTCTATCTCTGCATCCTTCATCAACAAAGGTTTTAATTTTATGGCAAATCAAAAAGACAGAAAAATGCCTAAAACGCATTTTCTTGTTTTCTTTATCAATTTCTTTTGACTTCATCCGCATTTTATTTCAATTTTTTTTTCTTTTCTTTGTTATTTTTGTTAGTCCTTCTCAAAGCTTCCGACTTACTTTACTTTATGTGTGTATGGCATGCTGCGCTTGAAGTTTGAGTAATACTTTGAATGAAATTGCGCGGAAGCACTTGCTTAGTTCGGTTCAGTTCAATTCGGTTCGGTTCGGGGTTTGGTTTAGTTCACTTCTGTTCAGTTCAGTTTAGTACAGTTTATTGGCTTCATTGTGTTGTTGCTCATTGAACCCTTTTTATTTTATATTCATTCTATTCTTTTTTTACTTTTGCTTAGCTTGATTAGCTCATTCTGCCACCCCTTACAAAATATTGAAGGATTGAGAATATTATGATGTGGCAGCCAGCAGCAGGTCCAAGTGGCTTCACTTTCAAAATAATTCAAGCGGCATTAATGCTATTTTGCTTTTTCCTTGTTGTTATAAGTATGTATATTCTTGTTATTTGTTGTTGTTATTTCATGGAATACAACTTTTGAATAATCATTTTATAGAAATTGCGTAAAAGCTGAAATTTTCAAATTATTGTTATTATTAATTTGAAGGAATTCGTGTGGCAGAATATTCTGTGGGGTGGTTCTGAATACAAATTTCTTTGTAAAGGATTTCTATTATTCTTATTAATATTATTTTCATTTAATATTCATCTTTTTTTAATGCCATTCAATTCTGAACTCAATGAATGGAGAATATCTATGGAAAGATGTAAATTTTAATAGTGGAATAAAATTTAAGACTCTAAATTTTCATGTTAAGACAATTTTACTTAAGTTACAAATGGATCACGCAATTTAATACAAGTAAACATGACTCACTCCGGGAAGTATCTCTTAGAATGCCCACAAACCTGATAAGTGGCATCACGATCGGTTAATAAAGTTCAAGGACTGTTCGTCCATAGTTCATTTTGTTTATAATATTGTTATGAATTCTAACTTAGGTGATTTTTATTTTATAACAGGAGCGTTACACAAATAATGTTGAGTCCAAGAGCTTTTTCTTGAACTACAATATTAAAAGCAAAAAACCGATAGAATTCTATGCTTGCAAAATCAAACAACATTCAACTTGAGCAAGGTTCAAACCTGCGTTGTGTGGACCACTCTACCGTACCCAACATCATTGAACTATGAAACAAGTCCTCTAAAACTAAACAAATATCATTAACAAAAATAAAAGTACACAGGATCTAGAAGTGATCAACTGAAATTCTAAGACTTCCAAGTACAGATTTCCTTTGTCAGATTTGCTGGTGTTGATTCTCTATAAATCTCATTCCACTTTCACCGTTTATCCCATCAATTTATCAATCAATCAATTAAATCCTCCGTTTTAGTCACAAAATTCTTGTCTCGGTGTTTTTCTCTATATCGCTATATTTTTGTTCCCTCCTTCTTGCTCGTCTTCTTTTTCCTTCTTATCTGGTCACTCCAGGGTCATGCATCATAGCGCATCATGGAAACAATTGCCGATCCATGCAATATGAATTGTCGGAACAATATACCCTTAGATATCAAGAAAACAAGCTACCGAAATTCGAGAAGCGGCTTCTATAAGTCTGAAGTATTTGGACAACTTTGACTATTGATGAAAGACAAGTTGGGGCTCTTCATAAAGAGAGTAATAAAAGAAAGTTACTGCATTATCTGCAATGTAAAGAAACTAGCATTAACATATCATATGTTATACAAAAGTACCATCTTGTATATCAACGGCGAAACCAATTGCCAATTAAGATGGTTCGTGTCTGGACATGGCGGATACAGGTGGTAGCTACATAGGTTTGAGCACGATAACACACCAAGGTTCCCATTGTGTGACGAATCTGGGGACACTCAGCACGTAGTTTTCCTATGTGCACGGTTTCCAGCTCTAGTAGACTATCCACATGAACCAGAAAATACGTTGGAGTTCAAGTTAGCATCTTTAGCCAACTGGAACTTGATTAGCGAGTGTGTGACTGCTATCCAGCTAGAGCTGCGTCGTCTAGAGCAGTCTAGACGAAATTTGCAGACGTTGTAGAAAAGAGCAATGTTTGCTGACCGCCCCGTGAAGTAATATCTAGCAACAATTACGTGGTGAGAGCGGTTGACGTAATGCAGGGGATGAGTTTAGTAAGTAGGCATTAAAATTTTGGCAATGAATCATGCATGCGGTTAATTTGGCAACAGATACCCCCTCTATGCGATCCATGGACCACTTCCTAAGGTGATTTCTTTTGAATGGTACTCAAACTAACCTTATGGATCAGTGCTTTAATAATTCATTACATTTTTTGTATTATTTATAGAGACCATTTACACTTAACGATGAAGTCAAAAATTTATACTGAATTGCTACAAAAGACAAATTGAATGTTATAATTGAATAAAAACAAACAAATAAATTCTTTTGTATTTCAAAGCAAACCAAAACGACGATTACAAATCCGTTAATAATCAAGTTAGTGCAAAAGCACAAAAAACAGAAATACATAAAAATCTGTGAATAAAATGATAAAAACTGACAAAAGACCACAAATGTTCAACGCAACCAACAACAGTAAGAAAAACACGCAAATTTAACATGACAGAAGGAAACCAAAGCTAGCAATGTTCACTCACAAAGGAAAGAAATAGTAGTAATCGGCATACTGAACACCAACGGAAGTGGTAAGAAGAATACCAATGCCTTACCACACCAATACTGGGTACCGTAAAACATGCACAATTCAAGCAATCCTAGGACAAGGAATATAAAGCCTGAAGCTAGAATTAAACCGCAGCACGTTTGTGGTTTTTGTGTTGCATACTTTACAGCATCGTCATCGTGTGGACATTCAGTTTATTTCTTTTTTTAGATATGTAGAGAACTCTTATTCCAGTGAATGTTCTAACCAAAGAGATAGCGTCACACAATTGGGAAAGGTGCACGATTAGTGAGATAATTGTTACGTGTATTGAACGACACATACCATATATGCACACATCACATATGCAATATCACGTGTGCACACAATTTAAGAAAGATTTTGCTAATTTGAAACCACGATTTTCTCACTCTTTGACTGCTACTCTTTCCTTTGAAAAACTAAAGAAGTCAAATCAAAGTCATTTTAACAAACAAAAACAATTTGTTCTATAGCAATTGTTTAGCTTAAAATCTCATTAAGTTAACAACAGTTTACATATCATTTAACAATTCAATTGAATTCTATAATATAATGAAGATAATGACGATGGTGTCTCTTTCTTTACAATTTTATACAAGTAAGTATTTACTGCTTTATTGAAGCCAGTAAATCATGTTCCTTTACGAAATTAATCTCGCATGCGATATAGTAAATTAAAATGAAAATTCTAAAGATAAATTTTCATTTATTTAATCACATTTATTCACTCACTCACTCACTCATTCATTTATTTATTTGATAAAAAAAAACCTTAACTTTTAGTTCATTGTGAAGAACTTTTGCTTTTGCTAAAAGATAAAATTATTTAATTACATTCACTTTGTATTCGGATTCATTCATTCATTCATTCATTCACACATTGTTTTCGTTCTTATTTTTTAAACTGAGCAAAAGAAATAAGTTCTATTATACGAGGGTTGCTACTCAAGTTTTGAGACAGACAAATAATAACATATGTATCATCGAAAATGACTTTATTGATTTCAAAATATTCTCCATGAAGATCAATACACTTTTGCATGCGATTGAACCAATTTCCGAAGCACTTTTTCCACTCGGAATGAGGAATCTCGAAAACATGTGTTTTGAACGCATCAACGCAATTTATTTTTGGTGTGCGGGAATAAAAGGAAGTCATTGGGTGCCAAATCTGGACTATAAGGTGGGTGACCCATCAATTCGACGTTTTGGGTGTTTAAAAAGTCACACGTTTGAGCCGATATGTGTCGCATTGTCGTGGTGAAGAATGATTCGTCTTCTGCGGTTGATTTTTCTTATTTCTTCGAACACTTCTGGCAAACAAATGGTGGTGTACCATTCAGAATTAACCGTTCTACGTTTCTCTAATGGCACGGTGGCGACATGTCCGGTTATTCCAAAAAAAACAGACGATCATTTGCTTCGAAGTGCTTCGTGCGCGAACACCTTTTGTTGGATTTGGCTCATCTTGAAAGACCCATACAGTCGACTGCTGTTTAGTTTCAGGCTCATATGAATAGATCCATGATTTATCAGCTATCACGATCTTATAGATGTCTTTTGAAGCACCGCGATTCAATTTTTTCAACATTTCTTTGCACCAATCGACACGAGCTTTTTTTTTGTGCGATTGTCAAATTATGCGGTATTCAACGCGAACAAATCTTTTTGACGGCCAAATGTTCATGCAATATTGAATGTATGTGAGTGGAACTAATGCCCAAACATGCCTCAATCTCACAATAAGTCACATGCCGATCTTGCAATATCACTTCACGCACAGCATCAATGTTTTGTGGCACAACAACCGATTGTGGACGATCTTCACGAAATTCTTCCTGATGAAAACTACGACCACGATTGAATTCAGAAAACCAGCAAAACACGGTGGCCCTGGATGGTGCTTCATGTTGAGTTAATCCACGTCGAAAATCATAAAAAATCATTGCACGAAAATGTTCACGATTTAATTCCATTTTTTAGCCGAACTGTAAAAAATACAAATAGCACTCGTATGACAAAACGTTCTGAGTACATTTATCATTAAAAACAACAAACTTTACGATACCAA
>JBAMAV010000273.1:0-11190 GCA_037043315.1 Amiota communis
ACGAGGGTAACCCTAAAAGTTTCCGGAATCGACTACTAGGGGGCATTTGCTAGCGGCGTCATTATTATTTTCGTAAAGTTTGACATCTTTTAAGGTAAACTCCATTGACAGATCAGAAATTCGTCAAGTAGTTTCGTTTTTACAACGTTTTAAAAAAATCAATTTTGAGAAAAAATGGAAATTTCTCGTGAAAACTTTCGTGCGATGATTTTTTACGATTTTAAATGTGGCCTTACTCAAAAGCAGTGCATCGATCGGCTTCATTCTGCTTTTGGTGATGAAGCACCATCCAAAACCACCGTATACGATTGGTTTTCAGAATTCAAGCGTGGACGTGTTAGCCTCAGTGACGAATTTCGTCAAGGTCGTCCATCAACTGCTGTTGTTCCAGCAAACATCGATGCTGTGAGAGAAATGATTGAGGCAGATCGGCATGTGACATACCGTGAGATAGAGGCAACAATGGGCATTGGCAAAAGTCAAATACAAACGATCTTACATAAACATTTAGGCGTGAAGAAGATTTGCAGTCGTTGGATCCCGCATAATTTGACCGAGGCTCAAAAAAAGGCTCGTGTGAAATGGTGCAAAGAAATGCTCCAAAAATTCAATCGCGGTGCTTCTCCGAACGTATATAGTATCGTAACAGGTGACGAAACTTGGATATATGCGTACGAGCCCGAAACAAAACAACAATCGACTGTTTGGGTGTTCCCAAGTGAGCCGAATCCAACAAAAGTTGTTCGTTCACGAAGCACTTCAAAGAAAATGATTGCTTTTTTCTTCCGTAAAAATGGGCCTGTTGCCACCGTTGCTCTTGAGGATCGAAGAATAGTCAATGCCGAATGGTATACAGCAATTTGTTTGCGTGAAGTCATCGATGAAATCAGAAAAAACAACCGAAAACGACACATCATTCTTCATCATGACAACGCAAGCTCTCACACAGCAACTCGAACAAACGATTATTTAAAGGAGAAAAAGATCGAATTGTTGACTCATAGTCCGTATTCACCTGATTTATCGCCTATTGACTTCTTCCTGTTCCCATACGTCAAAAATAAAATGCGTGGTCAGCGATTTACGACACCTGAAGAGGCTGTTGAGGCATTCAAAATCCATGTTTCTGACATACCGACTTCGGAGTGGAATAAATGTTTTGATGACTGGTTTATTCGCATGCAAAAGTGTATTGATCTTGCAGGCGAATATTTTGAAAAACAATAAAGTGATTTTTTCGATTAAATTTGTGTTTTTTCTATGATTTTCAAGAAACTTTTAGGGCTACCCTCGTAATTCCCTAATTTAAGTGACAAAAATAATTTATGAAAGCCGAACAAATAAAATCAATAATTCGATATCACCTAAGATTACATATCAATCTCTCACAGAATGATCAACCAATGCAAGTTTCATAAAACCTGCATATATTAAGATGACGTATTAATATAAAAAAAATGATGAAGAATTTCCATTGATAGCAAATGATTAATGAAGATGTAAAAACGATTTATTAATGAGAATGAAAAGAATTTTAATATAATAACAAAAAACAAAAAAAAAAATAAAAATATATCAAACAATAATCTGAAAACACACAGAATAAATACAATGGTATTGTAGATGAGAAATGCAGAACACAATAATAATTATTATAATGCTAAATGAAGATTTCAAACAAAAAGAGCGGATAACGATACCAATTGTTCAATAATATTAAAATCTTTAGAATAGAATAGAAAAACAATTAACATAAAATAAATACTAAAATTATTCAAATATCTTCGGAATAATACCTAATATTAAAACGTTTAAAACTAAAAACAAAACAAAATTTGCTTAACAAAAGTTTTTAAAGAAAAAAGGATTAAATTTTCATAACGTTTTAAATGCTAAGCTTTACGTTTTTATGAATAGAAGAAATCAAACAAGCCGAAAGAAACTCCAATTCTAAAAAAAGAAAAAAAAAAAATTATATTTATTTCAGAACAATTTACTTAATTAATAAAACAAAAACAAAAATGTGGCAAACAATAAACTGAAAATACACAAGAAATAGGAAATACTACTACAACCAATATAGTTTAGATGAGAAATATTTTAATCGTAACATTAAGAAAAAAAAAATTAAATATTTTTGGAACAGAACACAGTAGTAATAATTATAATACTCGTAAATGAAGATTTTGAGAAAAAAAAAAGAATTGGATGTATGATCATACACACGTACACGCATGAGCGCCTTACCAAGTATGACTGTGTCTTGGGCGCTTTACCATTTTTGTGCTTTATCAGCATTTCATTCTTCTTTCAGCCCTTTATCATTTGCGATGATAAAAAATACTCCAAAAAAAATTCAAGCCAAAATCATATGTGTTACTCCAAAAGCTTTCGAAATGTTATGCTTTACATTTATATGAGTATTCTACTAAATAAATGAAATTATACAAATAAACCAAAATTCACTTCAATCATAAAATTGAATAAAAAAAAGTGATATTTCAGATCTATTTACTTTATTAAATAAACCAAAAAATAAAAGAGTATTAAACTAATAATCCAAATACATACTACAACCAATGTATTGTAGATGAGAAATATTTTAATCGTAATAATATTAGGAAAATAATAAAAACTTCAAAACAAAAAGAAAAATGCAATATTTTTTGAACAGATCTCAAAAGTAATAATATAATTATTCTCTTATATGAAGATCCTGAGGAAAAGAAAAAAAAATTCCAGATCATTTGTTCAATAATAAAAAAAACTTTAAATCCTCAAAAAAAAAATAATAATAATATAAAATCAATAAAAAAAAACAGAAAAAAAAAATAATTGTTGATGATATTTATTTCAAATCAATTTACATGATTGAAAGAAAAAATAAAAAATAAACCATTTCAAACAATAATTTGAAAATATACAAAATTTCAACCAATGTATTGCAGATGGGAAATATTTTAATTGTAATAAAAATAAGAAAAATAATAAAAAATTTTTACAAAAAGAAAATTTTAATATTTTTTGCACAGAATACAATAATAATAATAAAAATACAGGCAAACGAAGCATTAGAAGAATAGGAATGGAAATCGACTCATTAATTCAATAATATTGTCACAAATTTCCAATTTGTCTGACAATTTTCAAATTACACAAACTAGAAATCTGCTGTCAGTTGGCGAGCGGCTACCAATTGGTGTGGTGTGAAGGTGATGCGGCATGTGCAGCGATCTGACGAAGACAAGTGGCGACGTGGTGATCTAAAGGCGACTTGCAGCATGACATGGTTATCCAACGCCGACAGGCAATGAAAAACACCCAAAAAAATCTAACTTTGATCTCATCCAAAAGCCCAATATGAAGATTTTTTCCTTAGTAGAGTTAATCAAATTCTGCTTTTCGTTTTCTGTTTCTTATAGGCAATTAAGACCAAAGCAAATGCACATCAACAATGATATGCCTATTGATACGTATCAGATTCGACAACAACCACAAGGAAAATTACGGAATTCAGGGGTTGTTGTTGGTATAGAATGTGATGGGAATCAATAGTCGCATCAAGAACTGATGTGACTTGATGTGAAAATTAATCATGGTCACTCTAGGTATTTTCTGCCAGTGTGGCCAAGTTTTTCCTAGTGCTTCCAAGTTTTTTTTTGTGTTTTTCCGCCTGTGGCATCACTAAACAGCAGCTGATTGTTAAGTAAACCATAAATTGTCAATTTTTTTAAAATAATTAAATAAAATAAATATCAGGAATGAAAAAGGTTGCATATGTTGCAAAACGTTCTAAATTATGTATTTTTCAAAAATTTTAGTTATAGACGCGTGTGTATAACAAAAATAAAAAGCAGCTGTTCGTGATGCAAAATATCCGGTCTGAACGAAAAACCCCATCAACGTGATGTACTTTAGTGTGAATTGCCTATTAATGTCATTGGCTTCTCATTTTGTTATTGTTTTTCATTTCCTCTCTCCTGATTAGTTATCGATCATTTTTTTAACAATATTAAAAATGTTAAAACCCTTTTAATAAATAAGCATAAAATAAATGATTAAATTATTCATTATTAAATATTTTCGGAATAATAATATTGAAACATTTAATCACTTTGTTTGGCAACCATCAATAGTGAATGTAAACATAAATAGATATAGATAGGTTTGAATGAAAGTACGCGAACTGCAAACAATGGGCTTAATGTGGAGAAATGGCTCCAAAGAATACAAAGACAGTTCCATCTGCAGACGTTCATAGCGTCAGTTTTTTGGTTTATTTTTTTTTTTTCGTTTAAGAAAGGAAAAACAATCATTTGCAAGTACTATGAACTTATTGCAGCGTTTGAGTGATGAAGATTCAACAACACGCAACAGTTTTCCCGATGACTAAAATCATAGATTAGAACTCGTTTGAATTGCTTCCTCAGGCATCCTATACGTAGTCCAAACTTGATGCAATAGATCGATGGTAAAAGATTTGCCAAATATGAAATGGCAGAGTCTGCTGTTGATGAACATAACTTCTTAATGCGCCAAAGATGGAAGACTGATAATTAGGAGTCTATCAGAGAAGACTCAGAAGAGCAAACAGAAGGAATTGTTTCTGAACAGACTCGATTCGATCTTGATACTTTATATATTGCGGTGACCAAATGCAAGAGCAATACACGAGAATTGGACGCACAAGAGACACAAAAAGAATCTTAGTGATATAAGAGTCATAAAATTCAATAGACCAGCGTTTGATGAAATCAAAAACACCCATCGCTTTGTTCACAACAGAAGAGACGTGCTGGTTAAAACACAGCTTAGGATCAAACAGGACATCGAGGTCATTAAACGTAGAGACTCGCTCAAGTAGGACATTGTCAATCTTGTAAGTAAACAAATGAGACTTACACCGATGATATGTGATGAGCTTACATTTAGAAATATTTAGATCTAAATAATTTGTCAAGCACCAAGTACGTAAATATATCCACCTTCATCACATCCTCTAATCTTAATAAATTAATTTAATTCTTGTTATAAGACAGATCAGTCGAAGTACTAGCTAGTACTCTTTAATTTAAGTTAGATTAAATATTATAAGTATATACCACTTATGGCTGTGAGTAAGGTATATACAGCTAGGTGGTTAGCAAATAAATTTCCCCCATCGGGTCAGAGATAGATTTATCTTGTTTTCAGATTTATTTTGTTTTTATTTAACTACATAGTTGTAAGATATATTTTAGTTTTTTTCATGTGTACATTACAATGGAAGCGCATTACCTAATGGATGCTAATACAAGACTTTCAAGTTCTTGTGGCTTTTTCATTCTTTCATAGTCAGTTTAGTGAATTTTTCAGATACATGACCATTGGTCTTTGTCGACGTCTACAAATATTGTATGTAACACAATAAAATATATAGTATTTCATTAGAACACTCTTAAGAACACTCTTGAATGGTACGATGAAAGGGTTAATACTCTTTAAATGTATTCACATAAAATAATAAAATACATAATTGCAACTCCGGGCTATTTACATTTTATTTCTTTTAATGTTTTCAAGAATTACAAAATTAATCCTAAAAAAAAAAAACTCTGCTGATGATGATGGCTTCCTTCTTCTTGTTTTCATATAAGAAATTCTCTTTTTGGGTAAAAATACAAAACCAATTTAATTTAAGCTTCCCAAATGAATGCAATGGCAAAACTAAAAAATGTAAATGGCGCACCAGGACTAAGCTAAATCGCGTAGAAAACTTGAAAATAAAATGAAAAGTTGAATTTTTTTTCTTGTATTTGCTATGCGCATCCTTTGTGTAAGGATGCTAGGAAAACATTTTCATTTTGTTGGATTATGTTTATTTTTTATTTTTCTAATGTTAAGCAACAATTCCGACTTGTAAATACAAAGTCTAGTGCACTTGCCGTACTTCTTTGTGTCCAGTTCACTATGTTCATGTTTTCCCTAGTTATTTTGATTTTCATTTTAGGGTTGATTAGTATCTGTATCTTACCATTAGCACCGTACTTAAAGTCAGCCCACATGCTTAACGTACTTCTGGAACTCTAACATTAGAGTTTCAGCCCACACTCTAATTGGAATGAGGCACGTACATTTGAACTAATTAAATGGGCTAAACTTTGTTACTAAAACCAAATGAGTAGAATCATAGAACAATCACACACATACTCACACAGATAATGGTAAGTAAAAGAAAGACTATTTGGTCAATATAAGTCAGCATTTGAATACATACATATGTATGTACATAGAGAAGACAAAAGTTTGACGTTGGAATTCGTTACTTTAATTAGTAAATTTGTTAATTGAAGTGGCTAAGATCATGTTTCAAGTATTTGCTCTATACAATAGTACGTGTATGTAAAGTGCTTTAAGATTTTTTCCTAAAAAAAAGTTCATTAAGTTTTTCTATACATTAAAGGAAATATGTTATGAAAATAGAAGAGAATTGCAAATAATATAAACATATTTTCGCGTAAATTGAATAAATCACAACCAACCAACGACCCACCGAGCACTTACACTCTATGGCATACACACTCGACCTTGTCAATGACTCGACGCGACGCCTTGCTTTGGAGCTTAGCAAAGCTCTACACATTTCTTGCTATAAAGGCCTAGTTGAGTCGGGTCGAGTAGAGTCGACTCTAGCTGACTAGCATTCAGTTCTGTTGAGTTACTTCGTCTGGTACTGCAGCGAATCAAATCAAGACGTCTGCAGGCCATAAACTTTGTTTTGACGTATTTGGTTCTTGTCGTCGTCATCGCCGCTGCCACCGCCATAGTCATCATCTTCCATCCTCTTTGCTTTAGGCAGTAATGTCCTTTGCTTTTAGCTGTCTTTCATTTTATTTCTCTTTTATTTTTTTTTTTAATTACAAAATATGGCGAGAATTGAAACGCGAGTCAAAGCATGGAAGCAGAGAAGACTATTTCGGATAATACAATTTAAGTGTGATTTTTCTTTTTTGCCATTTCCTTTACTTTTCTCTTCTCTTATTGGTCTTATTCGTTTTGACTTCTTTAATTCAAGTCGTCGTCGACCATAAATAACAAGTCGAACAACATTGGGGCGGCCGCATTGGATCTTCACTGGTCTCACTTCAGACGACTTCAGACAATTTCAACTTGCGTATGTCGAGCACTTGAACTTAGTCGTCGTTGTCGTCGTCGCTTGTAATGGATTCCAAGTACCCAGTATACGCCCCTTGTCCCACCGCCAACAACAACAAAACTATTAAGCATTCATAAAAACCTGTAACTAAATCTAAGGAAGGAAGAAAACATTTGAAATCCGTATTCAAAGGACTTTGGTCTAGGGAACGCACATTTTATGGTAACGTTTTATTAGACTAATTTGTAGCATGACGACGATGACGACGACTTTGTATGGGGTTGGATCATTTCTCTGGTTGTTATTTGGTTACACACATTGCACATCATGGCCAACTAAAAATGGCAATTTGCCATTTAGACAAACGCGTAGGGTAAAGAAACTAACTGCCAGACAAATACAATACTATATACTAGTAAAACAAGCAAATAGTTGGAGCAAACTTCTCAGTCCACTTTGAATCCACTTCACTCTGACTCTATACACTTGTCAAGTCTCTATTAGCAGACAATGTTGCCCAATGTTGTTGGCGCTTAGCTAAGCTGGCACTGCCATTTTAAATGCCATTGTCGAAAAATGTTTAACGTTCCAAATACCCATCCATAGATCCATAGACAAACATATTGTACTACATACACCATAAGATTTCAGTCATTGTTACTTTGTAGAACGTTTTATGGATATTTGTCGTTTTTTCTTTGGGTTTTTTGTTTTTGTATTAAAATGTTTTGCAGTCAAAACTCAAAAGTGGACACTGAAAAGTACAATAGTATATCCTTTTTTTGACTTTGTTTTTTCTCTAGTGGAAACTGGAATTGATAGAAGGGTGTTAATGTAACGTCTGGTATTGTCCTTGGCAAGTGGTTAAGTCATGCGTCAACTGGGAAAATTTTGATGAGTTTAATTTTAACATTGAATTTTCAAATTTAATGGAAACCATAAAATTTGTTCATGCAATTGATATTGTTTAACAAAAGTCACGATACACTAAATATTCAATGATACTTTATACATAAGAATAAGAGATGAGCTAAACAGAGATTTCAAAATCACAGTGATTCTAAACTGTGATAGAGTCACAGTCATTTGAAGGGAGCGACACAGTTTACTTCGTTTAAACTGTGATTGGGAGCAACTGAGTCAAAGTGAGTCACAATTAATCAAGTAAACTGTGTCTTTCCCTTCAAATGACTGTGACTGAATCACAGTTTAGAACCACTTTGTCACTGTTTAACTCATCTCTAATAAGAATTATAAATTAAAATAAGAAAAAATAAGAAACTATCAAGCAATTTAATTATTCAATTGCAAACAAAATATTTAGCTGATTTACAAAAAAATCACAAAAATTACTAAGAAGCTGTAAATATTCTTGAGAATTCATTTGTTGTAGAATTCAATTTGAAGTATGTAATCTATATAGCTTCTTTCATATACGACTACAAACGTTCTTTCTGTACCTCAAAAGTGCCAACTGTTTCAGTCTTAAGCTTACTATTTTATCGGGTATGTGCTAGAAACCGCTTTCATCTCAATATTGAGGCGATTTCAAAGTCTAAAAATATGCAATTAAAATTTAAATAATATTAGTTTACAAATACTTTTTTTACTCAATAATTAAATTCGCAGGGTTGTTTTCTAGCACATATCCATATAACTGTGATACAAAAAGATTATTAACTAGTTCGATTTACTATACATTTTTTTTTTTTTTTTTTTTATTCTTAACGAAACATCATCAGTCAGAGTCGAACTACTGCGTTTAGAGCCTCAAACCTCAGCCGACAAAATACTCGGAATGTACTGGAGCACCATAGAAGACACTTTCGCTGATTTATTCTTTCCTATTTGAAAATCATAACTAGAAAAAGAATAATAATATCCCAAACGCGATTTCAAAACTTCCAGCACATATTTTTATATGTAATCATTGTGACTAATGTTACCCATTTAAATATACCATATCTATATATTGTAGTAGACGATAAAAATAGTTAGACGATGATGGACTCCGACATCGTTTGACCGATCACCATGAAAGTTTGCACATACGTGGTAAATACGGTGGCTGAGGCAAAATTACGGTTCCACATTTTTCCAAAAAATCACGAACAAATAATGACCTGTGGGCTGGCGCATTACAGTGGTGCAATACCCATGTCTGATTGTCCGACAATCCCGGACGTTTTTGTCATATTGCTTCACTTCAAGGTAATATTCCTTATTGACCCTACGACCTTTTCAAGAACTCACCATGCCCCACGCTATTGTAATCAAATAAAAAAGTGAGCGAAACCTTCACATTTGACAAAAACTGGCGTGCTTTTTTCTTCTCTTCTGGCCGCCTCCATTGGCATGATTGGACTTTGGTTTCAATGTCATAGCCATATACCCATATTTCGTCACCAGTTATGACTCTTTTGAGCATATCGATCGTCTTTGACGTCAGCTCCTAAGCGATACTCACGCGACGGTTATTTTTCTCAAAAGTTTGCAATTTCGGAACAAACACATTACATTGTGAAGAGCTTATACCACTTGTAATGCTACAGTCAACATTTCTTTCATTCTTCTTATCAATTTTTTTAGATTGCAGCAAATCGTAAAAATTAAAAATCACGTGTCACATTTATGTCTTTCAAAAAGAAACTAAATATGCAGAATTGCTGATATTGTCAACATATGTTAGGGACATGTGGATCGAAAATCGATAACACGTGGAACGAGAAATATAAAAGTCCTCTTACTTTTTGAAAACACCACGTATAAGTATTTTTCACGGAGAACGGTTTTGCATACTCATTTTTTTGAACCCACTGTGTTCGATAAATTGTAAAGCTTAGAGACATATATTTCCGATATAATGAAAAAGAATACAATATTAAGTACTATAAGACACCTCAAAAATGTTCACCGAGAAATCTCCAGTGGATCAATACAAACAAAAAATGGATAAAAACTCTTCCTACTTATAGGTCCATTCACAACTTCTAGTTGCTCGATATACATAGGTATGTACTGATATATAAAACTCATAATAACGTGACACGAATGCATGCATGCATTTGGTTATGTGCTTGAGACATACTTATGTACTCTTTTCTATTTTGCTTGTGTTCTAGAAATCGACTGAGAACACAATTTAGAGTCGGCAGCAATAACAAAAAGAAAATGATATTAAAAACTCAATATCAAACCACCACTGCTTTAATGAAGAGCGGAACAGTGGAGGGAGAAGAAAAAGAATAATCATAGACTTACCTTCTTACGTATTAATGTTGACATTCGTCTTACAGTCTCATCAGCGATTAGCGCTTCCCTGGTCGCTCTCCCTGTTTCACAGTGCACAACAAGTTGCGAAAACAGACACAGTACCAAAATTCAATAATATAAAAAGTAACGGGATCAAGCATAACGAAAACGAAAACAATGCTTGTACAGAATAAATTTATTAGAAATTTAAAGCAAATGAAAAAATGAGCAATTTTCTAAAATTATAAACAGAAAAATCAACAAAAATACTATTTCAATTAAAATATTTTACACTTTTTTCAATAATAAGAAGTAGTTATAAATTCACAATATTAACACACAACTAACACACACGACTAACCACCGACGCGAACCGACCAAGTGAACACCACGAAAGTTTGAACAAAACTGATCTGCCTTCTCTTTATTGAATGCAATCAAGCTTTAGAAGAATTGATGCTTATTGTCACTGAACGAAGTGGTCCCCCATCTAATTACTACATGCACCTGACGTTGCTTAATTTTTGTGATCAGATGTGTGATCAGACCAAAAAACACATTCAAAGGGGGGAAAAAATATTGTAGGCCTATGTTATTAACTGAGTAATTGCAAAAATCGTTCACAATATTGTGTTACAGGTATATGGCGAATGGACAATACACACATTTATGTGAATTATTTATAAAAAGCCAAAACGACTTACCCAATTTTAAAAATTCTACAAGTAGAATGCTATGTTGTCACTGAATGTCATAGAATACTTACTTTTTTGATTTATTAAACATTTATATATAGTAGTTTC
>JBAMAV010000276.1:0-16067 GCA_037043315.1 Amiota communis
GGTAATTCCCTAATTTAAGTGACAAAAATAATTTATGAAAGGCGAACAAATAAAATCAATAATTCGATATCACCTAAGATTACAAAGCAATCTCTCACAGAATGATCAACCAATGCAAGTTTCATAAAACCTACATATTTTAAGATTACGCATTAACATAAAAAAAAATGATGAAGAATTTCCATTGATAGCAAATGATTAATGAAGATGTAAAAACGATTTATGAATGAGAATGAAAAGAATTATAACATAATAACAAAAAAACAAAAAAAAAAAAAATAAAAATATATCAAACAATAATCTGAAAACACACAGAATAAATACAATGTATTGATAAGAAATGCAGAACACAATAATAATTATTATAAATGCTAAATGAAGATTTCAAACAAAAAGATAGGATATCGATACCAATTGTTCAATAATATTAAAATCTTTATTCAAATATCAAATATCTTCGGAATAATAATATTAAAACGTTTAAAACTAAAAACAAAACAAAATTTGCTTAACAAAAGTCTTTAAAGAAAAAAGGAATAAATTTTCATACTGTTTGAAATGCTAAGCTTTAAATTTTTTATGAATAGAATCAAGAAGAAATCAAAAAAACCAAAAGAAACTCCAATTCTAAAGAAAGAAAAAAAATAAAAATTATATTTATTTCAGAACAATTTACTTAATTAATAAAACAAAAACAAAAATGTGTCAAACAATAATCTGAAAATACACAAGAAATAAGAAATACTATTACAACCAATGTATTGTAGATGAGAAATATTTTAATCATAATAATATTAAGGAAAAAAAAATTAAATATTTTTGGAACAGAACACAGTAGTAATAATTATAATACTCGTAAATGAAGATTTTGAGAAAAAAAAAAGAGTTGGATGTATGATCATACACACGTACACGCATAAGCGTCTTACCAAGTATGACTGTGTCTTGGGCGCTTTAACTTTTTTGTGCTTTATCATTTGCGATGATTAAAAATACTCCAAAAAAAAATTCAAGCCAAAATCATATGTGTTACTCCAAAAGCTTTCGAAATGTTACGCTTTACATTTATATGAGTATTCTACTAAATAAATTAAATTATACAAATAAACCAAAATTCACTTCAAATATAAAATTGAATAATAAAAAGAAAGTGATATTTATTTCAGATCTATTTACTTTATTAAATAAACCAAAAAAAAAAAAGTGTATTAAACAATTATCCAAATAGATACTACACCCAATGTATTGTAGATGAGAAATATTTTAATCGTAATAATATTATGAAAATAATAAAAACTTCAAAACAAAAAGAAAAATGCAATATTTTTTGAACAGATCTCAAAAGTAATAATATAATTATACTCTTAAATGAAGATCCTGAGGAAAAGAAAAAAATATTCCAGATCATTTGTTCAATAATAAAAAAAAACTTTAAGTCCTCAAAAAAAAAATATAAAATTAATATAAAAAACAGAAAAAAAAAACATAATTGTTGATAATATTTATTTCAAATCAATTTACATGATTGAATGAAAAAATAAACAATAAACCATTTCAAACAATAATTTGAAAATATACAAAATTTCAACCAATGTATTGCAGATGGGAAATATTTTAATTGTAATAAACATAAGAAAAATAATAAATATTTTTTACAAAAAGAAATGTTTAATATTTTTTGCACAAAATACAATACTAATAATTAAAATACTCGCAAAGGAAGCATTAGAAGAATAGGAATGGAAATTGACTCATTAATTCAATAATATTGTTACAAATTTCCAATTTGTCTGACAATTTTCAAATTACACAAACTAGAAATCTGCTGTCAGTTGGCGAGCGGCTACCAATTGGTGTGGTGTGAAGGTGATGCGGCATGTGCAGCGATCTGATGAAGCCAAGTGGCGACGTGGTGATCCAACGGCGGCTAGCAGATCGACGTGGTTATCCAACGCCGACAGGCAATGCAAAACACCCAAAAAATCTAACTTTGTTCTCGTCCAAAAGCCCAATATGGAGATTTTTTCCTTAGAAAGTTAATCAAATTCTGCTATTCGTTTTCTGTTTCTTATAGGCAATTCAGACCAAGGCAAATGCACATCAACAATGATGCCTATTGATACGTATAAGATTCGACAACAACCACAAGGAAAATTACGTCATTCAGAGGTTGTTGTTGGTATTGAATGTGATGGGGATCAATAGTCGCATAAAGAACTGATGTGCCTTGATGTGAAAATTAATAATGGTCACTCTAGGTATTTTCCGCCAGTGTGGCCAAGTTTTTCATAGTGCTTCCAAGTTTTTTTTTGTGTTTTTCCGCAGCTGATTGTTAAGTAAACCATAAATTGTAAATTTTTTTAAAATAATTTAAAAAAAATATGTATCAGGAATGAAAAAGGGAATTGCAAGAACTATTTGCATATGTTGCAAAATGTTCTAAATTATGTATTTTTCACAAATTTTTAGATATGTGGGTATAACCAAAACAAAAAACAGCTGTTCGTAATGCAAAATATCCGGTGTGAACGAAAAACCCCATCAACGTGATATACTTTGGTGTGAATTGCCTATTAATGTCATTGGCTTCTCATTTCGTTATTGTTTTTCATTTCCTCTCTCCTGATTCAGCTGTTCCACACCAGGGCTACCTACATTTATTAAAGTGCTGCCAAGGTGTCCTGGAAATGATCGATGGTTATCGATCCTTTTTGTAACAATATTACATATTTTAAAAACCCTTTTAATAAATAAACATAAAATAAATAATTAAATTATTCATTATTAAATGTTTTCGGAATAATAATATTAAAACATTTCATCACTTTGTTTGGCAACCAGCAATAGTGAATGTAAACATGAATAGATATAGATAGGGATGAATGAAAGTACACGAACTGCCAGGTTCATAACCATGGATGAGACATGGGTTCATCAAATTACACCTAAGACGAAGCAACAATCCAAACAATGAGCTTGATGTGGATAAATGGCTGCAAAAAACACAAAAACAGTTCCATCTGCAGACTCTAGTCAGTTTTTTTTTTTTTTCTTTTAAGAAAGTAAAAGCAATCATTTGCAAGTACTATGGGAACTTATTGCAGCGTTTTATTGATGAATTTCATCAAGAAGATGCACCAGTTCACACAGCCTTTAACGCGATAACTAAAATCATAGATTAACTCGTTTGAATTGCTCCCTCATGCATCCTATACGTCATATGTAACCCCCTCGGGTTAATTTCTGTTTCCAAACTTGATGCAATAGATCGATGGTAAAAGATTTGCCAACTATGAAAAGGAAGAGTCTGCTGTTAATGAGTATAACTTTTTAAGGTTTTTCTGTTTAGCAATTCAACCACATAAATTAATAATTATTTGTTAAACAAATTTGGTATATTTGGCTGCTATGAAATTTTGAGAAACTAATGATAGCATTCTGCAATTTTGTTTCCATTTTTATTTTGGGGATAATAGGTTTCCAGTATGTTTTGATTCAATTAAATAGACATTTCTGGGATTAAAATACAGTCATTAGCAAAATATAATAATATGCTACAAGAAATTTCACAAATCAAACACCTTTTAGATGATTGCTCAAAATTTGACAGGACAAGAATACAACTATCCATCCGCCCACATTTATTCAATTTCCATCTGTCGATAATATCCACAAAATATCGTCCTTCATCACATCCTCAAATCTTAATAAATTAATTTAATTCTTGTTATAAGACATAACAGTCGAAGACCTTGTAGCTAGTACTCTTTAATTTAAGTATATACCACTTATGGCTGTGAATAGGGGCACAGCTAGATGGTTAGCAAATAAATTTCTCCCATCGAGTCAGAGACAGATTTATCTGGTTTTCAGATTTATTTTGTTTTTATTTAATTACATGGTTGTAAGCTTTATTTTAATTTTTTTAATGTACTCTTTTGTTGACAGCAATTTGTCATAAGTAAATAAATAAATAAGTAACCTTAACCTGTAAATAATACTATTCAAAATTTCCGGAAACGTGTGTGCGCATTAGCTAATGGCAGCTAATACAAGACTTTCAAGTTCTTGTGGCACTGTCTACCATTCATAGATTTGAAAACGTCATTTAAGTGAATTTTTCAGATACATGACCATTGGTCTTTGTCGACCTCTTTAAATATTGTATGTAACACAATAAAATATATAGTATTTCATTAGGACACTCTTAAGAACACTTTTTAATGGTACGATGAAAGGGTTAATACTCTTTAAATGTATTCACATAAAATAATAAAATACATAATTGCAACTCCGGGCTATTTACATTTTATTTCTTTTAATGTTTTCAAGAATTACAAAATTAATCCTAAAAAAAAAATTCTGCTGATGATGATGGCTTCCTTCTTCTTGTTTTCATATAAGAAATCCTTTTTTTTGGTAAAAAAAACAAAACCAATTTAATTTAAGCTTCCCAAATGAATGCAATGGCAAAACTAAAAAATGTAAATGGCGCACCAGGACTAAGCTAAATCGCGTAGAAAACTTGAAAATAAAATGAAAAGTTGAATTTTTTTTCTTGTATTTGTTATGCGCATTCTTTGTGTAAGGATGCTAGGAAAACATTTTCATTTTGTTGGATTATGTTTATTTTTTTTATTTTTCTAATGTTAAGCAACAATTTCGACTTGTAAATACATAGTCTAGTGCACTTGCCGTACTTCTTTGTGTCCAGTTCACTATGTTCCTGTTTTCCCTAGTTATTTTGATTTTCATTTTAGGGTTGATAAGTATCTGTATCTTACCATTAGCACCGCACTTAAAGTCAGCCCACATGCTTAACGAACTTCGGGAACTCTAACATTAGAGTTTCAGCCCACACTCTAATTGGAATGAGGCACGTACATTTGAACTAATTAAATGGGCTAAACTTTGTTACTAAAACCAAATGAGTAGAATCCTAGAACAATCACACACACACTCCCACAGATGATGGCAAGTAAAAGAAAGACTACTTGGTCAATATAAGTCAGCATTTGAATACATACATATGTATGAACATAGAGAAGACAAAAGTTTGACGTTGGAATTCGTTACTTTAATTAGTAAATTTGTTAATTGAAGTGGCTAAGATCATGTTTCAAGTATTTGCTCTATACAATAGTACGTGTATGTAAAGTGCTTTAAGATTTTTTTCTAAAAAAAGTTCATTTAGTTTTTCTATACATTAAAGGAAATATGTTATGAAAATAGAAGAGAATTGCAAATAATATAAACATATTTTCGCGTAAATTGAATAAATCACAACCAACCAACGACCCACCGAGCACTTACACTCTATGGCATACACACTCGACCTTGTCAATGACTCGACGCCTTGCTTTGCAGCTTAGCAAAGCTCTACACATTTCTTGCTATAAAGGCCTAGTTGAGTCGGGTCGAGTAGAGTCGACTCTAGCTGACTAGCATTCAGTTCTGTTGAGTTACTTCATCTGGTACTGCAGCGAATCAAATCAAGACGTCTGCAGGCCATAAACTTTGTTTTGACGTATTTGGTCCTTGTCGTCGTCATCGCCGCCGCCACCGCCATAGTCATCATCTTCATCCTCTTTGCTTTAGGCAGTAATGTCCTTTGCTTTTAGCTGTCTTTCATTTTATTTCTATTTTATTTTTTTTAATTACAAAATATGGCGAGAATTGAAACGCGAGTCAAAGCATGGAAGCAGAGAAGACTATTTCGGATAATACAATTTAAGTGTGATTTTTCTTTTTTTGCCATTTCCTTTACTTTTCTCCACTCTTATTGGTCTTATTCGTTTTGACTTCTTTAATTCAAGTCGTCGTCGACCATAAATAACAAGTCGAACAACATTGGGGCGGCCGCATTGGATCTTCACTGGTCTCACTTCAGACGACTTCAGCCAATTTCAACTTGCGTATGTCGAGCACTTGAACTTAGTCGTCGTCGTCGTCGTCGCTTGTAATGGATTCCAAGTACCCAGTATACGCCCCTTGTCCCACCGCCAACAACAACAAAACTATTAAGCATTCATAAAAACCTGTAACTAAATCTAAGGAAGGAAGAAAACATTTGAAATCCGTATTCAAAGGACTTTGGTCTAGGGAACGCACATTTTATGGTAACGTTTTATTAGACTAATTTGTAGCATGACGACGATGACGACGACTTTGTATGGGGTTGGATCATTTCTCTGGTTGTTATTTGGTTACACACATTGCACATCATGGCCAACTAAAAATGGCAATTTGCCATTTAGACAAACGCGTAGGGTAAAGAAACTAACTGCCAGACAAATACAATACTATATACTAGTAAAACAAGCAAATAGTTGGAGCAAACTTCTCAGTCCACTTTGAATCCACTTCACTCTGACTCTATACACTTGTCAAGTCTCTATTAGCAGACAATGTTGCCCAATGTTGTTGGCGCTTAGCTAAGCTGGCACTGCCATTTTAAATGCCATTGTCGAAAAATGTTTAACGTTCCAAATACCCATCCATAGATCCATAGACAAACATATTGTACTACATACACCATAAGATTTCAGTCATTGTTACTTTGTAGAACGTTTTATGGATATTTGTCGTTTTTTCTTTGGGTTTTTTGTTTTTGTATTAAAATGTTTTGGAGTCAAAACTCAAAAGTGGACACTGAAAAGTACAATAGTATATCCTTTTTTTGACTTTGTTTTTTCTCTAGTGGAAACTGGAAATGATAGAAGGGTGTTAATGTAACGTCTGGTATTGTCCTTGGCAAGTGGTTAAGTCATGCGTCAACTGGGAAAATTTTGATGAGTTTAATTTAAAACATTGGATTTTCAAATTTAATGGAAACCATAAAATTTGTTCATGCAATTGATATTGTTTAACAAAAGTCACGATACACTAAATATTCATTGATACTTTATACATAAGCATTAGAGATGAGCTAAACATTGATTTCAAAATCACAGTGATTCTAAACTGTGATAGAGTCACAGTCATTTGAAGGGAGAGACACAGTTTACTTTGTTTAAACTGTGATTGGTAATCACATTTTAGGGAGCAACTGAATCAAAGTGAGTCACAATCAATCAAGTAAACTGTGTCTTTCCCTTTAAATGACTGTGACTCAATCACAGTGTCACTGTTTAACTCAACTCTAATAAGAATTATAAATTAAAATAAGAAAAAATAAGAAACTATCAAGCAATTTAATTATTCAATTGCAAACAAAATATTTAGCTGATTTACAAAAAAATCACAAAAATTACTAAGAAGCTGTAAATATTCTTGAGAATTTATTTGTTGTAGAATTCAATTTGAAACATGTAATCTATATAGCTTCTTTCATATACGACTACAAACGTTCTTTCTGTACCTCAAAAGTGCACAACTGTCCCAGTCTTAAGCTTACTATATTATCGGGTATGTGCTAGAAATCGCTTTCATCTCAATATTGAGGCGATTTCAAAGCCTATAAATATGCAATTAAAATTTAAATAATATTAGTTTACAAGTACTTTTTTTACTCATTAATTAAATTCTCAGGGTTGTTTTCTAGCACATATCCATATAACTGTGATACAAAACGATTATTTACTAGTTCGATTTTATATAATTTTTTTTTTTTTTTTTTAAATTATACTGTCCCATAAGATCATAAAATATTAATATGATTATTCTTAACGGAACATCATCAGTCGGCGTCGAACTACTGCGTTTAGAGCCTCAAAACTCAGCCGACAAAATACTCGGAATGTACTGGAGCACCATAGAAGAAACTTTCGCTGATTTATTCTTTCCTATTTGAAAATCATAACTAGAAAAAGAATAATAATATCCCAAACAAAATTTCAAAACTTCCAGCATACATTTTTATATGTAACCCTAATCATTGTAACTAATGTTACCCATTTAAATAAACCATATCTATATATTGTAGTAGACGATAAAAATAGTTGGACGATGATGGACTTCGACATCGCTTGTCCGATCACCATGAAAGTTTGCACATACGTGGTAAACACGGTAGCTGAGGCAAAATTACGGTTCCACATTTGCCCAAAAAATCACGAACAAATAATGACCTGTGGGCTGGCGCATTATCGTGGTGCAATACCCATGTCTGATTGTCCGACAATCCCGGACGTTTTTGTCATATTGTTTCACTTCAAGGTAATATTCCTTATTGACCGTGCGACCTTTTCAAGAACTCACCATGCCCCACGCTATTATAATCAAAGAAAATAGTGAGCAAAACCTTCACATTTGACCAAAACCTGGAGTGATTTTTTCGGCTCTTCTGGCCGCCTCCATTGGCATGATTGGACTTTGGTGTCGATGTCATAGCCATATACCCATATTTCGTCACCAGTTATGACTCTTTTAAGCATATCAGGATCGTCTTTGACGTCAGCTCCTAAGCGATACTCACGCGACGGTTATTTTTCTCAAAAGTTTGCAATTTCGGAACAAACACATTTCATGCCCAAAACATCCGAAAAAATTTGATGTCATGAGCCAAGCGATATGCCGACATCTTCAGCAACTTCTCTAACAGTGATTCGACTATTCGGCAAAACCATATTCTTCACTGTTTCAACGTTTTCGTCGGTTGTTGACGTTCTGGTGCGTCCAAAGCGGTCCTCGTCAACGACTCGGCCTTCTGTGAAGAGCTTGTACCACATGTAATGCTACAGTCAACATTTCTTTCATTCTTCTTATCAATTTTGTTAGATTGCAGCAAATCGCAATATTTAAAAAAAAACGTGTGACCTTTATGTCTTTCAAAAACAATCTAAATTTGCAGAATTTCTGATAATGTCAACATATGTTAGGGATGTGGATCGAAAATCAATAACACGTGGACCGAGAAATATAAAAATCCTCTTACTTTTTGAAAACACCACGTATAAGTATTTTTCATGGAGAACGGTTTTGCATACTCATTTTTTTGGACCCACTGTGTTCGATAAATTGTAAAGCTTAGAGACATATATTTCCGATATTATGAAAAAGAATACAATAATAAGTACTATAAGACACCTCAAAAATGTTCACCGAGAAATCTCCAGTGGATCAATACAAACAAAAATGGATAAAAACTCTTCCTACTTATAGGTCCATTCACAACTTCTAGTTGCTCGATATACATAGGTATGTAAAACTCATAATAACGTGACACGAATGCATGCATGCATTTGGTTATGTGCTTGAGACATACTTATGTACTCTTTTCTATTTTGCTTGTGTTCTAGAAATCGACAGAGAACACAATTTAGAGTCGGCAGTAACAACAAAAAGGAAATGATATTAAAAACTCAAAATCAAACCACCTATGCTTTAATGAAGAGTGGTACAGTGGAGGAAGAAAGAAAAAGAATAATCATAGACTTACCTTCTTACGTTTTAATGTTGACATTCGTCATACAGTCTCATGAGCGATTAGCGCTTCCCTGGTAACTCTCCCTGTTTCACAGTGCACAACAAGTATACAGTTGCGATAAGAGCAGACACAGTAGCAAAATTCAGTAATATAAAAAGTAACGGGATCAAGCATAACGAAAACGAAAACGATGCTTGTACAGAATACATTTATTAGATATTTAAAGCAATTGAAAAAAAACAATGCAATATAATTCAGCAACTTGCTAAAATTATAATAATAATAATAATGGGCCCGATAGCACAGCGACCAGTAAGATCTATTGTACATAGCCCTATTTAATGGAAACCCTATATGTTTAGACTTTTGATGAATCTTAACATATCTTGGGGTTTGTTGTTCCACAATTTGTGTGGATTAACAACAGTGTCACCGAGGTGGTGAAGTCTATGTCTACCGAGTGCAGGACACTTGCAGAGAATATGCTCTGAACTTTCTTTGTCCATTTCACAAAATCGGCATACGTCAGTGTCGGAAAGACCTAACTTATTTTGATGATACCTTAGGTTGCAATGACCCGTGAAGTATCCAGTCAAAATGCGTAAGTCTACTCTACTGAGTGAGAGAAGCTTATTCGAGGTACTCTTTGAAAGAGTGAGGAATTGTTTTGCCTGGCGTTGTCCGGCGGAGTTCACCCAGTGTTTTAGAAAACTCTTTTCCTCAAGTTTCCTGATTTCTTCGTTTTTGTGGCTTTTCGAGAGACCACAGAAAGGCTCAGGACCGTAAAAGGGCATGATCGCCCCTTGTTTAGCCAAGTAGTCGGCCCTTTCATTGCCTTCATGACCTTCATGTCCTGGTACCCACCTTAATACAACAGTATTAAAGTTACCCAGTTCATTTAACAGGTTAAGGCAGTCATATGCCATCTTTGAAGTGAAAGTGACCGACTGTAGGGCTTTTAAGGCCGCTTGACTATCCGAGAGTATGTAAATATGTACTCCTCTCATTTTCCTGCGAAGACATTCCCTCGCACAAGTTTCAATGGCATACATTTCCGCTTGAAATATTGTTGGGTAGGTACCCATTGGGATAGATTTTTTGAATTTAGGGCCATAAATTCCCGCCCCTGTTCTACCATTTTCAAGTTTAGACCCGTCTGTAAACCATATCTGGGAGCCGGGTTTGAAATTAATAGAGTTAGTTCTCCAGTCTTCACGATCATTAATAATGATTTGAAAGAGTTTGAAGAAGATAGTTTTAGACAATAGAGTATCATCTCTATGCAAAATGGGACTGTCTAGAAAATTTTCTAAAATTTTTAGGTGTCCCTTAATATTGCCCCCTTTTAAGTCGGCAATACCTTCCAATCTCAAGGCGCTAATAGTAGCTTCCTTTTCTATTAGGATAGGTAATGGTGGGATGTATAAGAGCACCCCTAGTGCGTCAGTGGGACACGTTTTCATGGCCCCTGTGATACTGACACAAACAAGTCGATGCAGTTTACTTAGTATATTTACTGCATTCCTTTGTTTGACCTTAGGCCACCATGCAATGGAAGCATACGTGACCATTGGTCTAATGACCGTAGTGAATGTCCAGTAGGTCATTTTGGGATTTAGACCCCATGTCTTACCAAAAAGTCTAGTGCAGGCAAAGAATGCCCTTGTAGCCTTTTTTGTAACTTTATTTAGATGTTGGTTCCACGTTAGCTTTTTATCAAGGATAACCCCTAGATAGTTCGCTTCATTGGAAAATTGGATTGTGATGCCATTTAACACAGGACATTTGAGAGTAGTGTTTCTCTTCCTGGTGAATGGTACCAGCACAGTTTTTGATGGGTTAATGGAGAGCCCTTTCTCACTGCACCATTTATTTATTATTTTTAGGGCTTGTTGCATGCGGTCAGAGATAGTCTGCTCATGCCAGCCCACAATATATACAACTAGGTCATCTGCATAACCTTGTGTATTGAAACCTAGACCATTAAGCTTGTAGAGGAGTTCATCCATCACTAAAGTCCACAGAAGTGGAGAGAGTACACCCCCTTGTGGGCAACCTCTTGTGGCTGTGATAGATTTTAATTCTCCTCCAAGTTGTAAATTAATAGTCCGAGATTCAAGCATAGCTATTATCCATTTAATAATAGGTGTGGGTACTTCTTTCCGTAGAAGGGCATTTTCTATTGCCTCATATGAAGTATTATCAAAGGCTCCTGATATGTCAATAAATGCACATAGAGCTATTTGTTTGGAATCAAGAGCCTTTTCAATGATAGTTGTTAAACTATGTATTGCAGTTTCTGTCGATTTGCCACGTTGGTATGCAAATTGCAGTTTTTGCAGAGGAAAATTTATAAGGTTGTTGTTCCTTATATAATGATCCAAAATTTTTTCCATTGATTTCAGGAAAAATGAGCTGAGACTTATAGGTCTATAAGATTTAGGTAGCTGTTCAGGCTTTTGCCCTACCTTTGGTATAAACACTACTTTGACTTCAGCCCATTTCGTAGGGATATGCCCCAGCAAGAGACTTGCTCGGAATATACTGGCCAGTTTTGGGACAATGTACTTGGCTCCATGTTGGAGCAGACAAGGGTATATCCCATCAGGCCCTGGAGATTTGTATGGGCTAAATGATGATAAAGCCCATTGCACCCGTTTTTCATGGAACAGTTTACTAGCTAGCTTAACATCCACAGTATTGATGGATACCGTGGATTCCACCAGTACTGGGTGTTCATTACAAGCTGAGTGACCCGGAAAGTGAGTGTCCAGCAGTAGTTTGCTGGTTTCTCCCGGGTTCTGTGTAAAGCTGCCATCAGGTTTTTTCAGGGTACAAATACCGTTTGAGTGATCTTTAACTAAGGCTTTTTGGAGGCGAATCGCAGCTGGAAGATTTGAGATCTTCTCACAATGATTCCTCCAAGTAGCTCTTTTAGATCTTCTCAATTCTATATTAAAGGCAGTTAGAGCCTCTTTATAGGAAACCCAGTCCCCCGTTCGTTTAGCTCTATTGAATAATCTTCTTGCCTTACTTCGAAGTTCAGTAAGCGTTTTATTCCACCAAGGAACATCCCTTCGTGGTTTATGCACTTTTTCTGGACAACTTTTATGAAAGGCATTGATTATGTTAGAATGAAGCTCTTCAGCTTCTGATTCAAGCTCTGATTTTAAATGAATATGCTTATTCGAGCAGTTAATACCATTCTGTAGATAAAGGTAAAAGATATCCCAGTTGGTTTTCTTGGGATTTCTGTAAACTTTGGCTTGTGTTACAGTTGCACCCACATCAAACCGTATGTGCATATGATCCGACATGGATGTTTCCTGTGACACGTGCCAATTTGAGACTTCCGACGAGACATTGTGACTAGCAAGAGTGAGATCAAGAACTTCCCCTCTTATTGCATTCACAAACGTCGGTTCGTTGCCTCGGTTTAATATAGTAATATTATGTCTAAGTATAAATTCAAGAAGGTACTCACCCCTTGTGTTTATGTCGTTGCTTCCCCAGGTTGTGTGGTGCGCGTTTGCATCGCAGGAGAGAATCCATCGGATGTGACGCTGCTGACAGTACTCCGCTAGGGCCAGAACTTCCTCTGTTGGGGCAGTAGCCGCGTCTCCCGGTAGATAGGCAGAGGCAAGAATGACCTCATGCTCTCCTTTGCTGGTGGGCACTTTTGCCCAAATCGCCACTAGGTCTTCAGAAATAAACCTTGAGAAAGGAAGAAAGGTTAGTTGGTTACTAATCAGAATTGCCGCTCTAGGGCGATTCTTATTGGTGGCATAGATCAACCTACCATTTGAGTTTTGGAGCCCTTTGATGACTCCGTTATATGCCCATGGTTCCTGAATGAAAGCTACATCCAAGAGCTCAGCGTTAAACCTCCTTGCCAGTATATCTGAGGCAGCTTTGGCACGATGGAGGTTTATCTGAAGGCATCCGAGTTGCCTTGTATTGCTGCCGGGTTTGCATTGGGGAAGAGCCATTAATTGGCTTTTTTACGGGCATTTGCCGCCCTCTTCTTCCCTCTGTTGCTACCCAGCAAGATCGCTTCTTCTGCGGATCTATAGCCTCCCTTCTTAGCACGCTGGTGATCGTGGCATGGGTTTTTGGTGGCAGCATGAAGCGATGGTCGCATTCTTATGCCCTCCTTAACCTGCTCACGTCTTGCTGTTTGACCAGATGCTGAGGTAGTTACTGCAGCTACATTAGAGCACTGTGGTTGCTCTGGTAATGTATCTGCAGTACTCGAGGATGGACACTTAGAGCTTTTGGAGCTTGCCGGTGCCTCAGACACTTTGTCATGTGTCCCATCATTGGCCTCGCTTTTATTTTTGGGGCGCATTTGTACTCTACCGAAGCCATAGTTCAACCAGAGTTGATTTTTCCTTATGACTTCGGCTGAGCTAGGGTCTATGGCGAAGGTAATCTCAGAGACCGTACCTTTACGCACTCTATTGAGTGCTCGCCAGTCGTTCACCCTTAGGCCAGTGTTCTGCCCGTTCAGAAGACCTAGTATATCTTCCGTGGTAGTACTGTCCAGTTCAGGGAAGTAGCCAATGTAGATCTGAGGACGTGGTATTTCATCCTCTTCAACGATCTTCAACTCGGCATCCTTCCACGGCTTTAGTTTAGGCACTACTGCCTTTAACCAAGTGACTGTGTCATTGTTACCACAGGAGATAACTAGCCATCCCGAGCGGAAAGTGCAGCTATTAAAGACTGGTTTTTCCGCACGCGATTGGTTTTTCCTAATCGCTTCTAGGATAGTGTGCTGTATGGCCTTGAGTTGTTCAGTAGACCATATGGTGTTTGGATAATTGGGTGATATGATACCCAATTTTGTGCTGCACGTAACATCTTTGTAGGACATTTTTGCTGTGCTCACCTCCCCTGCAAGGGTAGGCCCTGTTGGTCCAGGCCTTGTAGTTTCAGTGGACACAGCTGTCCTGTTTTCTGTTACTGCCACCGTTCCTAAGCTAGCTCTTTTAGGTGCGCTTTGTTTAGGTGAGGTACTGCTAGGGCGTTGACGCTTCAGAGCAGTTGGCTTTTGAGCAAGTGCTCTAGCCTCTTCAATACTATGCCCTCGACTCAGATGGAATTTGAGGCGTCTACGGGCAGCACCACATAGCCGCACCTTTTTGACGCCATCTACCGTCTTTTCAGGGATAGGGGTGGGTGAGTCGAGAAGATTATCCTCTTCCTCTTTTGTAAGGTTGTCTTCGGGACCTATATCCACACTGTCGACATCCATTACAATGCTTTCACCGCTTTTGGGTAGGCTATGTAAAGCCTTATCCGTTTGCGATAACGAAAGCACTTCCGCAATTTCCGCAGAAAGGTCAGTATTGACCTGGTTTGTATTAGGCACTACTGCCTCTTGTATAAAAGTTTCAATTATTTTCTCAGACATTTGGTCCCACGAGTAAAGGGGAATAAAAGTCCACCGCAACAGTGCCCCGGTGTTACGGTAAGGCTTAATTACAACCAGAGGGTGCCCGGTATCTGGAGGCCACCGTTTAGAGACACACTTACGTAGTGCCATTCATCCCATAGGCACGGTACGAATAACACCTGGGATTACGGGTTTTATCGAGTTTGCCTCTCTAGATCCGCCATTTTCAGTTGAAAGCAGGGGCACCTCGTGCAGGTGTGGCTATGTACCACAATGGTCGGTCTTTAGGCTTTCAGCAATATAGCCTTTCGCCTCTGTTTGCACTGCCCCGTAGACAATCAACAATCATCACAGAAGTGTTACAAACTTAGCCCCCCAATAAATTATAAACAGAAAAATCAACAAAAATACTATTTCAATTAAAATATTTAACACTTTTTTCAATAATAATAAGTAATTATAAATTCACAATATTAATTAAACACAACTAACACACACGACTAACCATCGACGCGAACCGACCAACTGAACACCACGAAAGTTTGAACAAAACTGATCTGCCTTTTCTTTATTGAATGCTAGCAAGCTTTAGAAGAATTGATGCTTAATGTCACTGAGCGAAGTGGTCCCCCATCTAAATACTACATGCACTTGACGTTGCTTAATTTCTGTGATTGGATGTGTGATCAGACTAGAAACATATTTAAAAGGAGGGGAAAAAAATTATGCAGGCCTGTGTTACATATTAACTGAGTAATTGCAAAAATCGCTCACAAAATTGTGTTGCAGACATATGACGTATGAAATGTTAAAATATGTTGTTCATTTATGTGTATTATTTATAAAAAGGCATAACTTATATCAAAGCGAAGGGCGTAGCAAGGTGCGGTAATAATAATGTTTGTTTATGTTTCAATATATGCATACGCGGACGACATTGCAATAGTAAGTAGAAATAAAAACGCACTTTTAACCACTTTCTCTGATATTGAAACGGCAGCAGGAAAAATTGGACTAAAAATCAACACAGAAAAGACCAAATGTATGCTCATGTCCAGAGCGAAAAACGGACAAACATTAAAAACAATTAAGCTTGGAAAATATTAATTTGTAGTAAGCACATTCACATATCTTAGCTAAAATCTGACGGCAGACAACTCCATGAGCGTAACAATTGACGAATGAATACAAGCAGCCAGTAGAGTTTCGCATCTCTTATAACACTCTTCAAATCAGATCATGCAAACTGAATGTCATAGGATACTTACTTTTTGATTTATTAAACATTTAAATAAAGTTTTT
>JBAMAV010000277.1:0-19832 GCA_037043315.1 Amiota communis
TTACTTAACATACAGTCCGTACTTTTACCAAAGAAGACTGAGAAGGCAGAATAACGGGTGTTGGTAAAGGACAGTAACATTAACTTAAAACAATGTAACAATAAGAATTCTATTAACACTATTTATTAGTTTGCAAAATGAAAATAAAATATTGCTAAACATACTTATTATGTGCTATTCGTTTATTTTTTATAAGAGATAGGAGATCTCCATTATATGACATCAAATATTAAGGATTTTTACGCAAACGTATAAATGGCATAAAGCGTATAACTTTTGTGAGCGCATAAACTAACTGACCGTTCCACTATACAATAAAAATTGACGCGTTCGTGTAAATGTATTCGACAATTGAGGTGCACAAATTGTATAAAGTCAGAGTGGCCAGCATTGTGTATTTATTGTGATTGGCGAGTTGCCCAAAAAAATATTAAATGTGAAATTTTTTACCAATTTACTTTAAATATCAATTGATTTAAAGAAAATGGTAGCACGAATTTACTTTTCCCACATTTTTCGTCAAAATCGGATTGTTCGCGACCTTAGAATTTATACAAATGTGAGCGTTTATATGTTTATGCATTTGCGTAAAGACACTTTATGTTTCTACATTGTGCCGCTTTTTTCCGAGTTATAATAATAGAAATTTTGCCTCGTGTACATTGAAGCTTTTCATGGAATCTAAGTGATCCATCGACCAACAAAAAAAAAAAAGTTATAGTAAGCCACACCAGATTGTATTCCTAAAGGGCTAAATAAGGACATGTCAAAAGACACGTTGAGGACTTTGAAGACACTGATATCATTTCAATAAGCTGGGCGACTGCGCTGCCGAGGTACCGCTTATTGTGAAGCGATGCTGCAGTACCGCTTGTTTTAAATGCTGCCGCAGTACCACGATCCAGGTGCAAATTAGTGGATGTTAACTTGCAAAGAATGGAACCTTGGATGCATGAATAAGAATATGCGGACATAAGCAAACATCAAAAGTAGACAAACAGGCAAATGTCGCCTAGACTAATGGCGCGACTGAAACTGACGTCGACTTGCAAAATCAGATCATTCGCTGCTGCTCGACTTGTGCTTGTGACCGAAAGCAGAAGCAAGGCGAAATCAAAAATTACAGAATCAACGACAGCGACTGCCGTCGACTTGCAAAATCAAATCACTTGCTGCTGCTTCGACCTATGCCAATGACGAAAAGCAGAAGTAAATCAAAAGCAAAATTTATAAAACGTTGAGTGCTGCTGTTGCTTTGATTTTCGTCAGAGATCGTTTTTTTCTGTTGCTTTGATTGCGACTTTCGTTTTTTTCAGAAGCACAAGCAGAAGTAAAAGGAGGAGAAATTAAACTTTTTGCAGTAATTTGAATACGTTTGCATTGCGTTGGACACCTTCTAAAGTATTGTACGTGTACCGTCCGCCCGTCTGTAGCTATGCCCTCAGATATATTTAATTTTTTTACTCAAGATTTATTTTATTACTGGAAGGGGCCTCCATTCGAAGTCCCATTCAAACTAAGAATTGTTTTATTTTTATTACATTTCGTTGCTCCCAGTCCTACATCATGATCAGATTTGATTAAAGATGATGTAAGATTCAGTTGCGTTACAGAAGAGAAGGAACATGCTTTCGATGGCATGTCATCATCAGATTCTGATAAAAATGCTTCTTGTTTCAATTACTTTAGTGACAAAAACCATAGATTTCCATTGTTAATCCTTTGTCATCGTTAGCTACGGATAAGAATGCAACAAATTTCAGTGCCATTTTTAGTCCATATAATCTACATAAGTGAACGCCTTTGTAAACACTATGTAAATTTGTCACCATTCTCATCCGATCCAAGCGACTTTGTAAAACTTACATCTGCACATTTTCATGTTAAAAATGCTCTAGTATAAGCATTGCCAGAGCATTCAGTTGCAGGTCATCAAATGCTTTTCCTGAATTGAATTTAAAGTGATTTGTATATTTGTTAATAGCAGGAAAACAACCTTAATTTTGAAGTTTAAGGAAATTGTTTAATTATTAAGGTTAGTATAATTTAACACAATTATTTAAGTAATTCTCTTTACGTTACACACTGCACCTCAAGTAAATTTATTATCAACACAACACAATTTATCTTTGAAATGTTGAATTCGTTATTTTAGTTTGCACAACTGACCACAAAAGTTCTTCCCAAAGGGATGTTTTGAATAAATTTCTGACATTGATGTTTCTTTCTGTCAACAAATAGTTTTCTTTGATATGAAATAATTTCCGGTTCTCATTCCCAAACACTCACCAGGACATTGCTGACCAGCTGGCATTGCTATAGAAAGTTTTTGTCAAGTTTGTCAAATGTTTGTAAAAAAAAAAATTAAACATAAATTATTCCTAAAATTCTATAGAGCAGGAAGGAATCTTGTTGAATTTTTCTATTTGATAAATGACATTGGCAGAAGGAGAGATAACGATGTGGTTGTTTTGCATGTGATTCAGAACAAGACAGAATATTATTACCTTCCGTTCAATGAAACTGAAAAATTTATCCTTTTGTACCCAAACTGATTAACTTAATCAAAGAGAAATTAAGTTTTTGAAAGCTATGTTATGACACAATCGGCCACATTCTAGAGAAAGCATTTTTTTTTAAAGTGCAATAACTTCTCCATAAACAGTGTTCTTTGCGAAAACTCTATAACTCGGCTACACACAACCAATGAGCGTACAGCAATAGAACAGAAGAGACAGGCACACAAACACACAAACCTCTCCATTCTCCCATTCTACTGTGCACACACACGCACACATCAATGGCTGTGTGTTGTTATTATTGTTATAAAGCGGGGTTTTTTTAACACCATTTTACGCCTAAGCCTTTGGACCTATTTTGTTAGAAATTTTCACAACACATCTAGCGAAAAATACCATTCACTTGGTATTTTTTCTTGTTAAAATAGGTTCAGTGGTTTAACCAGGAACAGACTCACAAATTCAATGTTTGCCGTTTAATTATATAGATTAACATTTTAATTTTTTTTTTGTGAAGTTTTGTTTAAGACAGACATTGGGACGGACAGATTACGGTCAATCGATTCTTCTTATTGCTGTTTATTCTTTAGAAGGTCTCATACTCTCAGTTTATCATGAAAAACCTATTTACCTAAGAATATCTGATGATTTAAAACTTCTTAAATGTGTTTCTCACTCATGAAATTGTTTTAAAGAAGTAAAGAAATTTCAGTGAATTTCCAAGTGTTCAATTTTTATTAATATTATTTCAGTCATCCACAGATGTGAATAAAAATATTGCCTGTTATAAATATCTTAGATACATCCCTATATCATATATTTTATGCATACCTCAGCTAAAGAAGAACTTCATAAACATGAAAAGTTATTACTTAAGTAACGTTCTTTGCTCGAGTTTTCCTCAACATTGACAACATTCAATATGATTTTATTGTGTCAATGCCATTTTCAAGAGTTGGGAAGAATAAAAATGAAACAAATTGTTCACTTAAGATTTTTTTTTACTCTTTTGTGGCACCATATACAAATGCAATAAATTGAGTAATTTTATGCTTTATACCTTGAGTTTGCTTTTTTTTGATACTTTTTTAGTCAAACTGAATAGAGAATATTAGAATTTCAAGAAAATTAACATATCACATTATATTGTATGTATATATAACTTTACAATCTAAAATAAAAAAAGGACAATTTTTTTTTTTTATTAAAGTTTTATTTTTAATGAGAAAACATTTTTAATGACTATTTTCAAAGTAGTTAAAGTAATTAAGGATGTTCTTGTCTTCCCATACTTGCACTAATGACATTCGTTTCATTTCACAAAACTCATTGTCCAAATGACTTCAAAACAAAGTGGGAGAGACAAATGCCGTCAGCAAAAAACTAAATGCATCATGTTTGTTCTATACTATGCCGTTTAGTGATAATGTACAAAATTAAAATGTTGTATTTTCATGGGTTGCTGAAAAATATTTCCGGAAAGTGTACGGAAATCCTGTGTATACAAACATAACAAAAATGAATATCATTTTATCTTTATTCAGAGATAAGCGAGAAAGGGATATTTTTAGAAATATAATACATAGTACCTGCTGTAAAATATATGTATGTTCTTTCTTTTTTACCTTCACATAGAGTTTGTATACATAATTACACTACTACTAATGTTTTTTATGTTATTGAAAATCTGAAACATTAAATTCATAATATTTTAGTTTAAAAATAAAAAAAGCACCTATTTTTTGGAAGTTAAAAAGAAATTAAAAATAAAATATAACGGTTATCGATTTTGTCTTACTTTTTTCTCTAAAAATAGCTTAATGAACGGTACTTTAAAGATAAATTGAGATAAATCCGACGGTAGTAAAGGAAGATTAACAAAATCATTAAAAACATGAAACTAACATATCACTCAATAATGGCATATGGATGGCGCCACTATTAATAAATCCATATGATTTTTAAGAACTAAGAATCTTTACTTCTTTAGCTGTATCTCAAAAACAAGACCTTATAAAAAAAGGACAGATTCGAAATCAGCAACCTCGACTAGTCGTCGACTAGTGTTATTATTGTTCCAAATTATTGAATTTATTGTTGTTTTAATGGCATGGCATTTGGAAGTTTACGACTTAGTACACCCCCTTGTGTGCCGAATTTATGGTTTTAATCTTTCAAAGTTAGGTAATGTGTTCATAGACTTTCTTTACAGATTGTGCCGTACTCATTGCCTGGAAATCATTGCAGCTATTATTTGTTGTAAAACTTGTAAAACCGAGGAGATAGTTAAGTTGCTTTGAGCTTAGGTCTTAAATAATAAAGAAGAAAATACTCAATCATACTTGGTACTAAGTGTTCTATTCCATAAAGTCAGCACCTCTTCTATTAGTCTGTTTTTTCTAGCAATGGATCGTTGTGATTTGCTTTATATTGTGTATAAAAATCAATTGCTTTGTATAAGTCCTGCAAAATCTCAAGAGTGGCTCCACAAATTTGAATAACGTTTTTTGTTTTGTTCGACCAATACAGAGGTGTTTAAAAACATAGAAAATTCGGAAAAACGAGTGAGATGGCAAAACATGGCAAGCATGACCATGAAGAGACTTTGGTCATGTATTAAGCGATAGCGTACAGTACATATGAAGAGTATTTAAAACTAGTGCTGCCTGCATTTACTCATTTATAGTCGCAAAAGAAGAAGCCGAGGAAGAAGAATGTGAAAATAATATGGGAAATATAGCAAAAACTGGCCACAAGTAAATTTACACGATTAAAGAGGATTGTTTTAAAACAATTGATGAGAAATGATTATACAAATGTTACAGCTAAACAATCAGTATCTAATAAATGTTTGGGAATGAGAGGCAGAGCAACGTCTGCCCTGGTATCTAGTATTATATGAAAATACTTAAACGTACAAAACATTAATTCATCTATGTAGTATTTTATTGCATTGCAAAATAGTAATTTCTGAATATAGATGTATTCGGATATCGAATATCCCAGTATACAGTATATAACACTTTTAGTTAATGGGAATGTTATCAATATTATACAATATATGAGTATCTGAGCTTTAGTAAGGCAACAATTAACATTCTTTTGTGTCTTAAATTCAATTTTGTATGCCAAATTTTTAACCAAAATTAGAAAGTATGTATTTAACATTCTATTTATTGTAATCGTACGCTAATTTAAACTATTTTATTTGTGGTAAATTATTTACTTTTTCAGCTTTTGCAAGTACAAATTTTTATTTCATTTCACTCATTATGTTACTGGCATTTTTGTTTTATGATGAGATATGTAACCAATATGGAAACCAATGAATGCTATGAAAATAGTAGGAGTAGTTTTATAAGACTACATGATAGTATTAAAATATTCTTAAAATCAACTCAGAAGATACAAAATTCCTCTGACAATACAAGCTGCTCTTTAATTATGTTGGGTTTTTTAGGGTGAAAAATGAACTGCATAACTGAAGATATTATGGTTTCTGTTTTGCTTTTATGTTATTCTCTAATAAAATGTGAACTAATTTATAACAAAATATTGTAGTAGAGTATGAGATGCACGGTTTTGTTAACATTCTAGAAACCGCAATTTAAAACCAATTTAACCAAATTTAATTAAAATAAACTTGTCATTATGGTAACATTTGTTGAGAATTGTTGCAAAAACATAAACATAAAAAGGGGAAATTTGCAGCAACAAAAAAAAAAAAACGCAAAATATTTCCAATTCTAATAACATACGTGTATTTTATGGGACAATAATAACCACTTGTGTGAAAAATTTTTTCAATGTTTAATTGTCAAATTCATTAAATTATTAAAGTGTTCTTGTAGTATTGATCGATACAAGTGCAAAAATTGAATTATGTTTGAAGTGGTAAACTTGAAAAACTTTAACTTTTTACAATACAAAAATGAGGAAACATCACGTTCTATGCATTAAAATCTATCACCATACCAAATTTATTATTACTTTTCTTTTCCTTTTCATTGTATCCTTTTGTAGCAATTCCTTTTATTGAAAAACTTTCCAAATGTCATTTTAATGGTCTTTAGTTTGTAAGGAGTGGTTTAGCTAACATTCATTTCAATTTTCCAAGTCATCGACATCGATTTATGCCTCAAATTAAAAATTATTGCTTTCACAAAAATGCAAATCTATCCGTATTATGCCATAAAAATACAGGAAATTAACATTGGGTGTTTCCAGATGTACATAATACGAGTATTTCTAGAAAGTATGTTCACTTAGGTTTAAGGATTTGTAAGGAGTTTATCTTTTTATGCTAGTCGTATAATTTATAAAGTGGGATGCTAACATTCCATTTAATTCTAATACTTCAACTAGTATAGAAAACATTAATGGAGCTTACCTTAACATCAACCATAACCAATAATGATAGCAACTACTGCAAGCCATCATGACCACAGTCAAATGCGATAACTGACACATCTAAGTAAGAATGCAGTTTAATTTCATATTCAAAAATGAACAACGGAAATCACTTGAATAATCACAATCTGTACAGTTACATCTTTCGAATCACGATATCGATTTGAAACGATCTACTCACCAACAGATTGATGTGATTTCTGAAGAGATGGACACTCTGAAGTGTAGGTACTTTTGAAAACAACTATGCCCATTAGGAATTACGAAAGATGGTAGTTCAGTGTGCCTTGCTTTTGAGACACCCGAACAGCTTTGTTATCATTGCTGCCATGAATCAACTTATATAAGTTATTACCAATTGTGGGACAATTCGAGCGATTATTTTCACTGTTTTTAATAGATTAATGAAAATCTATTCTTACCAAACAATACTAGTGGCATTGCCAGGAAGAAGAAACGGCTCATACCCATAGGTGGTGATCAGTGCCGGGTTATCCATAAGACAGTGTAAGCAACTGCCTAGAAAAAAATTTGTAAATATTTTGCCGAGTCAAAATGTAATTTGAAGATTTATGCCATCAATGACAATATTGAAGCAATCGCATTCTTCGGATTTGTACAGCCAGTATACAACTTTTTTCGGCGTCAACTCATCGTTGGGCAATTACTCTCAAACATCTTGAAGAAGGTGATGAATGTAAGCAATCCTCATCATTAGTTCTTCAAAGAAGGTGAAATACCTAGACCTCGTCCTGGATCAAAGGCTCACTTTCGGTCAGCATATCACGTCAACGCTACTTACCTGCCGAAACAAACTAAATAGGCTTTACTGGCTGCTGAACGGGAGAAGCTCATTCTCCCTTGGCTTTGGAATCTTAAAGAGCCCGTTGCCACTTTTCACTCTTTAAATTCTAAATCAATTTTGTTTCCACATACCGCGATGGGTATGTCTTCTCCACAGATATTTTTAATGTCTTGCCGCCATTTACAAACATTTATACAAGACTCATAGTTTCCGACATCAAACATTATGATGGCGCAATGTGAAAAGAAATAATATCCATTACGTAGTCCACCAAGATCTTCCAGTCCAGCTGTATCCCAAATTTTAAAATTGACTGATCCATGATCGGTATGCAATTCAGTAGGATAAACTGACACACCTATTGTGGGTATAGCTTCCTGTCAAATGGCGAGTTGTTGCATTTTTTTGAACAAACAACGAAACACGCGAAAGAAGACAAAGAAAAATGTCAGCTGAACAACGATTTCGCATGCATGTGCATGCATCCTCACTCTACGCAAGCCAATAAATTATAAACAAATACGAAAAACGCGAAAGAAGACAACGAAAAACGTCGATTGGCTTTTTCATCTGCAGCTTAGAGAATGAATGTTTATGCATGAGTAAGAGAGAGATCAAAAATGCATTACTGATGTGTGTTTACTTTACGAAGAGCCTACGAACAAATGACCGGATAAACGACCATCAACCGAAGATGCTGTTCTCTCTCTCTCTCTCGCTCTCATCGTGTTTGTTGTTGTGAGTGAACATGTGTACAACAGAGCTGTCTCTCTCACTCCTAATTTGCCTAAGAAATATAAATAAGGAAAAACCGTTACTAAACGTAACAGGTATAAATAAATGTTCAGGAGTAAGTTATAAAAAGGGACATCATTCCACTTTTAGCATCACATTCGAATATAAGTTCATTCAAGAAACTACAAGTGCACTTTGAACGCTTCATTGATATTGAGAAATTGATATTTTGTGTTAAAGTAAAGAATTTAATTTAATTTTTTAAAACAACGATATGGATAATAATAGACTACGTATTGACAGTAATGGTAAGTAATTTTTATTTGAATACCTTAAGAATATATGTAGTAATTTCATTTGTTTTGTTTTTATTTATAGGGCTCCCAGAACCTGATGATGATGAAATGGCCGTAGCAGAAATACTCTTGATGTTGAGTCAATCCTCCATAACACCAGATAACAACAATAATAATCGCATACAAGAACAACCGACAGTAAATGTTGTTACCCCCAGACCGCCAACACCATACCCAATGATGCCAGTTACGTTAAAAAGAAAGAGGGAAAGCCCAGATTCAGATTGCAACAGGCACTCAAAGACCCGATTCATGCGAATTTAAATAAGGCATTGTGAACAGCGGGAAAGATTCATATAAACAGTATTCAAGTCAATATCAGTATTTAAAAAATTAATAATTTTCAAGTCAATATCAATATTAAATTAATTAATAATATTATTAACTAGCTGTGCCCCCGACTTCGTACGAGTGGTATTCGAAATATTTTTGTAATAGCGTGTATTTTGTTATTAATTATTATCAGATCTTTAATGTTGCCCAGCAGCTAATGAGGAAAACGTTCGAAAATCAGTCAAAAAGTAGGCAACAGAATTACAAATATGAATATCTTTTTATTTAGTAAAAATAAACGCTAAATGTTACACGAAGCTTGCTACAATACACCAGTCAAAACCGCATTGAAATAGGTTAAGCCATTTCTGATATTAGCGTGCACACACACGAAAAGGCTTACAATTTTATATATATATAGATATATACATAAATAAATCAGTGATTTTTAATAATATTCAAGTCAATATCAGTATTAAATCAGTTAATAATATTATTAATATTCATAAATAAATCAGTGATTTTTAATAATATTCAAGTCAATATCAGTATTAAATTAATTAATAATATTATTAATATACATAAATAAATCAGTAATTTTTTTTTTTTAAATTGATAATTCTAATAAATTATATTTCAAAACAATTTGCATACACTTTTTTTTCATTTTGTAATTATTTTCATTATTTAATCAAATTAAAAATATTTCTTGAATTAAGTCCATGTTGTCATCATTTCAAGTTGAATCACAATGGAGTAAGGTCGAACTTTGTTTTTAGATGGGTCATTTGGCCTGTGGAGCCTGAAGAGCGCAAATTGGCTTTGCAGCAACGAAAAGAAGGAAATCTCTGCGGTTTACTGGAAAATTGTTGAAACAGTCTGTTCATATTGTGTAAAAAGTTTTTAAACTAAAACTAGCAAATGAAATGCGTATTAGAACTTTAAAAATAACCTCAACATTTGACTTGTGATCCATTCAAAACGTCAAGCAAGATTTCAACGGAAATCAACAATGTTGTAGGTGCTCCTAGGCCTTGTCGATGTTAACAGCAAAATCAAATCTTCTAGGGCGCATGGCTAGAAAAGTTCTTTGATGAGGCCACACCCAGGCCACTGGGCATGAAAATTACACAGTTCAACATCGATAAATTTTCCTGGAATTATATGTATGTTCCAGTTAATATCCGAGACACTGATTACGGGAAAAATAATTAAAATATTCTTTAAATACACATTTTTCATCTAATTTTTTCGTTTATACAACGCTATGAAAATGTTCTTTTGTATGATTTTCGTGGATGAGTTACGTCAGGTAGATCCCTTTGCAAGCTCCAACAATACTCATCCATCATATGGGCATCACACCTTCCCTGATAAAGCTCTTCCATAGTACGTATGTCTTGGTGAAATATTTTTCCCAGTTCTTTGTTGAAATTGTCACGATTTTCTGAAAATTTATCGAGGTGAGAACGCAAGTAAGGTACTTTGGTACTTATATTGCATCCAAGATGCTGGAAGTGAGACAACATCTGATTGTAGGACAGAAAGAGAATTAGACTTGGATGCAGCCCATGCTAATTTCCAAAGACACAATGGTATGGAGTGCTACTCCATTACCTGAATCCATTGGAACTGCGGCTGAGAATATTATCTCAACACAACTCGCTTTGCAGTATCCAGATGCAGTGACATGATGTCAGCCTTTTTGTTGTTTTTTCCGCCTTTCATAGAAAGAATTGTCTTCGAATATAATAATAAGTAAGGGAAATTTAAATTTGTTAACAAATGGAGCGATATTAATGAAGATACAATTCGAGCGTATATTTCTGTACGAATTCTTGGAGGCGTATGTCGATGGGTACATTTTTGTTTTACTAATTTCAGAAGAATGTTTGACTAACATAAAATCTGCATATGGCAGAGGTAGAAATGAAGACGTTCGTGGTTTATTTGAAGCGCCTTTTGGTCGACCCGTTTTTCGTTCAATAATATCTGAGGGTACTTTCCACTTGATTACATGGGCGCTCCGTTTCGATGGTGTTTTCAGTTGAAGATAAATCTATAACAACAATAAATTGGCTCCTATTCGTAAACTGTAGGACCGTTGACAACTCCTTCTCCAATCTTTTACAATTGCCACAAAAATGTGACCATTAATGAGACTCTTCTTGCATTCAGTAGACGATGTTCTTTTCGACAGTTTAGGCCATCATAACCCGCAAAATATGGTTACAAATTTTGGTTAGCTGTGGACGCAAAGTCAGGTTACGTATGGAAAATACAACCATTATTTGGAAAATCTAGCAATGTAAGACCTTAAAAGAAGCAAGGAGAACACGTTGTATTTGATTTGGAAACATATTAAATATATCCGCTTTGATTTTTTGCGGAAATCGTTGCTTCATTGGCACCAGAAGATCCAAATCGCAGGAGAGTTTTTGCGGCAGTTTGTATTTTCTTTGACTAAAGCGCGTATGGTGAAACAGACTAGTTTGCCTCAGCAACAGTTCTGAGCACAGTAACTAACTGAGAAGCATACATCATATCAGCTTCAGTGGCCTCCTCTAGTAGACATCTAAGTAGTACAGCGGCTAGAAAGTTTTGGATTTGTAGTTGCTGCAAAGTGAAATCTGACATCAAATGTTCCATTTGCGTCAATTTTATTTGTAAAATAAATCAAAAAATACTTTGATCAGAACGTAGTGAACTTGAGCTAGCTGGAAATGCAGCTCGTGACAACAAGAAGGCCAGGATTATACCTCGCCATCTACTATTGGCAATCCGCAATGATGAAGAACTATCTACGTTACTATCAGAAGTAACAATCTCTCAAGGTGGCGTCTTACCTAACATCCAGTCTGTACTTTTACCAAAGAGGTCTGAGCAGACAGAATAAGTTTTATAACGGGTGTAGGTAAGGGACAATAATATTCATTGTAACAATAAGAATTATTTAAACACTATTTATCAGTTCGCAAAATTAAAATAAAAAAATGCTTAACACATTACTTGCTTTTCATGTTTATTTTTTACTAGGATCGACCAGTGCTCGAAATTCGACCACCCCACCGGAAGAAAGACAAAAAGTATTTAATCGTGTGAGACAAATTCAATTTTTTTTTCTCTATCAAGAGAATCTGATATGAAAAACAATTATTGAGTATCATTTAATAAAGTTCGACCCTTTCGTTTATTGTATTTGCTTCTTATTAAATTAATTTTTTGCAACACAAAATATATGTACATATGTATATGCATAAGTATTCAATTGAAGAACACAGCAAGAAAATGTACAAATATTGTAGGGGTCAACTACTATCTATTAGTTTATATTTATTTTATATACCCTTATTGCACACAACGACCCTGATATTGAATTATCGTTGATTTTTCATTTCCCCCGTGCTTAGGCACATACCTAAATTTGCCGACGAACATTGCTTTATTTCCATGAGAGGGTGAAAGAGAGAGGGAGAGAGAGAGAGAGAGAGAGAGAGAGATGTAGATCATGATACAATAATACAAGGTACCGCCACTAGGGCCTTTTACGCTCTTGAAATTTACTCACCCTCAATTTATGACGTCATTAACACATCAGTGTATATAACGCTGAAATAATTCATTTAGTGTTGAACATGATTTGAAAATTGAAGAAGCAGTGCTATGAAAATTCTTCAAATTCTTCAATTTTCATTGCATTTTGAAATTACGTTCAACACTAAATTCATTATTTCAGCGTTCTATACACTGATATCCTTCAAATTCTTCAATTTTCAATGCAATTTCAAATCATGTTCAACACTAAATGAATTATTTCAGCGTTATATACACTGATGTGTTAATGACGTCATAAATTGAGAACGACACATAACGGTAAACTAATGGCGCCACCTCTATTTCTTACACCATGGATGTAGATCACGTGTTTATGTAGTGTGTAGGTGTGTATGGTTTTCTTTGTTTGGATTTTTGAAAACTTTTAATTGTTTTTACGCCAAAAATATTTAACAGATTTTAATAAAAAAAATATTGGGCTCATTTACAAATGAAAACCTATCGAATGGAATATAATATTAAAATCGATTAGATACCAAAATGGTGCGTGGCAGGGATAAGAAAAATGTTAGAGGGTGGCGATCCGGGTGAAAATGAAATGCCTTTCAGTAATTGCAATAGCAATAACCAATATTGCTTGATTACAAGTAGTCTTATCCCGACTCAGATATATCAAAAGAAAAAAGTCCTAAGAATTGAATGGGGTATGCTGTTATAATATTTTGTAGCACAACTTAGTAGGTAGAATTTACAGCTCACTTGAATAACAACTAGCTGCACGTTGTTTGTGATCTTGCAAATTTTTTTTTACCTTTAACGTCCCTTTCATATTTCATCTTTAAAGTAGCGTTCATGAAGATATTTTTGGGTAAGAAAGAAAAGACGGCAGCGATTAGCGTTATATTTTATTTGGGTTTTTTTTATAGCTTCCACGAAATATGTGTTTTTTTTTAAAAATGAAATACTAGTAAAATTTGTGCCGCCTTCTAGTCTGATTTCTTGTTTATCTGCAGTGGATTGATTTGCAAATTTCATTGCGGTTTCGTTGTGAAAGAATAGATCATCTGACCCGCAAATTTAATAACCCCACAAATTAAACATCTTCGAAGGTAACTTAATGTTTGACAAACACAATCGCAATAGAATATTAAAGTCGAAAAAATGTGCTGCAGCTGAGATACTTTGGAAAAATCAGACGAAGCAAATATGAATATCTCATAATTATATGATTTAACAAAGACGACTTGAATGCTTTTAAAATCAGTCTTTAGGGTTTAGGTCCTATCCGATGTTTTAGTAGTCATTATGCTATTCGGGGCAAATCCAACAAATCAAAGATCATCAGAGAGATATATAGACAAGAAGATAGAAATGATAGAGAAAAGAAGATTAGTAATATTAAATACTTTTTATTATCATGCTAAATTATTATGAATTTCTTGATCTTTCTTTATATTAACTTCATGTTTAAGATTTGTGAACAACCATTAAAATATTTCAGGAAAAAAAATGTTGATTTTGTTGATCAGTGCTATTTATTGTAGAAAAAATTTGAATTAGTGTGTCTATTATTTTGATTAACTGTGTATAACCTTCATATTTCGAAGAAGAGCTGTGCAATCTATATATTTTACTCCTCTATAACGAAGTCTTTGGGGCCGTTCACAGCATTTTTTAAAAATATACTTAATTAATTCAAATTTGTTCATTAATGAAATGTTTGTTTGACAACTTTAACTTGTTTCATGTAGAGAAGTCCTTCGAACATTTTAGTTGACTCATTTTTGCGGTGACATCACTTCGTGTTGCCTCAAATATCCATAATATTGTACTTGAGAAGCTTTCACTAAAACAATGGCAATGTAAATATCAAGTGAATTCGATTTATGACATTTCTTAAAAAATTTCCATATGTTTCGTGTGGAAAAGTCGATAGAGAGAAACTAAATTATGTGTAAAATGTATTTGCTTTGATATAAAGAGGGAGGGAAATAGCTATCGATAAATTCTTTATAGTGGATGGAGTTATAAGCGAGCAGAAGTACGAAGGAAGCAATTTTCGTCAAAAACAAGAAAGTAAACTTTTACCTACGAATAGAAAAGAGGTATTAATATTGTATAAGCATGGAAACATTCACTCAGTCTACTACGAGTATACACAGAAAAGTGCAATGCTTAGCAACGTAAAGAAAATGGACAAGAAATCGGTTTAGCCATAAAAACATACAGCAAGTGAATGTTGACAGGAAAGTGAAATGTTTGGTTGTGAGAAGGAAAGAGGTAAAAGCAGTGTATTGCTATAGAAACATACTGCATATGTATATACTATATTAAAATTTCAAACTTTCCACATTCCTTTGCTGTGTGATTTTGTTCGCCTGGTATTAAACTTTAGTATGAAATTTAATTTTTGCTTTATACATGATAGAAGAAGAAAAAATGAAATTTTTATTCTATAAAATCTTAAATTCTACAATTTATGTGTTTAATTTTGAATTTAATGTTTTGCATACAATTTTATGTTTGAGCTTTTTCCATTTACTAAATGGCCATATACACGTACAGTGAAATTTATCATTAAAAAGTACTATTTATTGTGATCTTAATTAAACAGAAAACCAGAAAGAAGGCCATCATTGGCTATGCCAAATGCTTCTCCGGGTTGCATCCAACCTTCCTTTGTTAGCATCACATCAGTTTGAGTGGCAATTTTATTGTACTTTTATTCTTTAAAAGTTTGCCATTTAATTTGAGTTTGTATGGGAAGTACCCCTCCTGGTAACCCTAGAATCATGAAATTTACATGGTTGATAAATATAGATCAGAAACTTATATATTATCCAAATTTCAGTTCGATACGTTAAAAAACAAAAAACTTTTTCTAATAAGAACTTTTATTTAAAGGTGAGTTTGTATGGGAGGTACCCCAGTATAAAAATTAAATCATTTATCATCATTACATACGAGGGTGGGTCAATAAGTCCTTAGAAAAAAGCATTAAATTGCGTTTATTGTCGACTGTGAGCAAACGCGGCACCCATCTTGCCGAAATCTTTTCATACACAATTTTTAATGTGTAATAGAAATGACGCTACCTTTTGATATCCCTGTAACCTCAACTATCTCACTCAACTTTAATCTTCGATCACCTGGCATAGTCACCTCTACAAGGCGTCCTGAGCGTGGTTTATCCTTTGTTGATGTACGACCACGTTTAAATTCATTTAATCAGTTATTAATAGTTGCAAGTGAAGAAGCAGATGTGCCGTGAACTAAATCCAAATCATTTTTTATTTCCTTTGCTGTTAAGCCTTTTATATGAAAATGTTTAATAACAGATCTAAACTCAATTTTCTCCATTTTTGTAAACAAACAAATTTTTTTTCTTCAATGCACGAGAAACACACAACAAGTCAACCAATCTGCCTGAAACTTCACAGCATACCTAGACGGTAGTGATGCTGCATGAAAACAGACCGTTTACAGTAATAGTAGCGCTATCTGTTGGATTTTCTAAGGACTTATTGACCCGTCCTCGTAGTAGTATAAAGCAAAGCCGAAGTCCTTGTTCCTATATGCAGAACTTTGTAACCACGCATCGGTTTTCACTACCAATTGTAGAATTTTTTCTGGAAGGTTTATTTTCACAATAAATACATTCATAATAAATATTAAATCAGTCTTTGTATTTATATTCGTTATATGGGACCAATCAAGTCGTCTTTATTACACATTTTGTTTTAAAAATTCTTTGTGCATCATTATTAAATCTATTTAATTTTCAAGTGTTGCGCAATGTACAATATTACAAAGTGTGTTTTGAACAAATGAAATTAAAATTGTTTAAATCAATTATGCTAAGAATTGATGACTTCTTATATAGGTCATATAAGAATATGCAACAGACATCGTTTGCTTCAGAATGGTGAAACCGGAATGTCCGGTGAAATGGAAATATCTGTCTAATGCTTCTGTGCGAAGCTGAGACAGGTGACTAGTACTATATAATATAACCCCTTATGCTACTTTAGCCTATGAATTCTGATAAAATTAGTATATTAAGTGGAATTTTCTGTATGTTAAAAGTAGTATATCATTAGTGGTCCTAAAAAGATCCTTCCTCTTATTGATTATGATTAGACAACAAATTTTCTTGGATTTTGAATACTTGGTGTCAGCTTTCCTCCCATAAAAACCCAAATTAAATAATAAACTTATAGAGAGTAAAAGTACAATAAAAGTGCCACTCAAACTGTGCTCATATTTGATACTCAAACTGTAACAGAGAGAATATATTGTAGTGATGCTAAGGAAGGAAGGTTGGATGCAACCCGGAGGAGCATGAAGAGTATTACATGTATGGCATAGCCAATGATAGCCTTCTTTATGGTTTTTGAGTTAAGACAGTCTGCAGTAAAGGAACGATATGAAGTTTGATTTCATATTCAAAAATGAATTATTAATATTAAAATCGACGTAACTTTCAAATCATGACATCGATTTGGAGGTAACAATTTTTTGGAACGCTCTATTCATTAATAGAGTGATGTTGATGTTATTTCTGACGTGATTAACACTTTGAGGTGCAGGTACTCTTGAAAACAGCCATGCCGCATTAGGAATTGCGAAAGATGGTGGATCAGTGTGCCATGCTTCTGATGTTCGGTATAAACTCGAACGCTTTTTTGTTAACCTTTGTTATCTTTGCTGCCATGAGTCAAGTTATATAAATTCTTAACCATTTTGTGGGAGGTGGTGGTCAGTGCCGGGTTATCCATAAAACAGTGTAAGCAACTGTCTAGAAGAAAATTTAAAAATATTTTATCGAGTCAAAATGTAATTTGAAGATTTGTGTCCTCAATGACAATATTGAAGCAATAGCATTTTTCGGATTTGTACAGGCAGTATAAAACTTTTTTTTCGGCGTCAACCCATCACAGATCATCGCTCGTCATTAGTTCTGAAAAGAGAGTCCGACTAAGGCTTTGTCAAAAGGTTACTAGAGAAAACTTTGCAGTCCATTTCTGACGATGGGACTCCGACATCGCAAGCCATTCATTAAGACAATGTCTATTAAAGAACTTGAAAAAAAATAACATTGTGGATCGAATCAATGGTTTCAGCATATCTTTACAAGCTTCAGACGGCAGTCAATCTTTTAAAATCGTTTTTAGATTTTTTGCTATTTTGAGGATTACAAGATGACGGCAAATGAGAAAACTGATAAACTTTTAAGAGATGAAAATGAAATATGTGAATATGGAAATCATTGCGTGGGATTTGGCTTTAAGTCACAAGTATAGAAATAAAATTTTATTTTTGATTGCAAATCTATCACAGAAAATATATAATATAGATAAACATCCATTTTGGATATTACCTAATTTGTCATGGGATTGCAATGTGGTGTCTATAATCAACTGCAATTCATGGCTTTCTACTGGCTTGCGATTAATTATAAATGAATTTGTTGATTCCATTGATTAGAAATAAAACATTTTAAACACATTTATTAACGGATCTGTTTCAGTTTCTTACACGATATAATTTGCAATCTGCATGGTCAGAAAATGAGCATTTACACTCGTCCTTGTCAATTGGTTGCTTCTTTACAGCTTCCATTTCCTTTGATATTTCCAACTGTTCATTCTGTGATATCTCCACCTCTGGAGGATTCATTTGTGGTTGTGCTATTAACTTCGCCTTATTACTTTTCAAAATTTTGCCACACAACCATTGAAATGGTAAATCAACATTAAAGTTTGCCCGTGTTGAAATCAGGAAATACTCAAAATTTTCACGACTTTGGAATCTTAATGAACCCGTTGCCACTTTTCGCTCTTCAAATTGTAAATCAACTTTGTTTCCACAAACCACGATGGGTATGTCTTCTCCACAGATATTTTGAATGTCTTGCCGCCATTTAGACACATTTTTACAAGACTCATAGTTTCCCACATCAAACATTATGATGGCGCAATGTGAAAAGAAATAATACCCATTACGTAGTCCACCAAGGTTCTCCATTCCAGCTGTATCCCAAATTTCAAAATTAACCGAACCATGATCGGTGTGCATCTCAATAGGATAAACTGACACGCCTATTGTGGGTGTATGCACTTTTTCATAGCTTCCTGTCAAATGGCGAGTTATAAATGTTGTTTTGCCAGTACCACTGTCACCGACCAAAAGACATTTAGTGGGCTTTTTTGGTTTGAAGAAATTTAAGATATTAAACATTTTTGCGTTTTCCGAATAAATAATTTAATAAAAATATAATAACATGTGAGTATTTTATCAATGGTGACTCAGTTTTCAAAATTTATATTTAAAATAAAATATTTATGTATAATGAACTAGTAGGCTAAAATACACATGACTCATTTGCATAGTGTGCACAATGATATTAGCGACTGTCAACACTACTTTTCAACGTTTTTTCAAATTTTCTTTTCACTTTCAAAGAACTAGTAGGCCATGCAAGTGGAATTTTATATATTTTTAATTTTTCGTACTTCTAATTCGAGAATGAAATTTCAAAAACCAATAGAATTCACATGTTTTGGATTCAAACTCAAACTTGAATAATAGGAACAATTTTAAGTATATAAACCAGGGTATTGGGATAAATCTCATCTTAAAAAAAGATAATTGTGAAATTGTGATAAGAAAATAATTGAATCACGAAAATGTCTGGTCGCCACGGTGAAGGTAAATCCAAAAAAAGGATTGCAACGTCTCGTTCCTTGCGTGCTGGTCTTCAATTTCCTGTCGGGCGTATACATCGTATGTTGCGCAAGGGACATTACGCTGAACGAATTGGAGCTGGAGCTCCAGTGTACTTGGGATCTGTTCTGGAGTACTTAGTTGCGGAAATTCTAGAGCTGGCTGGAAATGCAGCTCGTGACAACAAAAAGGCCAGGATTATACCTCGCCATCTCCTATTGGCAATCCGTAATGATGAAGAATTATCTACGTTACTATCAGAAGTAACAATCTCTCAAGGCGGCGTCTTACCTAACATACAGTCCGTACTTTTACCAAAGAGGACTGAGAAGACAGAATAAGCTTTTTAATAGTCGTTGGTAAAGGACAATAAGATTCACAGAAGACAATGTAACAATATGAATACTTTAAACACTATTTGGATCTGTGAATTCGCAAAATGAAAATAAAATA